>JAHBCN010000529.1:174610-192988 GCA_019359885.1 Listronotus oregonensis
ACCCCAAAAACAAATCCAGCCCCCACCACACTGGTAATTTTTACAGTGAAAATTTTCATATTCTTTTTAAAAATTTCTTTTGATACCCATATCATGAAAATGCATAAAAAATAACTGGTCCGCCATCTTGATCGATCCGCCATATTGGATGTAAAAAGACGTCACTTAGCTGACGATGCATTCAAACTAAACGTGTGTGCCAAACTTTAGCTCAATCGGTTAAGAATAACTGGTTTAAAATTCAGCTGTAGGATTTGACCCATACATTTAAACATTGCAAGATAAATAAAAGCCTGTAAAATAAATATTTTTATGTACTTTTTTTTTCATATGACACTTTTTCGGGTAAATAAATAATTAACCATAAAGAATAACTTTTAAAATTATTTTTTTTTCCCTTTATACGGGGTTTAAAGTAATGGGACATAAAAACAAAAAGCAGATTCCCTTAGGTCGAAATAATGAAATTAACGTAAACCCCTTATCCCAAAGTTGATAAAAACAAAATGGGGGGTTTTTAAACTTTTCATTTTTTTTTTTTTTTTTCGTAATAATTTATTAACTATATGTTTCGGTACAAAATTGGGGATTTGGGGGGTTCTTTTAAGGCAAAAATTAAAATTTTTGTTATACTTTTAATATTGCTGATAGAGGGCGCTAGATACGGCCTACCCCACTCGTTTTAGATGACATAACCCTTTTTAAGCTTAGTATATTGACCTGTTTATTAAAAAAAGGTACTATAATTCATTCTGCGTCAAAAATGAATTCTTTATTTAGGTCTCTAGGAGCAACTGTTTTCAAGATAAATGCATTTTAAAAAGGACCCCAAATTTTCCTATAAAAAGGTTTTTGGCCATTTTTTTTAACTTTGAAAAGTAATATTTTTTAACACGCTGATCAAAAGTCCCAGGGGCCCAAAACCCAAAAACCCCCCCAAACCCCCCCAAAAAAATCACCCTAAAAAGTCTCCAAATCCCCTAGTGACCTTTAAGGCTGTTTTTGGGGGGGTTTAAAAGGGGTTTGGTTTTGTAAACCTTAAAAAAATCAGCGTTTAAAAACTATTTTAAAGTTAAACCCCTTTTTCCCCAATAGGAAAATTGCGGGTTTTAAAAACCATTTATCTCCCCATTCCAAAAATTTAAATAATACTTTTTGGGCGGAAAAATAACCCCCCTTTTTTGAGCAGTAATTATACTAAGTTTAAAAAGGGTTATGACATCAAAAAAATAATATGCTAGCCCCCTCTCCCCAAAAATTTTTTAAAAGTATGAAAAAATTTAAAATTTCCCCCGCCCCCCCAAATCCCAATTTTGTACCGCTATGTCATTTAGTTAAGAAATTATTAAAAAAAAACGAAAACAAAATTAAAGTTTAACCCCCTGTATCTTGGTTATTAACTTTGGGATGAAAATTGGGGTTAATTGAAATTATTTCAACCAAAGGGAAATTTTGCTGTTTTGTGCCCCTTATTTTGGGAAACACCCTTTTAACAGTGTGTAAAATTGGGGGGGAATTTAAAAGGGGGATCTTGGAAACCACGATGAAGAAAATCGGTTAAATGGAAAAAGTTTTGGACAATAATGTTGGAAAAGCAAATTTCCTTTTTTCATTGTTTTATCTAATAGGTTTTTGAGAAACTTTAAAAAAACCCCTAAACATGCTTTTTTAAAATCGGAAATTTTTTTTTTATAAGTAAAATTTTTTTTTCAAATTTTAAAAAACTTTTTCCCCAAAACAATTTTTTTAAAAATATGAAAATACCCCATTTTATTTTTTGTTTCGGTTTTTGGGAATCATCATCAACTTTTTTTTTCTTGGACCCATATTTTTTTTAAAAAAATAGTGTTTTTTAAATTCTATTTCAACAATGTAAACATTTTATAATTTAAAAGTTTAAAACCCCTTTTTAAAAAACAAATATTTTTTTCAGTGGGGCGGTTCCGGGGGCTCATTTTTTGTAAACAAAAAAAATTAAAAATTTTTAAAATGGGGAAGCTGAACAAATATTTTACGAAATGGGTTTCGCGAACAAAGGTATAACGTTAATATGTGTTATAAAAAAACTACAATTAACAAAAAAATTAAACAAGTGAAAACAAAAACAATAAAAGTGGCTAAACTATTAAAGGTTGACTTAGGTATGTGGGGAAATTTTTTATCAACATCCCCCCTTGAAGATGTTGGATTTTCGTTAAAATGTTGGTTAATTGCAGCATCTCGTTGTCCCAAAATTTTCTTTTAGGTCTGGTTTTAAAACTTCCCCCAAAACAAATTTATAACCCCGTTTTCGAAAGTATGTTAGTTTAGGATTTCTGCCTTTCAGGAAAATTTGTGAAATACGTTTGCGCAGCTATATTTCATTTTTTTTGTCTTGGGGAAAAAACCCCCCCAAAAAACAGGCTTTTCCCCCAAAAAATTTAAACCCTTTTACAGAGTTGCAAAAAAAATTTTTTTAACGTATCCCCACTAACTTGATAATGCCGCATGACCCCCATGACATTCCGGGGAAAAAAAATCCCCAAAAAAAAAATATTTGTTTTTTTAAATAAATAAGGGGATAAACTCTTAAAAATTTTACCATTTATTCATTGTTGAAATCAGAATAAAAAGCACTATTTAGCAGCCCTAAAAATCAATATGACGTCCATATGAAAAAGTTGATGATGATTCAAAAAAACGAAGGAAAAAAAAAAAAAGGGGCTATTATTTTTAAAAAAAAAATTGCTTTGAAAATTTTTTTTTTTTTAAAAAAAAAATTTCTTATAACTTTTTTAATAATCAGTAAAAGGTTTAAATTTAAAAAATTTCCAAAACAATTTGGAACAAAAAAGTCCTTTTCCTATGAAAACTTTTTTATAAAACCTTTAAAATCTTGTCTTAAGTAGTCAAATTTGTCTTGAGAAAAAAAAAATTTACGCTTCTCGTGTTTGGGGGCCTTATAGAATCCATGGGGCTTTTAAAAAAAAAATTTTTTTAAATTTTTAGGGGGAAAAATTGGTCATATTTTATTTGATTTTTAATCTAAGTCAAGTATAGCATTTTTTTGGGGGATTATCACTTATTTCCGCGGGAACGGGTAAATTTTGCAAAAAGTTCCAATAAAGACTTTTTTTTGTACAGTGTAAAAGGGTTTTTCCCCCCACATGCCGAAGGCGCTGGTTTTAATTCCCCCATTATGCAAAAAACCCTTTTTTTTTTTAAAAAAAGTTTAATTTATATTTTTTTTAAATTTCCTTTTTTTGGGAAAAATTTTTTTTTTCTCCTATATTAGTAAGAACCTAATTACACCCGTCTACTTTATCAGTAAATCTCTAATTACAAAAAATACTGTAAAAACCAAACTGTGCGTAAGGGCAGTTCGTAAATATATATATATATATATATATATATATATATATATATATATATATATATAATATTTAAAATTTTTCAACATTTAAATTTAAAAAAAATTTGAAAACTTTAAATGTTTTACGTAAAGCTCTTGAAAAAAATAACCCTTTGCGCAAAATGTTTGTATTATTTATTTATTTTTTTTAAAATTTTTTTTTTTTTTTAAAAAAAACTAAACAATCGTAGAAAAATTATTTAAAACTCAGGGGTCCCATTCACCTTTTCAAATTAGGTACTCGCTCGCCTTTTTAAATTTTCAAATCGTGTGAAGGGTCTTACCCTTGGTTTTAATATATATTATTTTTCTTAAAACCTTAAATATTTTATTTTTATGTTTATAAACATAATTTAATTTTTTGAATAAAAAAAAATATAAATTTTCAAAATTGTGGTACCCCCAACTATGCTATTTGACTTTTTTTTCCCATTTTTTAAGATTTTATTTACTTTTTAATTGATATAAAATATTTTTGTTACTTTGCAGTGTTTCTACAATAATGGAAAAATCAAAAAGTGGTTTTTTTTTTTCTGAAACATTAAATTTTTAATGACGTATTTATATTTTCTTTTGCTTCAGGGGAATTTTTTAATTTTAGAATAAAAAAGACAATATGACAGCGTTGTGTGAATTTTTAGTATTAGGAAACTGCTTTTTCATTGCACCATTTAATTGCTTAACAATCCATTGTTATTCTATTTATAAATTAATAAAATGTAAACGAAACTTTTGTTAAAACGGTCTAATTGATTGTGCATAAATATCAGAAAAAAATAGATTACATTTTCTTTTTATTCAAGGGTGAATTACCATGTAATAATTTTAATGACCTTGTAAACACAAAAGAAAACATTTTTTAGACTAAAAAAACTCAGTTAAACCTCAGGAGGCTTACGTTTTATTCCTAATAATTTAGAATGTTCTAAAACCCAGTTTATCGCTCTAAAGGCTGCAAAAAAGATGATAATTATTTAAAAATATCGTTGACTCTTTTTAAGTTATCTAGATAAAATACTCTGAGAAAAATATTGAATAAAGATGACAAGTAAAATGCGCATTATGTCCAAATCTTTTTGTTATGTGTTCCGCAGAAAATTTTCGTCACGCTAAAAGTTTTCCTAGCAAGAGGACAAATGGACCAAAAATTAAAAGATACAGAAAAATGTCATTTCTGATAACAAAATTTTGCTTGTCGAAAAAATATAAACTACTATGAGAAAATGGTTTCTTATCATACATGACGTCTTAAAATGCAAAAACATAAAATCAAACAAGAGCAAACAGTCAATTTTCGGCCTTTTACCGTTAAATGAATAATTAAAAACTTGCTCAAAATTTACTTTTTAACCTAATTTCGAACTTACTAAAGCAAATTTAAATTTACGAAAAATAAAAAAAATCAACATTTTTGCAAGTACGCATTTTACTACTTTCATACTAACAACTACAACAAGAAGTTAGTAGTGTTAGACAATGTTATGGTTTCAATAACACTAAAATCTTGGATTTCCATTCCCTTTATTTGTTAATTGATACACAACGTTTCTCACACTACCGCAACCGTTCTCAAGTGATAATTGAAGACGGTTGGAGAAATATTACTAACCTAAACGTTGTGTATCATTTAACAAATAAAGACAATGGAAGTCCAAGATTTTAGTGTTATTGTAGAAATTAGTAATTATGTACAGGTATAAAAGTCATAATATCAAAGTAGTAAAATGTATACCTGCAAAAAGGTTTCTTTTTTAATTTTTCGAAAATTCAAATTTTGTTTGGTAAGTTCGAAATCAGGATTAAAAGTAAATTTGGAGCAAACGATAAAAGGCCAAAAAATAACTATTTGCTCTCGTTTGATTTTATGTTTTTTGCATTTCAGACGACCTATTTAATAAAAATTTATTTATTCTTCGTAGTTCATATTTTTTCGACAAGCGAAATGTTTAATCAAAAATGACTATTTTTCGTATCTTTCGATTTTTGGTCCATGTGTTCCATATATATGTATATGTAAATGGTTTGAAAATTCAAAACCAGATAAATGCTCCGCCCAACAAAATCGGTTCTACTTGTATTATCCCTAAATTTAAGAGCAAGTGGGAAGTTAATCACTTGTTGCCCTAGTTAGTAAATAGACAAACACCTCCCTTAATATATGCTTATCTTTGTACCTTTAATTTAATATGTAATTTAGGAAACGCACCAAGATCAAAAATATATGTCTACACTTACCCCACACCCCCTAAAACTAATTATCAACGATCACATGGCATTTTATGTTTTTACTTTTTGGTCACTTGATATAGTTTTTATGGTAAAACAGAAAAGAATTATTAAATATAAAAACTTAAACTAATATAACAGCAAAAATCTAAAACTACTAAAATATCATTTTATCTTTTATCTGGGTTTGTGTATCTAAAATAATTTGTTAGATAAGCAAAGATGTTACTATTTTTATTTTGGTGAAATTAAATAAAATAATCCCTGATCTAAAATGATGTACTCAGCTACTATTTATTTATGTATAAAATAGTAAAAGTTTCCGTTATGTCATCAAATTTTATCTGGAGGTGAGTACTATGCTCAAAAACAAACTTGTTATCAGTTAAAACAGTACGCAAACTTGTGATCAAGAAATTGTATCTACACCTACGAAAGTTATACAGTGATTGGTAGGTAGAGGGGAAAAATGAAAACCCGAAATAATTTTTTATTCTAAATCGAAAACTAAGAATAATTTTATGCAAATTTTTCTTTGTTTCCAACATATTTCACTATAAAGTTTTGCCAAAAATAAATTAAATTACATTGTGGGTGTAGCTAATCTTAGTTGGCGCTTTTAAACTATTAGGTCATATAAAATCAAGTTTGACAGTTGTCAAAAGTAAGCACTTTGGAGCACATGTTAAATAATTAGTATGTTATTAAAGAACGCACATAGTTTACAAAACATAACATTTATCAGTTAACTCCCTGTTCTTTAGATTGACAAGTGTCTAATTTTTGACAGTTCAAACCTGATTTCATATGACATAATAGTTTGAAAGCGGCAACTAAGATTAGCGACATCCACAACGTGATTAATTTTTTCTTTAGCAAAACTTTAAAGTGAAATATCTTGAAAACAAAGGGAAATTTGCAAAAAATGTACTCTTGGTTTTCGATTCAGAATTAAAAAATTATTTCGGGTCTTCATTTTTCGCCTCTACTTACCAATCACCCTGTATATAGGCACCTTAAGAAATGAAATACAAATACTTTATAAATAAAGGTACATACCTGTAAAATTATCACTGCCAGCCAAGCGATTTCTATATGCTATCTCCCTTTTTAATGTATCTGGTAGATCACTTGACGAAGTGATGAGAGCGGGATTGTCGTAAGCATAAAGTGAATTTCCACCACCGGCCATTTCCTCTAGGTCTCTACTTGGTTCCGTTACACCTCTGAAAATTGTTAAGGTATCAGATTGTTTTGAACTTTCTTAAATATAAATTTTAAATTTTCTGATATGCTGGATTTTTTGCGCAGGAAAATAATTTGTATTTAAGTAACTATCTATAGTTTTAACTTATTAACAATATTTTATTATTAATAATTCCTACAAAATTTAATTTATTAACAAAATATCCCAAAAAACTTAGAAAATGCATACAATACAAATAAAAAATAATAAAAGCAATATTAGATCACTAAAGCATTTAAATAATTTTTTTTTAAAAATACCGAAAATGATTAATAAAGGCCAAATACAAATAAATACCTTTCAGGCTAAACTACTTAACAAACTAGTTAACAACTTTTTAACTTTGTAGAGCCAGACAGCCAAAGACAACTGTAGGAAGTACAACATTTTATATTTAAAAAACTCCAGAAAAAAATTAATGATATATGTTGGAAATAAAATTCACCCAGTATTTATAATGATAAAAATTTAATATTAAGTAAATATATAATAAAAAAATATTAATAAATATTATAGATTCCACGGTAGGCTCTAGGTAAAACATTTTTAATATCTAAGTAAGGGTCCCACCTGGAAGGATCCCGTAGAGCTTACAGGCCCTCCGAACTCCCCCTAGGCTTGCCAACCACCCCTCGCTCTCCTTTTGGCTGAGCAAGTCCTCACTACGTGTTTGCCATGTTGGCTATCACGGTTGTTTGGGGTTTTGAAGTTTTTGGCTTAGCCTGAAATCTGGCCTAGCGGAGTGGGGTTTAAAAAGTGACTGAGAAGCTGGGGCCCTTGCCCCAGTGACTCGGGACAATCCAGAAATCGGATTTTTAAGTGGCTAGGCCGAGAGGCCAGGGGTGGGTGTGCCGGGGCCTTCCTGTAGGTACCGGGTACCATCCTAAAATACTTAGTCCAAAATTTGAATTTTTGGTCTTTTGTGGGCCTTTGGATTGTTGTCCATAAAAGGACTCCAAAGACAAGGGACAGGGAAAAGAAAGAGGGAGGAGTTTACTGAGCATGGGGGCCTGAAACTGACCTTGTGAGGCAGAAACTTGGGTAAGAGTTGTTTTAGGGGCAACCTTCTGAGCTAGGATGCGCTCTGGGTTACCGGTGGATTGCTTGGGTTGAGCAGTGCTTTTAGGTAGTCTGGGGAATTTTGGACATCCCCTGTAGTTTGCAGCATGAGGCTGATTGCAGTTGGCGCACGTCGCCGGGGTATCTTTCTGTTTCTTGAACTCATTTAAGAGGTGCTCGGCACCGCATTTCACGCAGCGGGCCTGTCCATGACAGAAGTTTTTAGTGTGCCAGAATCCCTGGCATTTGTGGCACTATGGAACCTCAGGTTTTTTTTTAGAGGTTCCACCTTAACGCTGATGTATTGCAGCCGTTTGATTGAAAAGATGGTTTCTTCTGTTTTCGGGAATAGTGCTTTTACCATCGGGATGGGGGCCTTGGTATGGCCCGACATCATGCGAGTTACTTCCTCCGGGTGAAAACCAAGCTCTGTTAGCTCTTCGGAGATTTCCTCCATTGTGCATGAGACGGGGACTCCTCTAAACACTACATTTAGAGGTTTGTCCGTCTCATGGCAGAAAGAATGGTATTTTATGGAGTTTTGCTCAAGAAAAGCTGTCGCTTTTCTGAAGTCATCGGAGGTAACAGGACACACACGAATTCCTTGCTTAGTTAAGGTGGCTTTTGTAAAATTTACACTCCGGCTTTTGAATGCCTTTGAGATGGCAGACCATTTGTCATGGTCATGGATCACTACTGGGGGAGGAGATTGTACCTTGGGGGTCGCAGGTGCTGTGGTGGCTGTAGGAGCAGAAGAGCTGCCTGCAGTAGAGCTGCCTGCAGCAGAATTTGAGTTTGTCTTGTTTTAATATCTAAATTAAATAACACAAATTTATTTAGATTGATCCGACACCTGGTTTGGTATACGACCATTTTTAATGAGTTTTCTTGAAAAACTTTATGAAAGTGGTCGTAAGACCGAAACACGTGCCAGTGCAATCGAAATAAATTTTGTGAAGCAAATACACCAATGTTATTTAATTAAGATACAAAAAAATATTAGTTCGAACAAAATAAAAATTGGTAACTTAAGGGCACCATAAAAATAAAAGTTAAAGCTGAATGGTGTAGCATAATTAAAATAGGACAATTAAATTCGTTACCCAACAACTTAATACTCAAATACATGTTGCGACAAAAACACTTTAACTTTTTCTATTTATTAGGACTATGGTTTAATTTTTTTTTATAATTAAGTAGCTTGGCTTTTAGATAGTTTATAAAATACTTAAATTACTAAATCATTGTATAAAACGTCTTATTGCTGTAAATTTAAGGACTGACACGACATCGGTGCCATGAGATGCCATTTCCATAAGATACACAAGTTTCATTTAATTTCTTGTGACGAAAGTTTACATCTTCTGCTTGGCATGTGCTACATCATGCTCTTATTTCAAAATGTTATTTAATGCTACATAATCAAAAGAATTTCTGATGTCTTTATATAAACATTATCAATCTTAATGCAATATAGTCCAAAATTAAAACATTAAATTTTATTTCATTGTTTGTGATCTAAAATTAAAACATTAATTAATGCTTTTTTTCAATGACTAATAATACATTTATAAATTTTAATTTAACGACATATTGTATGAAAATAAAAAAGAATCATTGATTTTCATAAGCACATATTGGGGGTGTTTAGAACATATTACATCTTCTTTAGATACAAGCGTAATAATTAATCTGTTTAAAAAATGCTAATTTTTAGCTTATTGCATCAAACGGATTAATTACACTGACCAACATTCTAAAACTTTTTTTGCCTCCCTGGAATGATTGTGGCTGGATTTTATATATTTTGGCCTGCTGAATCCAGATCTGACTTCAGATTTTCGATATCAGCCTTCAATAATGAGGGAGAGACACATGTTTTGATATTAAGCAAAATTCAATAAAAACTCACTTTAATACTGATTTATTAATTTAAAAAATAAAAAGGTATGATACGTTTTAGTAACAGTTAATTTATGTTCAGTATAAACATTTTCAAGTGTTATTTTATTTTAATATTCATTTCCTTGAACTCTTCCTTTTATAAGAAAGACTGGATGTGTCTCGTATTAGGGTCCACAATATCGGCTAACATATTCAGGCTCCACTTTCCAGTATATCTTTTCTCTATCGATGCGATGTCTTGGTGAAATCGTTCCCCATGCTCATCCGATATAGCTCCTAGATTTTCAGGAAAAAGTCAAATGGGAATGGAGAAAGTGAAGTTTTAGTGACATGTTGCATTCTAAAATATGATAGGGCGTGAGTAGTTCTCCCACGAGTTTGCGATAATATTCTGATTTATTATTTTTAAGAAAATTGTTGCAAACATTTTTAAATACATTCCATGCCCGACATTAATTGTCACTTTAAATTTGCCTGAAGTTGGCATCTTTAAGCAATCGCCTAATTTGAAGACCAACTAAAATTCCTTTTTTAATTTTGACCTTACTTACACGTGGAAATTTGTCTTTTAAATACTTGAAAGCATTTTCTTCTTTATCCAGTGCTTTTACAAAATTTTTGATCAATCCTAACTTTATGTGAAGTGGAGGTAAATATATTTTTTCTTTCTGAACTAACGGTTCTCGGGTCAAATTTTTAACTCCAACTTCTATTTTTTCACGTGGAGGCCAAACCTTTATTTTATAATGTTTGTCTCTTGCACGGCTTCCCACTCACACAAAAAGCAGCAGTATTTTGTGTATCCTGACTAAGTCCTGTCAATAACGCTACCACTTTCAATCTGCCTATATTCCATTTGTGATCTTCGTACTTTATACATCTGAGTATCATCTTCAGATTGTCATATGTTTCTTTCATATTTACCGAATGAGCTATAGGAACGGATGGATGTTCATTTCCATTATAAAGTAAAACAGCTTTTAGACTTGTTTTAGACGAATCTATGAATAATCTCCATTTATCGGGCGTATATGGTAAGTTCAGTTCGACCATTAGGCCAGGAATATCATGGCAAAATACTAAATCACCGTCCGCTGCAAAAAAATTTGTGAGAGTAGATTCCCTTTTTCTGTGAATGGACACCTTAATTCCTTTTTCAAGAGGTTCCACTGCTGCAGGCGGGATCCGAAGTTCCGCTTTTGTTTCGGGAGGTCCAAGTCACGAACAAGGTCGATCAATTCACCTTGAGTGATTAAATGAGGTGTATCGGGCAAATCAATGGAACTAGGGATGTAGCTTGGTCCGGCCTTTGGCGAGAATCTTGAGTCTGATTCCGAATCAAGCGTGTAACTCTCAGGTGGTTGGGGAATGGGTAATGAATTGTCATGGGGTACTGGTCGCATTGCAGACGGAACATTGGGATACTGAATGCTACGCTTGAGTTTTACTAGTAATTCTTTGATATTCGTCACAAAAATCAATCATCTACGTGATTCGAGGGTTCCCTCCAAACCATTGGAACTGCAAATGGCATAGATTTATGCGTACCTTTTAGCCATCCCGTCAATGTTCTCGAACACGAACTGCAACACACTTTTGGGGCCCAGGACTTATCTTGATCGCCAACTTTACATCCAAAGTACAGTTCATAAGCCTTTTTTACTAGTGAAGATATCGGTTTTGGTACGCCTTCGCTAACTTCGCCACAAATATAACAATTTATCAGCTTTATTAACACAAATTCGCGTCGACATTTTTCTTACACGTAGATCTATCTAATCGAAAAATCAACAGATGTTTACTAAATGATTATAAAATAACGACTAAAGGGATATTTCAAGCATAGATCCACCTACCTGTCCATAATAATGGGTCCCCATTTATTACCCCTCTACTAGACCCTTCCAGAAATCTAGGGCTAATAAAAACATTTGAGGGTTAGTTGTATATTAGTATAAGTCCAAATATTACAAATCACACGATTTTTTTATAGGGGGGAATTTTCTGTTAGACAGTGTTACTAGGTAAGCTAGATATAGCAGTGGAACACAGTCCCAAGAGGATAAACTACACTTCATAAAATTTAAGGCAAGAAAGGGTCTTGAAAAACTTTGTATTTTACGTTACTAAAAAAAAATAACCAATTTTTGATCACATTGCCTTTTAGACCTTTCGTGAAAAAAAAATTGAAATATCATAAATCTAAGGAGCAATTTTTCTAATTGAGTGTTATTTAATCAGTCACCAAATCATTCTGATTAATAAATAAATTGGTATACTCTTAAAATGGTAGATCTGTCACCATCTTGTTATAGCCGAACTATTTAAAAATAATTAATCTGTAAACGTATGTGCACTCACCCTAAAACGCAATTAATGACCAAAGAATAAAATACATTACCAAATCTAACCAGAACGAAATTAAATAATGCTCTATTATTACTTTGGTGACAGGGAAGATACTTCATCTGGTGACGTAGATCTGTCATGTAATTTGGGTAACACAGGTAATATTTCAAGCATATGCAATTTTTTTGGCATACTTACGGTAATAAAATTATTTGTTTATTTAGAATACAAACTGTTATACATTTGGATACATAAATTTGATGCAAACAGGTTAATTTTGTATAAAAAATTAATTTTGGGATTTGATATAATAAAAAGAGAATTCTTTTAGAGGGAAAAATGTATTATGGTAATTAAAAAATACTCTCTTTTTAATTTTATTATTCATTTATATTTTCAACAAAATTAGTACAACTCTTTTAAGCAAACCTAATTATTTATTTCTCTGACTACACTATTATTGTTATTATTACTACCATTTTGTCAAATATTTAGATTATTTCCTTATCGTAAAAATAAAGTTAAAAATAATTTAACCTAATTTGTGTTATAAAAATGACGTAAACAGAAATTATGGGACAGGCGGTCTATCATGTATGTTAATAAATGTTTAAAACAGGTTTGACAATTTATTAAAATTATAGTGGTCGATTAAAGTATCAGTGTTAGAATAAAATAAAAAAATATCAGGAGCATGGTTCTAGTTATAACTTATAACCAAGAAAGGATAAAAAATTCGATAATTTCCAAACTTTAAAATATTTAGAAATACAGAAACTCATCCAAGACAAACAGTACACAGTGTCACAAAAGATCTACAGCAGATTTCCTTTTTATGTGTTTCGCATAACTGGAACAGTCTCTTGAGTTCTTTTGCGAATCTCTTCGTTTCCAGTGACATATCTAAGGCTTTTGACCAGGTCTGGCATGCTGCGCTCCTTAACAAACTCCCTTCCTACGGTCTTCCACATAAAAGTTGTGCTTAAATATTCAGTTTTCTATCTAGTCGACGTGTAATTTTTTTTATCTTTGAAAAGTCCACTAAGACTGAGGTCTAGGTACTAACGTACCGTGGGGGTCTTAAGTGTGGTGAGATGGAGTTTGTTCACACGAGTCCTAAAAGGAAGAGAAAGGAAAACTTCTGCGGGTACAAGGTTCCATGGTCTGGACACTCTGGGGATGAACGAACGAAGAAAGAGAAAAATTTGGGGCCTCTCCAGTTGAACTGTGAAAGGATGCGTAAAAGTTTCACTACGTGTTGCTCTGTTGGGATCTGCCAAAGGAGAAATTATACTGGCCAACTCCTCTGAGCATAGGCCGTGAAAATACCTTTAGAAAAGCACAGATCCCCCACAGCTCGTCGGTGAGCAAAAAGAGAAAGCTTTTCGGTGAGCGTGGGGACATTTATAAGACGAACAATTGTTATTTAAATGAAGATGGTCTGATTTGAGAGACATACAGGCTATACAGATTGGAAGAAGAGAAATACTTTCTGGCTCGAAAAAGGAATTCAAGCTTTTTTAAAGCTGCTGTGGCTATGGATGACATATGTGATAGAAGATTGTCACGTTTCTAGTTTTTAATAAATGATGCTGAGGTACCTCTATACTTAGTATTGGCACCGGTTCTCTTTTTTTCCTTACATTTTCCATCTTGTCTCTTACATAAATAGCATCATTTATGGTTTTACTGACAATGGTATTCTCCACTGCAATGTTCATTTAGCGAATCTCTAAATCTAAATTAAAAAATAAGCACATATTTATATCTTTTTCACAGGAGCAGCTAAGTTTTGCAGGACAAAGAATCATTTATTCTTGTTGGCGTTAATTTCAAAAACGACCGTTAATGGCATAAACATTACATTCATAATCACAGCAGCTGACGGAAAGCCTAAATCTCGCTTCTAAATTAGAAAGTACTTCTCACCTTCTAACTTATATCAGAACCAACTTGGAATATCATTTCCATATTTAGGGAACTTTTGACAGCCTTGCATGATTCCATTTAAAAGAGAGCCCATCTCCTTATTAATAACTCTACTCTTCCCATAAAGTTTTCTTCTCTTGCACGCTGCGCCGACGAGCTGTACGAGACCTGTCATTGTTTCATAGTATAGTATTTTTATGGCTTCGGCTCTGAAGAATTAAACAAAGTAATTTCTTCCCTATAAGCTCCTTCAACAATTAAATATAAAACTTCTGTTTTAACAAGTTGGTGGATTTTTTACATATAACTTTTAAATAGTTTTTATAGATATTTTACCAAAAAATAAATTATGTGTATGAATTATCGCTTTAAAGTTTCATTTTCGAAACACAGTAAATTTTTAATTTACAAATATTTAAATTTGTTCTGATTTATTGCGAAAGCCCAACTTACTTTTTATTGGTTTTATTTCTTACATCAGTGGAAATTAGTAAATAGCTGTAGAACTTATATTTAAAACCCATAATCCAAGAATTTACTTATTTTTACTTTTTTAAACACATTACGTGTTAATAAAAGAAAAAAATATATTGTAGCCTCTAAAAATCTCATAGAAACCTGATATGATCTACATATCTTTTGTAAAAGCCAAAACCACATAGGGAGCTCCCAAGGTTTCCCGTACCAGGTAAAAAGCAAATGTTTTCCTAAGTAATGAGTAATAGAATTGGTTTTTGTACAAAATTAGTACTTGTGGTAAAAACTAGAAAAAAAAATCAGAACACAGGTTTTTTCCCCAGTAATTAAGCAAATTATATATGATTAATCATTCGTAAATGTATTTTTATAAATTTTACTTTTTTAACCAAAGATAAATTTTATTTATTAAGTATCGTATTTAAGTGATATAAAAGTTTAGCCTAAAGTTAATGCCTTATAGTGATATATGCTTCACTAACGAATACATAAAACTTTATTTTTTAATAAATATAGCAATCATGCTTATTAAAAATCAAAACAAAATGTTTCTATAAGAAATCGACTAAACAATGTCAAAACAAAATATGTATATACAAAGTGTCCCAAAATCATAGGAAATATTTGTAGGACTTATT
Organism: Listronotus oregonensis; assembly: GCA_019359885.1. Taxonomy (NCBI): domain Eukaryota; kingdom Metazoa; phylum Arthropoda; class Insecta; order Coleoptera; family Curculionidae; genus Listronotus; species Listronotus oregonensis. The sequence continues at coordinate 189,831 of JAHBCN010000529.1, forward strand.
GTACTTCTCAAGTATGAACAAAAGTTTATACAGGGTGTTACTTAATGGTATGTCATAATTTGAAGGAGGCATTCCTGGATCGATTTTAAGTCGAAAAGTTCATATAAACGTGGGCCCTAAAATGCTTAGTTATTAAGATACAGGGTGTTAAAGTTTTATTTTATTTTCACTTTTTAATACATTTTTCAAAGACGGTTTGAGATATTGAACTGAATTTTGGCACAGGATATTATGGCATAAAAACACACTTTTCAGATGTTCATTAAATTTTTTTTGCAACCAGTGGCGTAGCTATGACGAATTTTCAAAACAATTTTACAAAAAAAATACTACGCCATTGACTTGGGAAAAAAATTATGGATTTATAATAATTATCAATCAATTATAAACAAAAAATCCCTCTTTCATTTTTGCCGTAAAACTTACCGTTTGGGAGAAATCGTTAATTAAAAAAATGTCTTATGTACCCAAATTGTATCTTGAAAAATCATTATTGAAATAAATCAAGTTAGCTTTGCTCGTTGCAGGCGATTGTTGTTTTGTTGTTGTAAACATTATGACACTGACGTTAATTATCATTCTTGATTGTGTTAAACTTTTATTTTCAATTTTAAATACATTTTTCAAATATTTATTTTTAAGCTATTTTCTTACAAACTAGTGAACAAAAAGCAATAACAATTAAATACAATACATACATAATTTACAAAAAATGTTGGAAATGACCACCTCTCGCCTCTATGCAGGCTTCTGCTCTTCTTCTCATTGAATTACGAACCCTTTCAAAAATTCCATGCGTGTTTCGGATAGTTTCACATCCGTCAATAATTCTATTTCTGAGTTCTTCTAATGTCACAATTGGTGTATGATAAACTAATGTTTTTAGGTGTCCCCACAAATTAAAATCTAGGCTGTTCAGGTCAGGCGATCTAGGTGGCCAAAATTGTGGTCCTCCACGGCCTATCCAATGATTTTGGTAGGCTCTATTTAAATGCTCACAAGCCAATATGCTAAAGTGGGCGGGAGCGCCATCATGCATAAACCAAAGTTGTTGCCGTAACTGAAGAGGAACATTTTCAAAAAGCAAAGGCAAATCATTTGGGAGAAAATTACAATAATCCTGTCCGTTAAGGCGTCCTGGTAAAAAAAATGGTCCAATTAAATGGTCGGATACGATACCGATCCAAACGTTCAGTGAAAATTGTTCCTGAAAATGTGTCTCTGTAATCACATGAGGGTTTTCCTGGGCCCAGTAATGATTGTTATGGAAATTGGTTATTGCATTTCTTGAAAAATTTGCTTCGTCCGTAAACAATATTTTGGCATCAAAATGAGGATTTTCTGTTACTTTTTGGAGATACCATCTACAAAATTGCGTACGTGGTTCATAATCTCTAGGAAGCAATGCTTGAACCCTTTGTATGTGAAAAGGATATAACAAAGAATCTCTTAAAATCTCCCATACCGTCTTGTAGCAGATGTTTAATGCCATACCTATTTTTCGCGTACTTGTGGTTGGATCCTCTTCGACTGCATGCAGGACAGCCTCCTCCACTGCCGGTGTCCTAACTGTACGGGGCCTTCCCTCGGAAATATTAGCTTTAAAACTGCCAGATTCAGTCAGACGACGATGAATGTTTATAAATGTTCGTCTATCTGGGAGAGCGCGATTAGGATACCATTCTTGATACAAACGCCGCGCCTCCACAGCATTACCATTAGCTAGACCATAAAGGAAATGCATTTGTGTCATTTCCAAATTAGAATAATTTACCATTTTTTTAACTAGCAAAATGCACGTTTTAAGATCGAAGGAGAAATAAATACAAACTGTCAAGAATGATAATTAACGTCAGTGTCATAATGTTTACAACAACAAAACAACAATCGCTGGCAACGAGCAAAGCTAACTTGATTTATTTCAATAATAATTTTTCAAGATACAATTTGGGTACATAAGACATTTTTTTAATTAACGATTTCTCCCAAACGGTAAGTTTTACGGCAAAAATGAAAGAGGGATTTTTTGTTTATAATTGATTGATAATTATTATAAATCCATAATTTTTTTCCCAAGTCAATGGCGTAGTATTTTTTTTGTAAAATTGTTTTGAAAATTGAAAATTCGTCATAGCTACGCCACTGGTTGCAAAAAAAAAATTAATGAACATTTGAAAAGTGTGTTTTTATGCCATAATATCCTGTGCCAAAATTCAGTTCAATATCTCAAACCGTCTTTGAAAAATGTATTAAAAAGTGAAAATAAAATAAAACTTTAACACCCTGTATCTTAATAACTAAGCATTTTAGGGCCCACGTTTATATGAACTTTTCGACTTAAAATCGATCCAGGAATGCCTCCTTCAAATTATGACATACCATTAAGTAACACCCTGTACAAACATTTTATATAGACTAGGTAAATTTGGTGAAGTTGTTTATTTTTTAGCCTTTTCCGTAGTTTATATTTTTTATTAAGTTCTTTTTTCAGGGGCGTTTAATACAGGGTGCGTTCTTAATATATTATGCCCCCAATTTTTTGTTGGGGGATTTTTAGTACTTATGGCACCACATATTAATATCTTAACCATTTCTACACGAAAAAGGTATTCTTACAATTAGTCGATCCTAGTATTTTGACCCATTTTCTCGTAAAATCATTGTAAAAAACCTATTTTATTCATCAAAAATAAATCAACGAAAATCGGAATTGAAATTTATTTATAGTTGACTTGTATCTGTTTCGTTTGTCATTTTTGCATTGGCTCTAACTTTGCTCTTTCCAAATTTCATTTTTTTTTTAAGGGTGTAAAAGTAAATTAGGACTATTTTTTTTTGGTGACTTTCCTAGGCCAATTATAAGGCTTTAACAATTTTTATACAAAAACGTTTTGTAAATAATTGTATTAATTTTAAATAAAATCATTTTAAAAATATCATTCATTAAATGTAAAAATGAATTGATTTAAAATAATTTAATCTCATTTATTTATTTTATTTTATCCGTATTGACAATTCTTGTTTGTTATTTTTTTTATTATAAGTTAACATGGTTTAAAATATTTTTAATTCATTTTATTTAAAATAAAAAATAAAGTAACTTTAAACCCATTTAAAATTATTTGTATTTTAAGATGTGTTAAATATACATCCACATA
>JAHBCN010000530.1:0-174588 GCA_019359885.1 Listronotus oregonensis
GACGAACAGCGGGGGGCGGCGCTCCTTCTTTTTCCAAATTACGGAACTTTGGGTGAATTTTTCTTCAAAAATGTTTTCCCAAAAGATTAGATATTTTTCCCCCAATTAAGGATCCCTAAAAAGAATATTGGCCCGACAATTTATTGTTAAGCACCCACCAACATGAAGAAAACCTCCCATGGAATTTAATCTCTTGAAATTTTCTATTTTGTTTCCCCGGTTTTTGCGTTTGGCGGTTAAACATTCCCGATGTAGTGAACGTAGCCCAACCGCCCAAAGAATTTTTAAAAGGGTAGGATCGTTATCTTGCTCAGGTTAAAATTTGGGAAAAAATTGAAAGCGAATTTCCTTTTGTTCAGTGTTAAATGCTGCACGGAAAAAAACGTGATAGAAAGATTTTTAAAAATTTCAGGTTCTCTGAACCGTCGCATGGGTTACTTTCCCACCATCCTCAAGCTCAACGCGTCAGTAATTGACTTCATGGGATAAAAGAAAATAATTTAGAATAGCTTGATGGTTTTGTTTCTCATGTAGCCTTTTTTTCTAATATAAAATTTTTTGTTTTTAATGATTATTTTTTTTTTTGAAATTTCAAAAAAAACATATCTCGTTTTTCCCGGGTTTTCTCCACATTTATAATAGAGAGAAATTTTGAAGCCGTTCTTCTGATGAAAACCTCATTTAAAACTACTCCAAAAAGTAAAAAACGTATTTTTAAAATTTTTGACTTTAAAATAAGCACCTGTGACAGCGGTTTTTCGGGTGAAACTATCCTTATAATATCATGCAGTTTTGACAATTGAAACAGAACCGCAGGAAAAAACCCAACAACCCCTATATCACAAAATTCCCGTGAAAATTTTACCTATTTATATAAAAATATGGTCCTTTTAAAAAAAAACGTACCGGTAACTCTTTTGTTTTTTTTTCAAAGTTTTTCTGATTAATTATTGAATTTACGAAAAAAATACAAGAAAGGCAAGTTTTTTAAAATCAAAGTTAAAAAAAAAAGCCCTGTTTACTTTAAAAAAAATAACCTTGTACATAAGATGGAACAAAACATTTTTGCTTAGCAAAAAAAAAGAAATTTTCTTAAGTAAATAATAATTTTAAATTCCTTTTTTTAATAAATTGGGTGTTTGACTAACAACGATTTTTAAAAAACCCCGATTTTTTATTGCAACTTAAAATCTTTGAGAGCTATTTTTAAAAAAAAGAATAAAAACCCTTTTTCTTACCATGGACTGGGGTTCAGCTAACTTATTCCATCGACTTCCATCCAAGACATTTCAATTGTGGGGGCACCCCGGGAGCAAGGAATCAATAAATCATCTACAATTAGATTGGGTCTTTTGGCTGGTCCCCTTTTTCCCCTTAAAGTGAGTGGCAGTTTGAACCTTTCGGGCAGGCTGCAAGGGGGCCCTCCCTTACAACTATACTTATGTCAGCACCGAATATCTAAAACGTCGTAAATATGTTCTATAGTTTTTAGGGGTTTATTTTCATTTTTTCTGAAATCTAAAACGTCATTAGGATGGTTTAAAACGTGATCTTTTCAAGAAATACTGGTATGTTTTTTCGCCTTTGGTTATAGATTAAGCCTTATCTGTCAGAAAACAGAAGTTGTTGAATGTACAAAGGGGGACATGTTTTGCTCTTTAAAAATTGTATAACAAGAATTAAAAATATTCTTCAAGTCTAACACTTATTAAATAATAACAAAAGGAAACCCCATTTTTTTTACATTAATAGCTTTAAAAATATTGAACATGGAGAAAAAATGTAAAAAGGGTTTCGTAATTTATTTTTTACAGGATAAAAAATTTGTCAGAAATTGTTGAAAAATAGCAATAATAAAAAAGATTATTTTTTTTTAAAAAATTTTTTAAATTTTTTTTAAGGGGCCTCAATATATGGCCAGAAAGAACATCATGCTATGATGAAACATTACAAAAATTTTAAATTTAAAAACTATTTCATAGTTTTTTCACCCAATTTCGGACAATTTTGCAAATTGGGGAGAGTCCAGAATATGGAATTTACACAATTGTTCTTTTAAATATACAAAAAATTTTAAGCTTTCAAACACCTTTTTGAAACTAAAAAAACGTGATTTGGGCACCATTGTTAAAAGCTATAAACAATTGTATTTTGCTATTTTATTAGTAAAGTATAAATAAAAATAGAATAATAATTTTTATAAACCCTGAGCAAAGTTTGTTTTTTTACTTTTTGTTCGCCATATACGCCCAACTTAAATAGCTTGTATCTGGAACCAATTAAGATTGAAAATTTTTTCCGAAGAACGCGAGCATTTTTTTAAAAATTCCCCGGGAGATAGTCCATTTGTATAAAGAAAAAAAATTGACAATTGCTGAGGCGCTCAAATTATTCAATTTTTTTTTTAAAAAAGCTTGGAAACCTTAATATTTAAGTAGCAAGTAGCTAAGTTTATATGTTGGATTAAATTTTGTTACTTTTTTTTTCAAACAAATTGGATTGCAAAATTATGGTGCAAAACTATCAAACCGATTTTAATGAAATTTGGATGTTTCATCATTGGTTTTTTGGGAAATTAAACCCTCAAAAAAAGGGGGCAAAGAAATAAAAAAAAAACTTTTTTTTTTTCCCTTTTTTTTTTTGTTTATTGCTATTTTTAAAGCTAATGTTATTTATAACAATTTTAAAAATTTTAATTATAAAATTTTTTACAATTTTTTTACAATTAATTTTTAAAGTTAGGAGGATTTTAAAAGAAATGTTTTTTATTTTTTTACATTTTTTTTTTTAAAAATTTTACCTTTCTGAAAAGGGGCAAAATATATCAATTCTTGTTATATAATATTTTTTAAAGGGTTTTCAGTAAAAAATCCTTTTTTCATAACCCCCAAAACCAAATAAGGCTTGGTTGCCAAAATATAAAATACTGCTTAAAAACCATTTTTTTCTTTAATGAGGTTTTTAAAACCCCCTAAAAAAAATCACGTAATCTTTTTTTAAAAAAAATTTAAATTTTTAAAAAAAAGCTCTTGACCCAAAAATTTTATATTCAATTGGATTAAAGAAAAATCCAACACAACACCCACAAAACTGACTTCCAATGCCCAAAAGGGGGCCCCCAAAAAAGCTTTTTTGAAAAAAAGGGTGTGGGGGCCAGGGGTTTTTTTATAAGTTACACCAACTAAAATGCCCCCAAATTTTTTAAAAAATTTTTTAAAACCTAAAAGAAAAAATTTCCCCCAACCGAACAAGGTTTCCGAAAATCACCATTACCCCTTATTATTAATATATACTGCGATATATACAACAAATGTACTTTTCCATACTGCACTTGCCAAAACGAAAAAAAAAAACAAAACCCAACCATTAACCTCAAAATTTAATGAAAAAACATAAATGGTTTTTCAAAAGTTTAAACCCCCAACCCCCAAAAAACCCCCTTTTTTTTACCAAATATTATAGAAAACCCCACAATTAAATGAATCTGGAAATAAAGCTAAAAGCGTCAGTGAAATACCTAGGAATAATAATTGATAATAAACTTAACTTTAATTAGCACACATCTACTACCAAGGAATAAGCAAAACAACCCCCGCCAAAAAATACAAATCCATATGCACCCCTCTCCTTGAATATGGTCATACAATGTTTCTTAATCTAAGAAAAACAGCGTTAAGGAACCTTGAAGAAGCTACATCCCTTCGCATAATCACAAAGCACGACATCCCAGAAAACCCTTACATAATCCATCAAACCAGCTATTGTACAATACTACCTTTATCCAACCAACTTTCAACAGACTAATACAATTATCAAAGAAATTCGCCTCGAAGCAGCACAACATCGACCTGCTCCAGCCATTATGAATCCAAAGAACTGACTACCATCAACAGAATCCACCATTTACAATTCCAACTACTACAATCATAGAACATTTACAAGAAATGAAAAATAAATAAGTGACTCATGATGTGATTTGTTTTTTATTTCCATGCTGTTACTATTAAATTAATTAAACAATAATATTGATTATATAAAAGACTGGACAGCAGGACCTAAGTCAATAGCCCACTGATAGAGTATAGTTTATTGTATTGTGTCAATAAATGTCTTTAAAAAAATAAGTAAATAAGGCTTGGTCTGTTGAGGGTAGGTTAACAGCCTACTTAACTAAAGTTAAAAACTGGAGAAACGGATAATTATTAAAAAAAAAAAAAAAAAAAAAAAAAAAAATTAAAAAGACTCCCCTTTTTTTCCCCAACTCCTTAATGTCGTCTTCAGTCAATTCGGGCTTTTTTTCCCCAAAAGAATCTTAAACATGGTCACAGGGCGTGCTTCGGGAAAGGGTAAATACGCTTTTCAAAACGTGAATGGGGGCGTCTACCCCCGGGGGAAAGTTTGGGACCCCCCTTTTCCCTCAGAATCATGGCCAACACCTAAAAAAATAGTTACCTGATAAACAGACCTCTAGAAAATTATTCAGTTTCTATTAAGGAGGGCCGAGAATATTCTGTATTTTGCGAAAAGTAAATCTGCTACTAAAAAATTCATGGTTATGTCATTATGGCGAACCTGTATAGTTCTGGTTTATAAGGTTTCTTAGATCAATAAGGTATACCCGAGGTCATATCTGGGGGCAAAACTTGAACAAATATTGGCTAAACTACTGATTTTAGAAAACAAAATTATTAAATTTTATAGGAATCCCAAGCGTTTTAGTGGTGATGATCACATATGCTTTCTACTGATTTTAGGAAAAAAATATTATTAAAAATAGGAATCCCCAACTTTTTTTTCGGGGGGTCACAATTTTCATTGAAGTAATTTGTAAAAACTATTACTCTATTTTAGTTAGCAATAACATAAACACTAAGTTTTATAATGATCTTTTTACCATTTTACTGTCATAAAACCGTAAATTGAACAGATAAGCATTGAGTTTAACAAATAAAGACAAAATAAATGGTAATTACCAATAACAGACCTTTAACTTTATACCGAAAACAATTTTTCCACAATATGTTTTTGTTTTAATTAAAACCCTTCTGAATTTCCCAAAATTATTGGGGAAAATTTTTTTAAACCCATACAGGGGGGTCAAACGAGGACTGAATAAAGGCGTACTTGGGGCTTTCCTCATATTCAACAGAATTTTTTTTGTATTTTTCCCGTAGAATCTAAAACAATCTACACGAAAACGATCCAAATTGAAGCCAAACAGATATGCCATATGACGCGTTATTTATTGGCTTGTTTTAATACAAATGATTTGGTATCCATTTTTGGTAACAACAAAATTATATTTTATTATGTTTTACTTTTACCATTATGTAGTAAGAGTGGTAATAAAAGCTAGACTTAATAGAATATTGACTGGAAGTTAAGCAATAAATTTCAGATCTCAATCTTTACGTAATTTCTTTTTTTTTCAAATATTTATTTGGTTATTTAGCTTTTTTGTTTATTTAATGCGGTTTCGGTTGTAGTCAAGATATAACTTTAATCCATGTGACTTCTATTTAGGGAGTTTCTAAAAAAAATAGGATTTACTGCACAAAAGTAGAGCAAATTGAGAAATTGCTAAATCGCCTAAACATCAGTGTTAAAAGTGTGCGGCAAAAAACAATAAGTTTGGTCTGCCAAAATTGACTTTGTCAAGCACTTGCAGTTAAAGAAATTTATATGCTGATGTTTTAATTTTTACAAAAAAGATTCTCGCACCTCGCTATTTGTCAAATTACAATGGCCAATCACCAGTGCTTAGCATTCTTAATATCCACTGAAAGTTTTAAAAATAAGTTACCAATCAGCTTGTATAAGAAGTCTATGATGTTTGGAAAGTACGCATTGTTTGCTCCAATATTAAGGGGTTACATGGGTTTAATCAGGAAAAAAACGGCCAATTTTCAACAATTTTTTTCCCATATAAAAAATTAAATATTTTATTCAAACTTTTTATTGTCTTAAACATACACATTTGACAAAGAGTTTCTGAAATTTTCGTAAAAAAATATTGAAAACTCCGCCATTGTGACGTCATTTCCGGTGACCCTTCGAAAAAAAGCAGAACTCATGACAGGACAACTAAAACTCGAACAAAGAAAAAAGTGAAAATTGGATTTTTGGTAAACTTTTTTACAAAAAATGCAAATTTCGGTGAAATTTTCTCTACATTTTTTTCGGTTGTAATTAAAAAAAACCTTCGCCCCAATCCTTGAAAAAATATCTTAAAACCTGTGTAAAAATCATAAAAAAACGTTTTTTAAAAAACAGTTTAACTGAGTTCTAAAAGGGGGTTTTTTTTTAAAAAAATTTTTTAAGGGGCCCTTTTTAACCCCATGATTCAACAAGTAATCACCAACTGAAGTAAAAAACAATCCCCAAAAATACCGAATAAAAGGCCCCTTTGGAAAACCTTCACTAACAAGCCGGGGAACAAGGAAATCTGGCAACTATGCCTTTTGATCAGCGACACGTTTGCTGTTTGTTTAGTCATAAGATTTACGTTGAATGGTTGCTCTGTTTTTTTATTGTGAATAAATCAACTTTTTTGAAAGAAAATATTTTTAAAAAAACTAAACCTGTAAAAGGTCTTACTGTGTGAAATTTGTGAGTGACCGGGACTTTTTTTTTCCGCAGACATTGCAAAAAAACAAAAATATCTGCGGGTGAAAGTGCCGGTGTTATAAAGTACTTAAAGTAAATGGCGGCAAATGAACTTGACTTTTTTTTGGTTGTGTTTTTTTTAAAAAAAAATTAAAATTGAAAGTGTGTTTTAATGATTTTGTGTTTGGCTTTAATTTTGAAGGTATTTTTTTAGTTTTTTTTAAAACAGTAACAAATATTAGCATTGGAAATTACCGTAAGTACGTAGGTATACATTTTGGAGTTTTGTCTTTTGTTTTGATTTTTGTTATTGCTTTCATAGGTACTTGGTCCCGTTATTAGATACTATTTAGTTACTGTTATTATTTTTTTTCCTGGTAACCTTTTCGGTATTTTCTCAATTTAATTAATTTACCATGCCAAGTCCTTGTTGTGTGCCTGGGGAAAAACCAAATTTAAAAAATTTTTGATGGGGAAACCAGCTTTTCTATTTTCCCTTTTTAAAGGACGAAAACCTTAAAGCCCATTGGCGGGGTATTCCTAGACAGTCATGGTCACCCTAAAAAAATTCTGGTTTCGCTAAGCTTTTTTTAGAAAGTGACATTATTAGAGAGGATGATTATCGCTTGCCAGATGGGTCAATAAAAGGGCCCACCAAAACTAGACTAAAGTTAAATGCAGTCCCCCGTATTTTTCCAAATTTCCCAAAATTTCCCCCAAAAAAAGTCCCTGTTTCCCAAAAAAAAACCCGGGTGAAAGAACCAAGATAATGCAGGATAAAAGCCCAATTAAATAAAGATTTTGAAAATTTGACCAATTATAAACTTTGACGATTTGATTTAAATTTTAAAAAAAAAGATAATTTTAAAAGAATCTTGGAATATTAAAATTGTGAAAGATTTTAAAGTTTTTTTTAGGTTTCCTTCAGATTTACAAATGAACCGCGTAAATATTGGGAATCAGATTTTAGTAGGTTCAGATATGCAAATAAGTGTTTTTAACTTGAAAAAAAATTTCCCTTTTAAAAAAAGACACCTATTCTGCACTTTGCCATAGTACCTCTGTTTTACTAGAAATAATTGACTATTCTTTTTTAAAATTTGATTTGTCGTATATTTTACCAGGTAAATTTACTACTGAAAATTAAAAAAAAGGTTGGAAATACAATTCCCCCGGAGGTTGTAATTACAATGTTAGCTTTGAGGGTATTTTAAAGGGTTTTAGAAAAAAATTAGACTCAAACATATATTTAGAACCCCGCTGATGGTAATTTCTCTTTAGCTGAGATTAAAAAACAGGGAGACAGCTGTATCCAGGAAAATGATTTTGAACTGAAAAATTTTTTTTTTACTTGAAACTGAATACCTAAATGAATATGAAATTGACAAATCGGTACAAATTTATATAGCCGGTTATGCCCCCCCACAAAATTAAAAAAAATAGAATAATTGTAACATCTGTGTTTCTTTTCTTGTTGAAAAAAAGGGAAACCTAATTGACGACGAAATTTTGATTGTCTACAACGTGGGGTTTTAAAGGTTCCCAGAAATTGTTAAAGACGTTCTGTTCCATATGTGCGCGATTTTTGAGAAAATTATTAATCCCCGATAGGGGAGAGTGTTTTCCTAAAAAGGAAAAAAAAAAAAAGCTATCCTGTGTGATCTAACTAATTTAAGCACTAGACAACATGAAGGCTTTAATGATTTATGCTCGCAATGTATTTGTGGTAACGAGAACAAAAATATGTTCAATTCTCTATTTTTCAAACATTCTTTTAAATAATTATGTTAAAAAAGAAATAACAAAAATGCCACAGAAAAATCGGAAAAAAGGCTGAGTCAAAAAACAAAAAAAGGAAACTAGACACATTTAATAAATAAATAAACAAAACTAAAACTAAGTACAATTACTAACTAAATGTTAAATTACAATTGTTTCCTTTTACAACAGCATCATGTTCTTATGTCTTGACCTATGCACATAAATTAATTTGTTTTAGAGTTTAAATATTATATAAATATATTTATTTTTTCAATTATTATACTGATTTAATTATTTTAATGGAAATATCAAAACTATTTACGCGATCTTTGAATTGAGCCTTAAATTAATTTAAAAAAGGCGCCTCGATACCCAACGCCTCGCGCTCGGGAAGATCTGAATCTCTTGCCGGTTGGGCGTTGCCAAGTGGTTGTTCACGGCTTGTAGTGAAGTAGGGCTGTGGTATTGGAACCTCCTGTATCTCCGAAACTATAACTCGGATCGACTTGAAAATTTAAGTTAATATTCTAGAGATGTTGTAGAAATTAATAAGGCAATAAAGAAATCGATTTTTTGAAGCCGTGAAACCCATGTAACCCCTTAAGTAAATTAAACTAGAAAAATTAATACTACTACACTACAATAACTCACCTTGCATTTGAACCAAAAACTCCGTCTTTATCCTTCTGGCGCTCTCCGATTCATTATCTGATCGGGAGGAGCACAAGGAATCGACTTCATCAATAAATATAATACTCGGTTTGTGTGCCCTGGCCAACTCAAATAGATTTCTCACTAATTTTTCTGACTCACCAAGCCATTTCGAAACGAGATCTGAAGAAGAGACCGAGAAGAATGTTGAGTTGTTTGCTTCCGTAGCTACAGCTTTTGCTAAGTACGATTTACCGGTACCGGGAGGCTAAAATGAATTTAGTTTCTTGTCAGTTATTAGCATACAACCTTTCTAATAAAAAAAAATATTTTTCACTGAAAATGACTATTGCTTTTCAAAATATTTTTCTTTATATCTATACACTCATGCATCTATTTGAATAACTTGTGAAAGCATTTTCTCCATTCCGCTTCGGTCACCTTAAAAACGAAGGCAGGTAAATTCGGGATTTAATCCTTTTGACACCGGTAACCCCCGGACGACCGAAAGCAAGGATTAAAAACATGACAGGTAAATTGGAGGAAATTAACCCTAGAACTACAAACCGGAGTAGATATCTACCCCAGGTAAATTTTAATAAGTAAATAACAATAAGAAAAATCGTAACTGTACTTTTCAATATTTTTATATCCGTTAAATTTTTCTTATTTTTGATATTTTCAATGAGAGAAACAGGAATAGATTCTTAAAACCAATATTTTATGGATATTTATTTGATTTTTTCCATTAATCAAAGTCTCAATTTATTTGAACTTCAAATAAATAGACTTTTTTAAGAAAAAATCATGATGGTATATTTTTCTTAAAGGCTTATGTGTCCTCTTTGAAATCCCGTTGAAAATATAAAAATCGGTTGTTTAGAAAAATAGTTATAAATTTTTGTTTGTTAAATGAAGTTTTAACTGTTTTTCAGTACTTACAGCTATTCCAATCCATTTTTAACCAACTAAATCTTGATGAAATTGAATTTGGTTTTCACCATTCTCTTGGACATAAAAAACGAAATAATGCGAGTACTCATAAGTCAAAAATCCCGTGGGGTGAATATTTACCTCAGTTCGTAGTTTACAGGTAAAAAATGCGTTTGTAGTTCTATGGTTAAGACAGGTACAAGGAGGGTGTGCTTCTTAGTATTTATCCAATATTTAAAATTCTAATAAAAAGTATATTAGGGTTTTTGTCCACTGCGATTGGATGACAAGGTGGTCAAATTTTAACATTGATGTTCGCTAAACATCAATGTTAAAATTTGCAAAATTGTTACAATTTAAAAAAAAAAATTAAAAAATTAAGTTGAAGTTTAAGTAAAAAATCGAATTTTTTTTCCAAAAACTTGAATTTATTTTGTAACAAAATATAAAAATGTTCTAAAAAATAAGAAATAAATAAATACTGTTACAAAAAATAAAAAGAAGTACTCTAAAACAAAGTATTCTAAAAGATATAATAAACATGAACAAATAATTTTGTAACAAAATGTAAGAAGTTGATTCAAATCCCAGAATTTTTTAGGGACAGATTGCAAGAAAACAGGCTTAGATATGCTGACAAGCTATTTAGTTTCATTTCGCAGCCATAGTTTTACCGGTTTTTGAAAATGGCCTTTCTGTTGGTACGGAGGTACGCTTAACAGTTTTAAAGCTTTTGGTGCTAAATTAGGATATTTAAAGGAATATTGTTGCTACCAGACGATAGAATAGGTATTATGATGGAGCGAGAAGACAAAATATGGTACTATACCAGGACGGTAATTCCCCGAAATTGAACGAGTGTCGATACGCAAGTCGGGACGATTTGCAGTTGCAGTGCGTGCAATTCACACAAAATCCATCCAAAAAAAAGCATGGTTGTTGTATATCGACTGGAGTAAAAACTAGTTTTAAGCAACATCATCAAAAAATTAATATTTTATTTGGAGCTTAAAAAAATTAGTTTGAAACCTTAATTTTTTATGGTATTGAATGTCACAAACATCGATGTCGACATCGATATTTGTGACATCTAACATCGATGTTAACCTATTTAAGGAAATCATGGTTACTTGTATTATATAGGTTGCAGGAATTATATCTAAATTTGGAATATATATTTTTTTTCAACATAATCTTTAAGTGAAAGCTTGGAAGAGCAAGGAAAGGTTTGTTGTTATCTATGTTAAAGTCTGTAAGCACTTTTTGACCTCTTGGAAAAATGAATGGTATAAAATATGAATCAGCGTCGTCCCTTTTTTAATTCGGTGCATTAAGGAGATAATTTTCTTTTAAATTTCGATAAATGTATATCTATGTCAATACCTTGTAAACATTTACCTTATGGCAAAATCATGATTAAAAAAAATCAAATATCGATGATTTAAAAAAAAAACATGATTTTTTTTGATTTTTAAAAAAACAATATTAACAGCTTTTACAAACTTTAATATTTTAAATATTTCTAACTGCTTACATTTTGTGCTGTTAAACAAACAAATATTTTGGCAGCATTTTATAAAAAAGAAAGTGGTGGCAAACTAAGTTGTAGAGCAGTATGTAAAAAGTGTGGTAAAGACTTGCAAGGTCTAGTGGACAGACTAAAAAGTCATTGGGAAACCTGCAAAAGTGAAACTAGTGATATCAGCAGTGGTCTTGAAATTCTTCATAGTGACTGTCAGTCACAACCTGGAACTAGCCAGAGTGAAATTATCCAGTTGGCAAAGAAACAGTGGAAGTAGCGAAAATTTGGATTCTTTTGTTGTGCGAACTGGACAAGATAAGAAAAAAGAATTGGACAGACATATAGCCAAAGCCGTTTACGCAACAAATTACAGTTTTAGAGCTATAGAAAATAAGGAGGTTTGAAAGACCATATAAATGCTAAGACCTGGTTACCTTCCACCATCTAAATTTTAGTTATCATCAACACTCTCGAATGAAATATTTGAAGAAGAAAAATCTAATTGTTTTAACAAGTTCTCTGGACAATCTGTTTGGATGTGTTCTTTTACAAAGCATAGATACATCCGGTTATCACCATACAGCTGACTATCTTGCCGAATTGGCTATTAACTCAATAAAGAAGTGCAAAAATAAATATAACTGTAATAACCAGTATTGTTACAGATCATGCAAGCAACATGGTCAGTATGAAGAAAAAAATTACCGAGTCGTCCAATTACCCTATTATTACATATGGTTGTTTGGCACACTTACTTAGTTTCTTCTTCAAAGATTTAGAAGCATCACAGATAAAACATATAGTACATATTGTAAAATACTTCAGAAATACCCATTTGCCAAATGTTGGTATAAAGAAAAAGGGGTCAAGAAATTGGTCTTACCTCAGGATGTTCGATGGAATACACATTCAGACTGTCTTGAGATCTATGTAAATGAGTGGCCAAAATTGTTATTGATATGTAAAAGAGCATAAATATCAAATTGATTCAGTGAATTAAAAAAGTTTCAGATATCTGTATTAAAAGGATGGCTGAAGCATTACTACAGTTACTAAAACCAATTTCAGCACTGGATGCAATGCAACAAAAAGGTTCATTTTTATCTGAAGCCGTTTACATAAGAAAAAAGTTACTGGCTATTTTTGACAGTTTTGAACTTGAAGAAGAAAGAACCTTGCGACAATATCAATTATTTAAGAACAGATCAATTTTTTTCTGACACAACTGATTTTGGATGACGCACAGTGTTCCCATTTGGACAAAATTCTGCAGACAGTACAAAACTAAACCGATTTTTATGATTTTTTTTTGCGTGTTTGTAATACCTTTGGTTATGATAAATGTAATTTGTGACCTTTTGACTTTAATAAAATTCGAATTTGTGGGATACCCAGCCTGTCGAGCATAAAATATGTCAAAACGTCAAAACCAGCATTAGGAACACTACTGACATAGAGCTTGCTTCCTGCGAACTACTGGAGGCTATTACAAACTCTTATCAGAATAACTGTCCTCTAGTAAAGCAAACCGCCAGGAAAAAGTCTACCTGGTGGAATAATGAACTACTGGAGCTAAGGAAAAAAACCCGCAGACTGTTCAACAGAGCGAAGAAAACGGGTGAGTGGGATGAACATCAATCTGCACTCACCGAATACAATAAACGGGTCCTTAAGGCCAAACTGGATTCGTGGAGGAAATACTGCCAGGAGGTTGAAAATACAACGGCAGCCAGACTCCAAAAAATCTTGTCAAAAGATCCGGTCAATCCTGTTGGCACCTAAAAAACCAGATGGAACCTACTCTGAAACTGGCAGGAAACATTGGAGATTTTGCTCCAAACACATCTACCAGGATCAAGAGAAACTCAACTTAATGAGACCTACCCAGACGTTAATGTTCCAAATATTCGGCCCACAAAGCGACTGGAAAGTAGCAAAGGAAGTCATAACCTACGAAAAATCGAGTGGGCAATTGAATCATTTGAAGCCTACAAAGCACCTGGACCTGATGGGATAATCCCAGCACTACTACAGCAGGGAAAGCAAACCCTAGTTCCACTGCTTTGCAAACTCTTCCGTGCAAGCATGGCTACGAGCTATTTGCCAAATGCATGGAAGCAGACTTTGGTGGCTCTTAAAAATCTACAGATTGCAAAGGTTATTGTGGAATACCAAGAATCTAATGATAATGCTAAGCCACAAACATCTAAAAACATACCAGAAACCACATATTCTGCGGTAATTTTGCATGTTGACAGGGAAATTGGAGAGGAAGAACTAAGCTCACACCTTAATACTCTAAACATTACACATAAATATTGTAAACGTATAATAGCCAAAGCAACAAATAGACCATGTGCTCATGTAAGAATAATAACAAACTGCAATAAATCTTTTGAAAAACTATTAAACGAAGGAATTTTTTTTAAATGCAAACATTATGTAGCAAGCCCTAGTATCGCACCAACCCCATTACCAATACCTTGTGCAAAATGTTCAGAATTTACACATACTTCTGATTTATGTACAAACCCACCTAAGTGTTCTAAATGCAAAGGTAACCACACGGACTCTGAATGTCAATCAACACTTCCTCCATCCTGTACAAGATGTGGTGCATTAGATCACGTCGTTTGGTCAACAAAATGCCCTAAGAGACCTAAAGAACCTATTGATGGAATTCCAAATGTTAAAATTAAATCAATAAATAAAAAATCTTCTGAACTAGATAAACAAATTATTAAGAACAACCGTATTCACTCTCCAGTAACAATACATGACATGATTATTAATAGTTACGTGAATAAAATCAATAAACCTGAAAATACAAACAGACAGGAACTCATTCAAAGCCTTAAAAGAGATTTATAGAAAACTACAACATAGATACAGCTGTTGTATTCTCAGGAAACAGAATGTACATTCTAATGTTTGACCTGAACGATCCAAGCAGTGCTACACCAACGGAACCAATAGAAGGGCAACAAGTGTTAACACAAAACAATGGGGCAAATTAAAGTTCTATACAACAATATTAACAGTTATAATTCAAAAAATATCTTGTAAATCACTATTTGGAAAAAATGACATCAAGTGTCTTCTATTAGTAGAAACAAAAATTAAGACAGTTACTAACAAAACTTATAGGAATTGGACAAAGATAGAGAAATGTGGTAATATAGTAAATACTAATGTAAGAGGCTGTATGGCACAAGCCCACCCATGTTTAGAACTAGGCAAAGCAAACGCACCACATATCAATGATCCACTAAATGAAGCTTTACACTGCACACTACCATTTCATAATTCGAAACTTCATGTTTTCTTGGTGTACAATCATCCCAATGCAGCTACAATTGAGGAAAATATCTTTGTCAAGGCATCACAATATCAGTATGTCATCATAATTGGGGACTTTAATCCAAACAACAGAAAAAACAAACAAATCGAAAACTTTTTAAATAATACGGATTTCATACAAATTACTACTCCACCTACATTTATAATGAATGTAAATGACGACACCACACCAGACCTCTTTTTTTGTACAAAAAATATTAGAAACAATATATCCGATATCAAACTTACGCCTGACCTGGGATCAGATCATATGGCTATCGAATTCAAACTAGATTTGTTATCCGCTCCAACCATCGATGTAGAGACATTAAAGTATAGTTTTCATAAATGTAACATGGAAGAAGTAAACAATAAACTGGTAAACTACTTACAACAAAATAGCCAGGAACAAATTAATGAAACCACAATCTCTAATGTTCATAGCCTGATTTCAACTACTATTACAAACAATACTCCCAAATTTAAGGCAAAGTTCTATTCTCATACACTACCACCATTTATTTTACATCTAATTAAAAGAAAAAAGCAACTTTACAGGCAATTTAAAAACACACAAGACCGGCAAATTAAAACCCAATTTAACAATTTAAATAAAGACATTCACAAGTTAATTGAACAATACAGAACCTCGAAATACCTAGAAGCATGTCGTGATATCCAAACAGCACAAGGTAAAAACTACTGGCAACAAGTTCGTAAACTTTCAAAATTTAAAAACAACAAATCAGCAAGTCATTTAATAGATGAGGGAAGAAGCTACAACAAAGACCAAGACAAAGCCAATATTTTTGGTAAATATTTTAGTCATACCTATCAAATTGGAGAGGGGCCCAATTTTTAATGAAGATCACCGAACAAACATTGACCTTTGGAACTCTAACTATTTCAATGAAAAGCCCAACTTTCAAAATATCCCTCCTATAGAAGAAGAAGAATACTTTGAGGCTCTGTCAAAAGGTCGCAATACCTCTCCAGGTTCTGATAATATACCAAGAATACTTTTCGTAAGCTGGATGTAAGAGTGCATTTATATTTGCTGCAGTTATTTAATTTTTTTTTTAATAAATTCATATTTTCTCTCTGTAATAGGGAAACATTTTGAAGTAATATTGAAAAACAGACTTCATTTTTTACTTGGACACCAAATACCATGTTATCAATTTGGTTTTAAAAATGCAGTATCAACAAATCATCCTTTAGCAGTACTAACATCAAATATTCAAACATCTATAAAGAAAATAAATTCTCAGCTGCATTTTTTCTGGACATACAAAAGGCCTTTGACAGTACTTGGCATAATGGGTTACTGTACAAACTGAACAAACTTAATTGCCCTAAATACCTTATATATCTTTTAAAAAGCTACCTCTCAAACCGTAAACTAAGATCACGTGTAAATCAGTCCTATTCGGAAAGTTTCATACCCGCACAAGGACTTCCCCAGGGTTCTCCTCTATCTCCAATTCTTTACAATATCTTTGTCATGATTTATACAATCACAATTTTGCTGATCAAATTACATTGACCCTAATTCGTATATTCTTCAATTTGCTGATGACACCGCTATCATATCCATGACAAAACACTTTCCAGAACTATAGCAAATATTCAAAATCTGTGTAACCCCCACAAGTCACTGGATGCAAAAATGGCGTAAACCAAATCCCCCAAAAATCAAAATTTATGATATTTCACCACAAATTTCTAATCTTCACCTACAGTCACTATGTTTAATCATGTCTTACACCCCACTGAGTCATGCAAATATTTGGGAATAATTTTGGACCATAAACTTAACTTGAAATTACATACCCAGGATGTGAAAGAAAGATACCCCCACTAGAGCCAAGCATTTCCGATCACTAACATACAAAGACCGGGGAATCAATATCCGGACTGCAACACAAATATATACCATGATCTGTAGACCAATAATAGAATATGGCCACATATTGTTATGTAATGCCCGCAAACCAGCTCCTGAACAACATAGAGATTGGAGAAAGAAACAGCCTAAGGACAATAACCAAAATGAGACACCCACAAATCCTCTTTTAACCCTTCAAATGTATTATACCAACTAACCCAAATTAAACCCATCTTAGATCCTTCAAACCCTCAACATAAGTTTGCCAATAAATTTTTAACCTAAATATTTACATCCACTCACCCCACCTTAGAAACCCAATGTCCGTCCCAAACGCAAATACCCTGTTCACACCTATATGAAACCCTCATACAATTACGTAATTAACTCTATGTTTGTTTTTTTAGTACATGTGTATATATTTGTAAATTTGTGTTTATACGTTTTAGATATAAGGTAGTAGTACTAGTAGTTAAGAAAAATAGTTATATCAATATACTGTATACATGGCAGGAAGACCTCGGTCGTTAGCCATTTGGCCAATGCCTAATAAAGTTTATAAATAATAAATAATAATAATGGAAGCAGACTAAAATGGTCTTCATTCCAAAGCCGGAGAGACTGCTCCCAGGCAAAGGGACTTAGACAATTACATTGTCGTCTTTTTTATGATAAAAACAATGGAAAAACTGATCGACAGGTATGTCGGGAAAACTCTCTTACAGAGAGGCCACTCCCACAAAAACCAACATGCCTATCAATCAGAAAAATCATCGAATCTGCTCATCATCAACTGGTGACCAGATTAGAACTCGCACTGAACAACAAGGAAATCGCACTTGCTGCATTTCTTGACATTGAGTGAGCTTTTGATCGAACCTCCTTCAACTCAATGGCCGCGGCTCTTGCCAGACATAATGTTAACGACACCATTTGTAGGTGGATAAACAACATGTTACTTGGCAGACGAGCGCAAGCAACGTTATTCAGCGAAACAATGGAGGTGTCAGTGGTCAAAGGATGCCCACAGGGAGGGGTTCTATCCCCACTACTGTGGGATATGGTTGTTGCAACTCCTGGTGGAACTGAATAATAATGTCTTCTATACCCAGGGGTATGCGGATGACATCACTATACTTGTCGTGAGGGAAGCATAACAAAACAACCTCGGAGCTTATGCAAAGGGCACTGAGAATTGTGGAGGGATGGTGCAACAAGGGAAAACCTTACTGTTAATCCTGGCAAAACTGCCTTAATACCCTTCACTAGACGAAGGAAGCTGGATGATTTAATATCTCCTCACTTCTTCGGTACCACACTCGGCTATGTCCAGGAGGTAAAGTACCGGATTAACTCTGGACTCTAAGCTAACCTGGAATCCACATATGCAGAATGTGATTAATAAGGGCAAAATGGCTCTAATGGCTACCAAAGAGCTGTGGGGAAGAATTGGGATTTCAGCCACGCATAGTGCACTGGTTGTACACTGCTGTGGTAAGACCCATGATAACCTACGGTTCAACTATCTGGTGGCCAAAAATAGAACAGAGAAAAGCAGAGCTGGAGTTATCCAAACTCCAGTGACTAGCATGTCTCTGATAACAGGAGCTATTAGAGGCACTCCAACTGCAGCCATGGAAACCTACTAAGCCTCCCCCTCTTGGTATAATTATTAAGGCGGAGGCGAGGATTGGGGCATACAGGCTGAAATGCAACGGCAACTGGTGCTCTGGGCCTGCCCTAGGACACACCAGAATAGCGAGCAGTATCACAAAACCCCAAAATTTGAGATGAGCAGTGATACAATGCCAAAACGGATAAATACACACAGACCATACAAACCCAGCTTACCTGGGGCGGTAGTGAGCGATCTCCTGGTCAGTCTAGGAATTTGGTTTGGTATACCGATGGATCCAAGACTGACAATGGAGCCGGCGCAGGAATACATGGTATGACCCCTAGGTTTAATGCTTATGCTTCCCTGGGGAAATATGCCACTGTTTTCCAGGCGAAATATATGCCATTGAACTTTGTCTGCGAGAGAACTTGAGGAGGAGATATAAGGGCAGGGACATTACAATCTTCTCTGATAGTCAAGCGGCCATAAAAGCTTTGGCATCTCAACAAGTCAACTCAAGGTTGGTTTGGAACTGTCTGCAATGGATAAATAGGAATCAGATTAGAATAGCGACAGGATTAATAACCGACACTGAACCCTAAGAAAACAAATGCACACTATGGGCATCTATAGAGAAGAACCCATTTGCAGACTATGTGACGAAGAGGAAGAGACAGCCTCTCACATCATATATGAGTGCCCTGCACTTACATACTGGAGAACAAATCAAAACCTCATGGTGGACACTAACCACCAGGAGGCTGGAGACCAGAAAGAACAGTAAAAGGGCTACTACACCTGTCTAAGGTGTCAAACCTTTTTAACTGAAACAAATACACAAGAGGCAAGCAGACAAGCCCTGTAGGCTGCAGTGTCGAGGCGGACAAAACCTCGACTTGTGTATTTAGTTTATCAATCAATCAATCAATCAATACCTTTGGTTATGATAAATGTAATTTGTGACCTTTTGACTTTAATAAAATTCGAATTTGTGGGATACCCAGCCTGTCGAGCATAAAATATGTTTTAAAAATAACGTTAAAGTTTTTTTCTGAGTTCCTATTACCTTTGTGACTTCAAACTCATATCACCAAGGTTATTTAAAGGTCAAAGCTGGATTTTGTAGGTTAAATGCTGTATATTCATAAGATAAGGTTTGAATTCATAAAAAAATATTATGAAAGGTTATGAGTATCAACCAGCTCTGATTCTACGTTTTTACCTTAACCCAATTTTTATGTTTCAAGGTCAAAAGCCTATTTTATGGGTTTAATATTGTAAATTTATAAGATAAGGTTTGTAATGATCAGAAATTATTAGGAAATAATATGATGATGGCTAGTAATCTTGGAAAAACTTAGTTTCTGGGTAACTATTAATTAAAGTTCATCTCTGGCCCCTTTTAATGTGACCTTAGACCAAAACGACTTTTGGCTGGTCGTGACCACATAAAGTTGATTGCCCGTGCCCAGATTTGCATCATTTTATTATAATTGAAAAAATAGCTTAAGAAGAGAAAAGTCATTCAAATAATAATTAGAAACAGAAGGGTAAAACTCTCTTGTTGCTTTCTTCGCCATCTAATGGTAAAAGTTGGGGAAGTGTATTGCTTATCTCATTAGTGTTTTATTACTGTAGGTAAAAAAACTATAATATACAATATAATTAAAAAATGTCTAAAAATATAAGATCTAATGATTGTACTCGTTGAGAGATGCCAATGATAAAAAATTATGTATATTTTAATTATTTACTATTTTTATCGCTTAAAATTAATATTGCGCTTAGTTCAAAGTTTCGGGTCATACAAAATTATTATTTTTTTTTTACTGACTTTCATTTAGTTGATCATAAAATCCTTTGACGAAAAATGGTACTCAGCAAAGTATGGACCTTCAAATGACCTTGAAGCATGGAGGTTAGGTTAAGGTACAGCTGGTTAATACTCATATCGATTCATAATAATTTTTGATGAATTCAAACCTTATTTTATGAATATACATCATTTTACCTATAAAA
The DNA here is from genome assembly GCA_019359885.1 of Listronotus oregonensis. Taxonomy (NCBI): domain Eukaryota; kingdom Metazoa; phylum Arthropoda; class Insecta; order Coleoptera; family Curculionidae; genus Listronotus; species Listronotus oregonensis. The sequence continues at coordinate 20,338 of JAHBCN010000530.1, forward strand.
TACGCTCTTAACTTTCTAATGACCTTGGTAATATGAGCTTAAAGTTACAAAGGTTATGAGAACTCGAAAAAACTATTTTTGTCAGCATTGTATGGTCTAAAATGTCTGGATAGTTTTTGAAATACATATTTTATGTACGACAGGCTGGGTGTCTTACAAATTCGAATTTTATCAAGGTCGAAAGATCACACATTAAATTTATCGCACCCATAGGTCATTTTTCAAGATATAGCAAATATGCAAAAAAAAATCATAAAAATCGGTTTAGTTCTGTACTGTAGGCAGAATTTTGTCCAAATGGGCACACTGTGCGACGTTTACGGATAGAGCTTTATTGCCAAAAGTAAATTGATTGATGCATACATGTCTTTATAATCCACGTCAAAAGTAATAAATCATTGCACAAAAATTTTCACGAGTTAATTCCATATTTTCGCTAAGACACAATGTTCAAATGACTAAACAGTACAATCGCGCTCTAACCACAAAACGTTCTAAAAAAGGTTATCGTCACAAACGTCAAACTTTCTAGTGGAAACTTAATAATACGTGACAACACTTACCCCAAAAAGCAAAATTCCTTTCCACGGCACTCTTTTGCCACTAAACAAATGGGGAAACCTGATAGGTAAAATAACGGCCTCTTTTAGAGCTTCTTTTGCAGCATCCAGACCTGCCACATCGTTCCATTTAACGTGCGGCTTTTCTACCACAATTGCGCCTTCTAGCTTGGACTGAAGTTTTTTCTTTTCTGGGTCTTCGTCATCGTCATCATCTGAACTACTTTTCTTCTCATCCCTAAAATTGATATAAAGTATGTTACGGTTTAATTTTGTCGAAGCTATGTTATGGTGAATGCGCTGGTAAATGGGTAAATTGCCTACAGCATTAAATATTTTTTTTTTTTAATATTCGAGCTAATCTATCTTGGATGCGCTGACGAGTGGTTGGTCCGATTTTTATTTTCAACTGCTGCAGCCGGCCTGTGCCATTTTGCATGGCGGCCGCTGGTGAAACGACATTGGTTTAATATTTTTACTGCGAATATCGTGGTCATCCGTATGGGATTTTTAATTTAAACCATCCATAAATCTTTGCAAAGGCTCCAGTTTTGTTGTTGTGTGAATATTTTTGGAAATTAATGGTGAAATTTGCAAAGATGGTCTCTGAAAATCAGGATTATTAGATTTGATTCAAGCCGCCCACTTTGAGGCCACATGTTAACCTAAGGCCTCCAAACTCAAGTATAACTCCAAATTACTGTTCAACTTTAACTTTAACAAATTTACCTCAAATTTTACTCCGGAGTTGAGTCCAGACTCTGCAGACCACCCTTACCTGCCGTCAGGAAACAGGCAACCTTTTATTAATTCGTTTAACAATTACTAATCCTTTTTTTTTATGTAACTCGAAAACTTTAATCGATTAAAAATAACTTTAAAAAATTTGAAGTTTTTTTCCAAAACTTCCTTACTGAAACAAAAAATACACTTAAGCAAAATTATGGAAAGGAAATCTGACTAAAAACATAGATGTAAAGAAATAATCAACTTCTCACTTTCTGATTTTTTTCATAAAAAATTTAGATGTTAAATAAGACCAAGTTTAATTTTAATCCTAAACCGATTGAGAACTAAAATTGGAAAAATTTCTTTTTTGACTTGGCAAGTTTTTTTACTAAACTGTCTGTATAAAAAAAATGTCTATTAATGAAAAAAGACTTTTAGATCTCAATACTTTAAGAGGCCAAGATTTTTCGATAGGACCTTAGCCATTATTTAACACATGTTGGTATGACATAAAATAAAAAAAAATGAAAAAGATAATATAAGCAACTGAAATAATTGTCAATTTTCTATTATTTATATATAATAGAATTGTGCCTTGTTGGCCAAAAATAATCCTCAGTATTTTAAGACAAATTCTGATTTAAGTAATCACATGCGAACTAGAGGCGGGGATGACCTTGTCATTCTGTGTCATAGTACGGCTTTGTTCGGTAAGGGTGTTCTGTTTTTTTATGCCTACAAGTTTCTTAAGAATTCCTTTGGGTTCCTGGCCACATGGAAATAAAAGACAATAAAAAAACAAATAAACTAATACAATCCAACTCATCTAAAAAGTTCATTGACCCAGAGCCAGTCTTTCGATTATTATCAAGACAGGCGTTGAAACAACAATAGACAGATGGCACCTAAAGCAACATCTGAATTGTTGGCACACATCACATGGTAAAAGGCAATGCTAGGTGATCCTTCCAAGATACCTACAGCTAAGCTCCTCCTTCTAGGGCATACCCAATTAATAAAAGGATTTGGACATTAGATAGGCCACTGTCATCTAAGGAAACATTTGCAAAAAACGAGCACACCCAAAGGTCCCACATAATGCAGGCTTTGCCAGAAAGAGGTGGAAACAACCTCTCACATAATATACGATTGCAATGCACTGACTTACAGAAGGCATATACTGTTTGGAAACATACAGACCGGGACTCCTCTTCCACATGAACATCTTGGTAGAAAACAATTAAATCTGATAAAGGGAACATGAAAGAAGCACACTAAGCCAATAGGCTGCAATGCATATATGAGCATGCGACCAACTACGCTTGAACTAACCCATCCAGGGTTAAATGTTATTTCATTTTTACACAGAAATTTTAAAACACTACTCTTAATTGATGCATTGAAATCCTCTAATTGGGTCTCGGATCTTTTTCATTATACACACCTCACAGAAATCGTATAAAACATGTCAAATTGACAAAAAGAGTCTAGTAGTTTGTTCTACACACTTCAAAACATTGGAAAAACACAATAATATATTGACAGGTGTGCTATAATAGGTGTAAATATACATCAAAACTATTCAGTTACTGCCGCCACTTTAACTAACCAGAACTAACCATGACCGACTAAAACTGCAGACTATTGAATTTGTCTAAATTATCCCTAAGTTGAAGTTATTAACAAAATTCTCTGGTTGTAAAATTATAAAAAATGAAAAATAAATATCCAAAACTGTCTTCTCCACGTTTTTGACCTATTTTCAATAATATAACAACATTTTTGTGCAATTTGAGCTCTTTCTGGCCGATTTCCGTGGGGTGGGTATAACGAAAAAGATCCGAGGCCTCTAAGTGCTATACTACAGTTAAAGCTCTTGGCACTCTTAAATAAATCTTAATTACATTTTCTCTTAGTAACAGAGAAATTAGGTTATCTGCAGATTTCCTATAAATAATAGATGAAATTACTTCTACAAATTTTCATAAATCTTTCGCCTTATATGAATAAAAAGTTATAGAAAATGATGTATGAAGTAAAAAATGCATGAAACTACAGCAACGTTTTAGAAAAACACTTGTTTCATTTATTTGTGACTTATTTCCCTTTACTTTAATTAATTTAAATTTTTTTCATCTTAGCTTAGTTATTATCAAAATTTAACTTAATGACTTACTTGGATGCCCCATCCAAAACTGGCTTTTTCTTTCCCTTTTTAAGAGATTCCTTTATTTTCTCAGCTCTTTCTAAATACTGTACACATTTAGCTCTTATACTTTCTTTAGCTTTCTCTCCTTGGGCTTCATCTAAAATAAAATAATATTAAAGTACCTAATATTTACTTACATCTTAATTTATAAGTGATGCAATAATTTTACCAGTCGAGTTATGTTAGATATTCTACTATAGAATATTTTATTAAACAAAGTTTTTAATAAGGTACCTCCATTTAAATACAGGAACTACTCTGGGAATACCCAACTAATTGGGATATATAATGAGGTATAGTCTGTCTCAAAGTATACCGTGTTAGCTCTTGCCTTAATTATGTATTATACCTGCCGACAGCAATAAAACTGCAGATCGGTAGGTATTAAAGAACAGAACATTAGGGATGGACTTTAATAATATAAACATTTATAATTTATTGTTTATTTAGGTAAGTATAATCTTAAAATTACATTAAGAAATTAAATATATGCAAAGTTTTAATAAATTTATAACTGCATTATCTATACATAATTACATTTTTAATCTAAATATCTAAATCTAATTCTGTTTCATTATCAGAGTCATCATTGAGATTACTTACAATAGGATTTATGTTGTTTTGGATAGAAATGTAAGAGTCCTCCATTTTTATAATGTGCTGTAATGAATTTTTCCAGTTCTCAACTGGTATGTTAATAATTACATTTTGTATCAAATTTATAACACTGGGACTTAAAGTAGGTGTAACATTTTCTGCTCTGATCTTTGATTTTACTTGGTTTCACACATGCTCTATGGGGTTAAACATACAGTGATACGGAGGAAGCCGTAAGACAGTATGACCAGCCTGTTCAGCTAAATTATCACATACATATTGTTTTTTAATTGCATATGAATTTAGGACTTCCAAAAGATGCGTTTTTTTGTAACTGGATTCAAAATAAGTATCATTTTCTAACAAATATTCCTGGATTTCAGTTTTTGAACTTGATGATGCTGGTGCTTTGTGTAGCAGACGGCTGTGGTAGCTTGCGTTATCCATGACAATAACACTGTTGTTTGGAATATTTTTTAAAAGATAATTTTCAAAAAGTTCTGCACTTGTATCCTCATGATAATCCAAGCTAGAATCCTTAATATTCTACAGCAAGCAGTTTGGGACAAATCCGTCTTCTGAACCAACGTGTATTATGGTAATGCGTTTTCCTTTATTTGAAAGTGCTTTCATCTGACAGTTTTGACTGGAATCAACCTATCCTTTGGATACTGTGTCGTGTGTATCGAACCATGTTTCATCAAGGTAAATTATGGATCTTTTTTATAACCTATATCTTTTAATTTCTTAAAGGTAATTAAATCTCCAAGTGCTAATCTGTGCGATTTCATTACTACTTGTCTTTTGTCTATTTTCGTATTTAAATCCCATTTTATAAACAACTCTATGGAGTGGGTAATTTTATTGGCATCTTGTCTAGCTTCTTTTACAGTTTATCCAAGGTAGGAATAACTCGCTTTTTAAAGACAATATATTTTCTTTTATTAGGTCCTGATCACTATTGTCTATAGGGTGAGATTAAAAATCACTACGTTTTTTTCTTTGTTCAATTCTTCGTAATAATAATATCCCCATCGATGATATTGGAGTTTTTGTAAGTAGACAGGTTTCTTTTAAAAAGCTTCTTGTTTAATTAGACCTCTACTGATTAAAGTTTCATACATATTTTTCACAACCTGTTTTGCATCTAATGACAAATGATTTCGACGCGACATAGTTATATTCTCAAAAAACAACTTTTTTGAAACGCACAGTAAAAACGGTTATTCAACACTGCCACTAAAATATTAGCCAAAATATTAATATGCCTAATGGTTAATCCTTAAGAAATACCTGCCCCACCCCTGCCCTTATGAACAAATGGGTTTACCCAATAACAATAGGTAATAAAATCGTTAAAGGTTTATTGGAGTATGGTCTGTCAAAAGCCATAACGATATACTTTGAGACAGACTATAAAAATAACAAAATTTAAGAAATTATTTAAAGTAGATCTAAATAAAAGAATATAATATTAGGTAGATAGAAATTGCTGTCAAATGTTGACAAAAAGGTGGTTTATTAAGAATTATGTCATGTTTTCATTTCACCCAATACCATTTTTAGAAAATATGGTAATTGTCTCGAAACTTGCCTCCTCTCCGATTTTGACCAAATTTGGTATATGGTTTTTTGGGGCGCTGATTACAAATCTGAAAAAATATTTTTCGGCATCGTTCGTTTGAGATATTCATCATAAAGTTGAAAATCAAACTAACCTTATTTTCACTATATTCCCTTCTTTTGTACACAATTCTTGATTTTACACTAAATGAACAAAATATTTTTAAACACCTTTTGAATCTTGTATTTTTATTATATTTTGCAATCTTTTTTCCATAAAATTGCAAAGACTTCACTTTAAGCCAGCAAATATTTATTCCTAGTGTATACTTGATCTGGCCACATCTGGCGTTGCCAACAAAACTCCCGTATACAATTGGTCAAAATCGAGGAGTTGGCGGCCACTTTGCAGGCAATTACCAATATTTTTCAGATTAGTAATCAAAACGCCAATATAAAACCCGTAGTACCAAATTTGACAAAATCGGAGGAGGCAACTTTCAGACAATACCTTAAAATATGTATTTGTATAGATAAAATTTAAGGTTTTAAAAACTCTAAGCCAACTTATAAGCAGTTAAAAAGGCATTAGCTACATCATTAACCTTAACCTTAACATCATTACTGATGTAACTAATCAATGGCCCCGCTGTAAGAAGGCACAAAAAGAATATTTGCTTATTGCCATTGGTTATTTTGCACATTAGCATAATAGGTACCCTACCTACTATAAAACAGCCCATAATATCTATACTTAGACGGTTTATATACTTACACTTAATAGCATGTAAAAAATATTCAACTCCATGTTCATACAATCTTAGGGCTTCTTCGTAGTTCTTATTTCGATCCTCTTCTGTAGCCTTTGTAACCAAATCAATTGCTTTTTGTAAAGTAGTACCTGATGCCATTTTAATGGATACAAACTAACCAAAATACGAGATAAGTGTAATGATCTGGTGAATCACCTTCCTCATAAATTAATAAAACCAATTTTTTTCGGATAATTGTAACCCAACAAGTTTGAAACTTCTGTATCAATGTGGCAAGTGTTAGATCTTCGATTTGACTGCTATATTTTCTAAAAGTTTGTGGGATACATTATGCTAAAATCGATTATTTTCCACTTTATTTTAAGAGATTATTCAAAACACGAATGAAAATGACGAAATTGTGGCAGAAAATTTTAATGAACGTCAAAATTGACAGTAACACTCCGAAGAATTTTAAATAATGCTCTGGGCTAGTACATTATCTGCTGATCTCTTTTTACTTGTATATGAGAAACAAAGGCAGATAGACAATTTGGAAACGATATAGGTTTGACGTTTAATTGTGGCGGCATCTCTTTATGCGAAGAAGGACTTATGTTTTACGAGGGAACGTTTGAAAGTTGGTGTTGTGTTGTGTGAAGATGTATAATAAATTCAGTATTCATCAAATAAGTATTTATTTTGACTATACTACTTACTAGTAAATAATCAAAAGGTCGTTAAGTATAAATAAATGTTTCGTTGAAATAAAAAAAAGGTAATTGTCTCGAAAGTTGCCTCCTCTCCGATTTTGACCAAATTTGGAATACGGGGGTTTTTGGGGCGCTGATTAGGAATTTTTTTCGGCAACGTTTCGTTTTCGAGATACTCATCATCAAAGTTGAAAATCAAACTAATTTTATTTACACTATTCCTTCTTTTTGCACAGAATTCTTGATGTTTACACTAAATTCGAACACAATATTTCACAAACAACTTTTAAAAACTTGTTTTTATATTTATTTTACATTTTTTTTTCATTTAATTGCAAACCTCCACTTTCACACGCCTCAACGTGGCGGCAACCATGTATACACTAGGGTTTTTGAAAACAAATATGGCTGCTGCCTTTGAACTTGAAAGTTCGCAATTTAATGAAAAAAAGGTGTAAAATAAATAAAAATACAAGGTTTTAAAAGATGTTTATAAAATATTGTGTAGTGTAAAAATCAAGAATTGTGTACAAAAAGAAGGGGGAATATAGTGAAAATGAGGTTAGTTTGATTTTTAACTTTGATGATAAATAACTTGTAAACGAAACGTTGTCGAAAAATTCTTTTGCAGATTCGTAATCAGCGCCCCAAAAAAACTCCGCATAATAAATTTGGTCAAAATTGGAAAGGAGACAACTTTCGAGACAATTACCAAAAATAATTGCAGGCCTGTGGAGCTATTAGGGATTACTTATATGTGTAACTAAATTTATAAGATTTATTGACCGATTTTCGTATATTTATAGTGCCATATCTTTGGAAGATTTTGCTACTTATCATGCGTTAACTTATACAAAAACGAAATTCTTTTGTCTTTGCAAAAAGTAAAAATAATGATGCATAAATTTCATAAAATCAGTTTTGTATTTAGTGTAATTTTTCTTTGGTTACCGTCATAGTCGGAGTCATAGTGGAAACCAAACGGTGTTAGTATACGCGTTTAAAAATAAAAGAAGTCATCAGAGCGACAACTTTATTGCAGAAGGGACAATTACAACGATACGTCTTAGTTCTTTAATGTTAGTACAGGAAATAAAACATTTTGGCTCACAATTTTTCGTCCTTCTAGGATTTACCTGAAATTTTCACAGAAGGTAGAGAATAACCCAAGGATCAAATTTTATATCATACCGAGGGGCGCTTTTACCACCCCCAGGGTTGCCACCCCATCTCGTGGGTGCAAATATTTTATCACAATTTAACTGCAGAAATCGGTGAAAAAGTAACCTTAAGTAAAGTGTCTGAAAACAAAAAATTTTTAGGTGTACATATAAATGAAAATTTAAATTGGTCATTCCGTATAAGTCAGTTACTGAAAAAATTCTCATCTGTTTGCTATAGGATCAGGGTGGTGACAAAGTATATGAATGAGAAAACTTTAAAAATAATGTATTTTGCCAACTTCGAATTAATTTTAAAATACGGGATTATTTTTTGGGGTCGTGACGGAAACATCCAATCCACTTTTGTTGCACAAAAAGGTCTTATAAGGATTATAAAGAAGCTTGAGTTTAATCAATCATGTAGAACTGTATTCAGGCAAATGGGAATAATGACAGTGTATGCATTGAACATTTTTGAATGTCTGATGTTTTTGTATAGAAATAGAAATTTATTCGAACCACTAAGTAATCACAATTACAATACCAGAGCTGAGGATCTGTCTCATCCTATACATCGCCTTCAGCTAAGTGAGAAAAGCCCAAAATATATGTGTGTTAAGTGTTATAATAGGTTACCCATACAAAAAAAGAATAACGAGCCAGAGGGCATTTAATATTGAAATAAAAAAAAACTTAGAACCATACTGCATGGATGATTATTTTAATATGTAAGATAGACTATTATGGAATGAATTGGTTATTGTTTTTTTTGTGACGTCATTTCATTTTGTTTTATATCGTAAAACATATTTTTTTGAGTCATTCGCTATTGAAAGTAACAATAATTTTGATGAAAAAATCGACGTTTTTAATGGGTTTTTCGCCAATGACTCCAAAAATATGCATTTTATCAAAAAAACTGTAGAGAGGAAAATTGTGGCTTACAAAAAAACAAAACAAACTTTTTTAAAATATAATTTCTCTACAAGCAATACGGACCGAGCGACGGCTTGTTAATGGTTAACTTTTGTTCGTCAAATGCTAGTCAAATAGTATTTTTCTAGGAAAATCTTTAAAGTCTTTTTTAAAGTATATAATTTGACCTTTTTTAAGTCTCTAGGATAAAAATAAAGTCGGTCCCTACTTTTTTCTATGAAAAAATCAGTGAAAACATTCCCCTAGTTACCCGTCTAATTAAAATTGATTATTGCCCTTCTGCATTTCTTTTTATCAATCCTAGAAGTTTGACCAATTTCAAACGCTTAACCTTCGAAATATTGGAGCTTAAAGTAAAAACGATTTTCCGCAATTCCGTAAAAAACCCCTTTTCTTTAAAATAACTTTAAAAATACTGTAGATGCGAAAAAAGTGCTAGAGCACCGAATTGTAGCATTTTTGATTACAAAGATTTTTCTTTACATTTACAAAGATTTTCTGTACAATAAATATTTGGCGAGATATGGCCATTAAAAGCCTCTTTTTATGAGCGACCACCACCTTACTCAAGTCCTATAAACTCACTTCATTTTAAAACTAAGGGATTTAAAGGAATTTAATTTACATATACTTGTAGCTCTTAAAAACCGTACAAAATCATTTTTGAAAAAAACTTTCTATCATTTCAAATAAAGAAGCTATATTGTTCTTCTTCTTCTTCCCAGGGAGCCGTCTTGATTTATTACCGGAGGCAGCGCAGCCTCTTGGACTTTTTGTGCCTAATTGGAGCTATATGTTTAAAAAACCAAATATATATATATTTTTAATTCAAATAGCTACAAAACAACACAAAGCATAATAATCTACATAACCGGTATACTTCGCAGTCCTCGTGCGCTACACTTTTTTTGTTAATGCAAAAAAGGGTGCGGCGTTTCATGTGGCTGCAAAAAGTCGGATTTTTATTGCAACTCGACTTGTTCTGGGTGCTCTGGTGAGAATTGTAATAATGGTGCACCAGTAGTAGAAGAAGATGAGGATGACGTCACCACGATGATGATTATATTAATGAAGACGTTTAAAAAACTTATTTTTATCTGTGTTTGTATAAACTTTATTTGTCTAAGTATGTAAATATGCAGTGTATTTTTGTGTAAATATTTTTTTTATGTAATTCTACCCTTTTTTCCTATTTATATGGATTAAATTAGTTTATAAGTTGCAATGTTGGGGTAAGGGTGGTTTTAAGGATTGCAAGTTTGCAAAATAATGAAATTGGTAATATTTCAGGCAGTAACTTTTTAGTTAATAATAAAATAAAGCTATTAATTTTTTTCGATAATTTTTTTTTTAAATTAAGCTATAAGTAGGGTTAATTTATAAGGGTGTAAAAGTTGTAAAATGAAGTTAGTATATATTTTAGGCAACAGCATTGTTAAATTAAATCATTATGATAAATTAATAATTTTTAAGGGCAAATATATATTTTTTACTTTTTTTTTCTTGCAAGAGTTGATTTTTAAGGGTAAAATATTCTGAAATTGTATCCCAAAGCATAAAATAATCAAAACCAAATTTTAGCCATCCTAATGTTTAAAATGTTATTTTATAAGTTTTGACCATTAGGAGTAGTTTTCACCCTTAAAAAACAAACATGGCTCATTGGCATAATATATAATTTAAAATAGAGAATAAGATGAGCCTAATTCCAAATTTTTATCAAATCGATGCAGGACGAAAAAATTACCATGTTTTGCCATTTTTTTGAGCTTCATTTCTGAACTATGTTACACAATCGGTCATTTTCAACTTACGGAATCAACATCGAGAATATGATTTTGTTGTGTGCAGACCATATCCTTAGCAGCCAACAAGGCAAGAAGATCGGAATCTTGGTCAATGCTTACTTACCACATGAAACCTACAAAATCTCCTTCCTATCGCCACAGAAAAGCGAGAGTAAACTTAGACCGTAAGAAATAGACTGCGTAAAGTTAACATTCACTCCAGATAAGCAGTTGCTCTGCTGTACTTAACCGGTAGGGTACAAAGAATATTTGCTAAAGAACATCGTCAAGAAGCATGGATTAGTGGAGGCACGTTCTCGCCTAAGTCATATTGATGCTCGCCGTCGAGTGTACAGAAGACCGAATGAACGGTATTTGGACGCAACAGTGAGAGAAACACCAAATTTTGGAGGGGATTTCGTCATGATTTTACATAACCTTAAACGAGCGTTCAGATCTGCATATGTTTCTTGACGGCGCAATTAATACTGTACGGTAGCGAAATGAGATTCTCGAACTATATCTTATACCATATGCTGCTCAGAATTTTCCAGATTTCATCTTACAACAAGATAATGCCATGTCTCATACTGCGGGAGCACGAACGGAGCCTCAACGCAAGCGGAGCACGAACGGAGCCTTCACGCAAGCGATGTGTTAAACATTAATTTATTCAATTAAGAAATATATTACTGGCGCTTCCTGGAAACGTTCTTTGGACGGCCAATGCTTCCACTACCAGATCTAAGAACATGAACAATGACAAAATAAGTGAAAAGCTCTTTTCAGAGCCAACACTGACAATGGACAATGAGGGTGTAACATGCAATAAACAAGAGATTCTGTCTGACTTCTGAAAAATACATAAACTCGACATAAAATGCATCCAAGAGACCCACCGAGATATACAAGCACATAGACCAAGAGTAAAGGAAATTAAGCTTCTGTCTGAACAACCTAGCGCTAAATAGGAAAGTGCTATATTGGTTAGAAACGACATTGCTGTAACATCGGCGTATAAAACATGCCATGACGATATAGAAGTACTTACCGTTGAAGTTGAGAAGTTCAAGGTGACCTCTGCCTATAAACCGCCTGGGAAAGACTGCATATTCACTCCTTCTTAAAATTTTACATCGCAATAACCAAAATTCGTCTTGGTGATTTTAATAGCCATGGTATAGCATCGGGCTACGAATCTACCAACAAGAATGAAGACCTAGTGGAAAAATTGGCCGAACAAACTAACTTAACTCTCTTGCATGACCCTAAGCACCCTCACTTTTTCCAAAGAAAAAATTGAAAGAAAGTATAGAACCCGGATCTTAGTTTCGTCAACACAGTAGTTGAAGATCGATGTGTCAGAAAAACATATAACTTTGTACCAAAAACCCAACACAGACCTATAGGCATAAGCATATACAGTGCCCTAAAAGCTCCCAAGATACTTTTTAGGAGGAGATTTAACTTTAAAAAATTCAAATGGGCAAACTACACAAACGAGCTAGATACAAAATTAGAACATGTTTTGCCCACCCCGAAACACAACGAGTGGTTCGTCGAACTCATAAAAAATATTTCGCGAAAGACATACCCAGAGGATGCCAACAGTACTATGTGTCGGGCTGAACGATGAAGCTAAAGATAAAATGACCCAATATATACAGCATTGCAATGAGGACCCATTTAGTAAAACAGCGATGGAGCTGGGTGAACAACTGCAAGTAACACTTAGCGAGTCAGGAAAGAAACGGTGGATGGAGACGCTGGAGAGAATGGATATGACACATAGTAGCAAACAGGCATGGAATATAATTAAGAAACTGAATGGAGACCCAGTAGAGGTGAAACAGCCACGCGCAGTTACAGCAAACCAAGTAGCGCATCAACTCCTGTCCAACGGTAAAACCAACCACCGCAACAAATCTCAAAAATCAAAAGACGACGTGAAGACGAGGTTAAGCTAATGAGAGATCCATTTATAACTACAGAACTTCAAAAAGGCATAGATGTTATGAAAACGGGAAGGTCGCTGGGAGTAGATGACAATCTGACAGGGCAGATAAAACATTTTGGGCAAAACACGAAACATTGGCTATTGGCCCTATTTAACAATTGCAAGGTTACCTACCAGATCCCTAAAGAATGGTGAAAGTCAAAAGTAATAGCCTTACTCAAACCTGGAAAAGACCCGGAACTCCCAAGTAGCTACCGCCTATATCTCTGCTGTGCCACAGGCTCAAGCTCTATAAGCGCCTCATACTAAACCGAATTCAAGAGCATCTGGACTCAAAACTTATCCCCCAACAGGCTGGCTTTAGACCAGGAAAATTATGCTCAGGATAAGTACTGAATCTTACAGAATTCATAAAGGAGGATTTCGAACAGAAAGAAATGACTGGGGTAGCTCTGGTTGATCTCACAGCTGCATATGACACCATAAACCACAAAACCTTGCTATCTAAATCGTACAGCACCCTGATGGATTATGAACTGACATACATTTTTGGGTCGTTTCTATCTAACAAAAGGTTTTATGTGATGCTAAATGGAAACAGAGTAGGTGGCGAACGCAGACAAATGGTTTACCTCAAGAAAGTGCCCTAGCTCCATTGCTCTCCAATGTCTACAACAATGTCAACTTATTCATCCTCAAGCTAAACGCTTTGCCTACGCTGACGACCTGGGTTTTGGGGTGAAGGGTAAAAGCTTCGAAGAGATCGAGACAAAACTTGAGAAATTCTTGACCATCATGGGCAAATACTACAAGGAAAACTCCCTAAAACCGAACCCTGCTAAAACCCAGGTAGGTATGTTACTTGCACCTGAACACGCACTTTGCACATAGAAAACTTAATGTATCCTGAAAGGGGCAGAATTTGGAATACACTGAAAAAGCATTATACCTCGACAGGTTATTAACATATAGAGACCACTGCAAAAATACCAGAAACAAAGTCACGACCAGAAATAACCTCAAAAAGCAACTTGCAGAAAGTAAATGGGGTGCGAACCCAAGTGTCCTGAGGACTTCGGCGGAAGCCTTGTGTTTTTTGACAGCAGAATACGCTTGTACTCCTGTACCCCTACTATACCAGGCTGCAGGTTTTGCTTCCCCCGAGGATCAACGCGAAGCAGCTCAACATATCGAAAGATTTAAACAAATATTTGATGACAGACACCTCCTTCACAATCTTGAGGGATCGCATAAAACCAGCCGATTAAAATCTAGAAAGACATTATGCGCAACACAAGCCTAGAACCACCGGTGAGTTTTCCACTTCCACAGGAACCGCCCCAAGGGATGAACCTGGAATGGAAGACATGGCGAAAACTTAATCGCATGCGGACCGGTGTAGCCCCTGTTAGACATAATCTGGCAAGTTGGGAATGAGAGATGCTGACGAGGTGTTTTGTGAATGTGGAGAAGTACAGACCGCCGACCACCTAAGAACATGTGTGCACTGTACATCAAGGTGTACCCTTGTTGATTTATGGCTTGCTGATACTAAAGCTCTGGACGCAGCCCGATACTGGGCAAAAATTGTAGATTTTTGGACCTGGATTCAAAAAAGTAAAGTAAAGTAAGTCTTATACTGCGAGAGTAGTTATAATCGATACCTTGACAACTTTAATATCACAGTTATGGCTTGGCCTGTAAATGGACCTGATTTCAAACCTATTTAGCTCCTTTGGGACTTTTTAAAGAGATGAATCGTTCACAAGCACCAGATCTTCCAACCTTGACAGAAAATCTTTGAGAAGAGTAGAATACCTTTCCTTAAGAGATTATCCAGAGCATTATACAGTCCATGCTAAGTCGGTGTGCGGAAGTGCGCAGAAACCTAGGGATATACACACATTTACAATTTATTGCTTAAAATCGCTTAGAACTGTTTTTGTTACCTATTGCTTTTATTAATAATTTTATAAAAATAGCATTTTCAGCAGCTTAACAACTTTCTTTTTTATCCGTATCAAAGTTCCTACACTTCATTCACATTTTATGCCTAAAGAGCATATTACTAGGTTTAAATAACTAAATTATCTTTATTTTAATTCGTTTTAATAAATTTATTATTATATAAGAACTTGAAAACATATACTAAAACCTAAATACAGGTCCTTAAACGGTGACTTCACATATAGTGTGTCCTAAATTGGGCCTACATGTATTGGTAACTCGGGAACCATTAGAGCTACAGTATTGGTTACATTAGGAAAGTTTTAGACAATTTTATTGCAAACTTAAACCTGCTTTCAGATTTTATTTATCTTTTATGGTTTTTGAGATAATTAAGAAAAACCAAAATGGTACATTTTTAACTTTTGCCTGTTGCTCGCAAACTACCAATTTTACGGTTTTAAGATTACTACAATATTAGAACACTTTTTTAATAAGAATTTAATTTAAGTAAAAATATTTTTCTAACTTTATTTGTTTTTGAGATATTTACCCAAACTTTGAATTTTCATACGGACGCCATATTGGATTTTTACATTTTTGAAAAGATCTCTTCTATACCTTTTCATTGATGTATCACAAGTCTCGGTTTTCAGATTGCTTAAGCTCTAAAAATGATAATTTTTGTGTATTTGATAGTAGGTTTAGACTAGACTGCGTAATGACCGCCCCGTTTCATAAAAAACAAATGATACGCATCTTATAATTTAAATAATGTAGATGTCAAAATTAGCGTGCATCTTATTTCTCGTTTAGAAACGCCTTCAACAAAAATTCAAGATTTGATTATCTTAAGTATTTACAGTAAATTCCAATGATGAAAAAGTGGATATGCTAGAAATTTATTTTAAATCTAACAGAAATACAGAAGCTGCAGCACTTGCATACGAAGAACAACTTCCGGAGCGGCAACAACCTAACCAAAGACTTTTGTGAAACCGAATCCCAAAACTTATACAAAAAATAATGAAGCAAGAGAGGCAATTATAATGGAAAACGTTAGAAATGATCCCACAACATCGCATCGGTTATAAAAGTGGAAGAACAGACAACAATTCCTAAGTCATCTGTGCATCGGTCTTTAAAAAAACACCGTTTTCATCCATACAAACTACATATTGTCCAGAGTCTTCAGGTAAATAATTTCAATAGACGAATCACCTTTAGTCAATGGTTTATTACTAAATGTCAACAGATACCCAATTTCCAATCCAAGGTTCTCTGGACAGACGAAACCCGGTTTACAAATTCCCTAATTTTTAATAGGCACAATTATCACTGCTGGGATACAGAAAATCCACATAATTTAGAAGAAAGACGGCTACAAACAAGGTTTGGCTTTAATGTCTGGTGTGGCATCATAGATAAAAGATAGAAATAAGATTAAACATTTATTTTTTTGTTTTAGATAACCGTTTAATTGGACCATTTCTTTTTGAAGAAACTCTGAATGGAGATAGGTATTTGCTACTCCTGCAAGAACAGATTTTACCGGCCATTAGAAATACAGTTCCGCCAAATGAAATGAATAATTTGTGGTTCCAGCAAGACGGATGTCCAGCGCACAATACCAGGGAGGTGATGGAGGTCCTTAGAAATACCTTTAATGACAACATAATCTCTAATAATGGGCCAATTGCTTGGCCAGCTAGATCACCGGACATCACACCCCCTGATTTTTACCTATGGGGACACGCAAAAAATGAGGTGTACGAGTTTTCTCCGCCCGAAACTAGACTGGAGCTAGAAAACAGGGTACCGGATGTGTTTGCTCCCATCAACCGAAACACGTTACGCCGAGTTACCCGCAAGGTGTTGGAAAAATGCGAGAAATGTGTTTAAAATGGAGGAAGACATGTACTGTGATTTTATTTTCTTGTTTACTGATACATTTTTGTTTTACAGTTGTGTTTAATTATTATTAGTTTAAGGTAATATTAGGAAGTATCAATTTTTGCAAAAAGCATCACTTTTTTTGTATAAGTTTTAAATTTCGCTCTCACATAGGGTAACAAGTTCATCACTAAGAATATTAAATGTCTATGGTTTAAGTTGATGCCGCTCCGGATGCGTATCATTTGTTTTTTATGAAACGGGGCGGCCATTACGCAGTCTAGTCTAAGCCTACTATCAAATAAAAAAAATATATAGTTTTTAAAGCTTAAGCGATCTGAAAACCTAGACTTGTGATACATCAATGAAAAGCTATCGAAGAGCTCTTTTCAAAAATGTAAAAATCCAATATGGCGTCCGTATGAAAATTCAAAGTTTGGGTAAATATCTCAAAAACAAATAATGTTAGAAAATTTTTTTACTTAAATTAAAATTCTTCTTAAAAAAGTGTTCTAATAATGTACTAATCTTAAAACCGTAAAATTGGCAGTTTGCGAGCTACAGGCAAAAGTTAAAAATGCACCATTTTGGTTTTTCTTAATTATCTCAAAAACCATAAAAGATAAATAAAATCTGAAAGCAGATTTAATTTTGCAATTAAATTGTCTAAAACTTTCCTAATTTAACCAACACTGTAGCTCTAATGGTTCCCGAGTTACCAATACATGTAGGCCCAATTTGGGGCACACGTATACAATATAAGGACTGTTCGTTTTCAGACATACTGCAAACATTTAATATACGTAATAAGTCACACCTACGTCCTTTGTACTTATAATAGATACTTGTATTGAAAATTTTAAATGGAAAGGATAGTAGTAGATAAGTAGGGTTTTAATATATGCCAGTCAGTGGCGGTAAAAATTGGTTATTACCTTGCAATTTTTACTTCCAATAGGGATTTTCATAAAAATTGGCAATTAAGCTTAATATCCTGTAGAAAGTCATTCGAAAGGATTTCTTATCCAATTTTCTTTAGTGCTCAATAGGTTATACTTTTTTGTTTTTTAATTATTTTAAAAACAATAAAATATGAAGCATCAAAATAATTGGATTAGAGATCTTTCTGAATGGGACATCTCACAGGATATTAAAATTTTTTTAGCTCTGGGGCATAACTAAGCAATAAATCCAATTTTAATGATATTGATTTAATAAAAATCTTAGTTGATATTGAGGGCACAATTTTCATGTATCCTGTGAGTAATGGACATATCTTAAGGGCTAAAATAACCAATGTCATTACTAATTTTGTTAGTTAACCTGCCCACAACAGTTAATAACGAAGATTATTGTTTAAAATATTTTAAAACACATCCAGAAATAATAGTAAATAAAGCTGATAAAGGTAATGTAACAATGTTTATAAAAAAAGAAATAATATAAACTGAAATAATTATTATTGCAAACTTTTAAATAAAGATCCAACTCTCATTTGTCAATAAAAGGCTAATAAATTGGCTTCATTTGATTAACTCAAAAAACTATACCTAGAGGGCACAGCATATTTACAATAAAACTTTCCCAAAATTGTATAGTTCCAAAAATACATAAACCGATGTACCACTAAGACCAGTGATCTAATTAATTAATACCTCTAATAGTAAATTATCTAAATTTTGCTATATGATATAACTATGTCTTATAATTATATATATATTACTAAGGATGTATTGTTTTTGGATTTTATAAATAAATTCCAACACTGATAGTAATAATTAGCATGATATTGTGTAACTGTATAAAAAATTCCACATCTATAAAAAAAAAATAATTATTAAACTTTGGCCACAGATATCACAAAACACCAATTTTGCCTTTTAAATAAAGATCCAACTCTCATTTGTCAATAAAAGGCTAATAAATTGGCTTCCATTTTGAAAAACTCCAAAAAACTAACCTCAGAGCAGGCCAAACAGCTTACTATTTACAATAAAACTTTCCCAAAATTGTATAGTTTACCAAAAATACATAAAGCCGATGTACCACTAAGACCAGTTATCTAATTAATTAATACCTCTAATAGTAAATTGTCTAAATTTGCTACTATGATATTAACTATGTCTTATAATTATATATATTTTACTAAGGATGTCTTGTTTTTTTGGATTTTATAAATAAATTCCAATTTTCACCTGATTATGTAGTAATTAGCATGAACGTTGTGTCACTGTATAGAAAAAATTCCCCACATCTAAATAAAAAAAAAGTATTATCAAACATTGGCCACAGATATCACAAAACATCAATTTTACCCAAAAAAATTTCTGGAAATGGTGAGGTGAAATTTATTTTTGATAAAACCTATTGAAAATTAAAAAAGTTATAAACGAATTTAAGGTACTTTTATGGAAGCGACAACTTCATCGATAGCCTAACAATTTTTTTTGGATAACTATTGTTAGACGAATATATCCCCAATATACAGGGTGTTACAAATTCGAGTGTATGCATGGGGATCTCGTAAACCGTAAGAGATTCAAGGTCGGTTAAATTGAGGCAAAGTTGCGCATTTAGGTGCCTAACAACATGCCTATTAGAAAGTTGTAAAATTCCAAGTACTTCCGGAGATATCCGGAAAAAAAATTGCCGATTTTGTTTTTATTTTTTTTTACGTTATTTAAAGAGATATGGAAAAACAAGAGACACTTTTACATGGCCACTTTTTAAGCTCCACAAAACAGCGTTATAAGATTTTCCGTACGACGTTTGGTTTTCGTTAAACCATCATCAACTTTATTTTTTTAAATACGGCACTCAATTGTCTATTGAATTTTTTTGAAGCAGGTATAATCCCAATTACAATGATGTATAACACTTAATATTTTTCTGTTAAATAAACATATTTTCCATAAGGGACAATGAGTAAGACAAGGAACGCATATCATTTCTTCTAGAGGCGTTCCATATATGTTAATAAATATTAAATGTTATACATTTGTATTTGGGATAATAAGGGGCTCAAAAAAATTAAATAAAAAACCAAGGTCCGTATTTAAAAAAAATAAAGTTGATGATGGTTGTCACAATTTTTGACAGTCCGACGGGTCCTTTTTCAAAGAGCTGAAAAGACGTCACAATTTTTGATAGTACGACGGGCACTTTTTCGCAGAGCTAAAAAGACGTCACAATTTTTGACAGTACGATGGGCATTTTTTTAGGAAAGCTAAAAGGACGTAACAATTTTTAACAGTACGACGGGCACTTTTTCGAAGAGCTAAAAAGACGTCACAATTTTTGACAGTACGAGGGGCACTTTTTCGAAAAGCTGAAAAGACGTCACAATTTTTGACAGTACGACGGGCATTTTTTAGGAGAGGTGAAAAGTCACTTCAATTTTTAATAGTACAATGGGCACCTGTGTGTCTACAGTTAACCATATCATGCGTATTATAGACTTAAAAGTGGGACTAACTTTTCTTATTTTTGATTATTTTAGTAAAATACTTAAAATACATTACTAACTAACGTTACTAAAATTTTTACTGAATCATTTCTTAAATTTCATTTTAAACTTTAATTGTTGCATATGTTGTCAGCATTCTTACATTCACTGGTTAGTTTTACATACATACTTTTATTACAGCTTATTTTATTAAAGTTGAGGCTATTAAGGCTTTCAGCTGTGAAAGCCCATATCACCTTATTTACTTCTTGTATCATTTATTTGCCCACCGGTACAGAAACTACTATTCAATTTGTTTGCATGTGTGTCACTTATAGCCCTACTATTATAATTTAGCGTTCTTGTTGATAGTTTTTTTTAACCCATTACCATTCGACATTTTTTAAATAATATTAAAGTTCATAACATTTACTGTTTAATTTTCGCTGCAAACTATTATATGCGGTGTTGTTTGTGTATGCTTGGCAACTCTCCACCTCGACGTTTCACCTCATTCCGTATGGTTTTTATGTTTTTTAACTTTAATTTTAAGTAGTGTTTTAATAATGTATACTTTACTACATTCACTGAAAATTTGGTAGCTACAGTCTTAATTTAAAATATTGTTGTTTAGTATCGTGTTAATAAATTGCTTTTGGATTTAAATGCTGTGTTAATATTATACATGCTCGTAATTCAACGAATCTTTTCGGAAGTTGAAGTGTTTTAATATATAAAATTGTCATAAATATTTGGTCTTGTTTAGCCTGGTTTAAGTTAAAGTTTTTGTCTTGTTTTAATGTTTGCCCATTGTTTCGTCAATTAGATTTTACTACAACCGTTCTGCTTAAGATCCTTATTTAAATTAACAATTTCGTCTTTCAAAGAATTCTTACTGTTACATAAGGTTATTGCGTGGTTCTACCGTGCGTATGACCTCCTGTTTTGTTTCGTTAAAGTGACTAGAATTTTGGTGCCTGTATTGTCCAGTGTGAGTAGGTTTTCTGTACATCGAGGTACGTATATGTCCATAACGCCGTTTAACAAGAAAAACGAGGAATAAATACTGAATTAGTACTAGGATTTTTAAAAATATTACCTTCCGTCCGAGATGTCGTTAGGTAAAATCTCTTTAAAGTTAGTTAAGAAATTAACTCCACTAATATAAAACATATCTACAGTTGACGTGCACATTGTTTAAACCTCTGGCGTAAAATACTTTTTCTCCATCAACCTTGTGCCTATGCCAAAGCATCTTATTTACTGTTATACATTTTTGGTTAACCTTTAATGTTTGAACGCCATAGTAATA
Organism: Listronotus oregonensis; assembly: GCA_019359885.1. Classification (NCBI taxonomy): domain Eukaryota; kingdom Metazoa; phylum Arthropoda; class Insecta; order Coleoptera; family Curculionidae; genus Listronotus; species Listronotus oregonensis. The sequence goes on from JAHBCN010000530.1 coordinate 41,901, forward strand.
AATCCCTTATATGTTAAAATATTTGCAAGTAAAGTGATCTGCAGAGTAAAAGGAGATATAAAGTGGTATAAGGGCAAAAAACCTACGTGTTTTTGTGGGTTAATTTACAGTATTTTATTAAGCTTATATATCACCGGGAAGCGTATTTACGTTCTATACCAGAGTAGATAGGCCATCTAAGTTCAAAGGCGGCGTCGTTAAAAAATGAACTAAAAGCGATTATAAAATTGAATTAAAGTAACCAAAAATGGTTTTAACTTTTTTATAACAAGCGTTGTTTTCTTAAACATTGTAATGTCACTTTGTTAGCTTAGGAATAGCCAGTGGCGTAGCATGTCCTAGACGGGCCCTTTATCAAAATTTGATGCGGGCCCCTTTTACCCGACTGCGGCGAGGCTTAAATTAAGGGTAAAAATTTTTCAAAAAAAGAAACAAAAATACTTGTATTGAGTCAAATAAACATATATTGATTAAGTATAGGTAAGAAATACTTACAATTAATAGTTCTAGGAGCCAAGTTAGCAAAACTATTCAAATATATACTTTTCTTGTTTTTTTTTCTTCAGTAAACTTATTCATTAAATCATCCATAGCTAAAGACAATATTAGTTTTTTGAAATTTTCTGCCTCTGTAGACAGCGCTGACAAGTCTAATAGCCATTTTTGTTTTAAAGAAGACCAAAGATAGTTTTTAATCAGTTTTAATTTTAAAAAACTTCTTTTAGCTGTTGCAGATGTTAAAGGAAAGAACAAAAAAGAAAAACATGCTGTTATGAACGGTAACGAAAATAAAAAGCGGACAGGACCTATAAGATCATTGTTCTTTAAAATATTAATTATACTTTTACGTTCGTCAAGTTCGTATTTTTTTAGTGAAAATTAAATTTATTTGGTGTATTTTTTATTGACGAATAATTTTTTCTTATAACCCATAAACCGTTGGGTCTTGAAGACCATCTAGTATGGCATACCTTCTTAGGGGTAATTTTGTATTTTTTCGATTTATCATTACTCAACATTAACCAGCGTTTTACACTATTGCAAAAAAATATATTCTTTTCAAATTTAAGAAAAAAATGACACTTCATCTGCCTCTTTTCTTCCCGCGGATAATAATTGTATGCTCGGCTGGAACAGGGAGGTAAAGTGTTGTTTTCTAAGAAGGTAGTGAAATTTTTTTTACGAATTTACTACTACTTGCTACATGTCGAGGCCCCTGTACCTCGGGGGCCTCGTATCATTGATACGGCTGATACGGCGGTAGCTACGCCCCTGGGAACAGCGTAAAGATAAATTATGTTAGGTGACTGATCGTTTATTTATTTTGTATCGCGGTATGATTTAAAGTAAAAATAGGCACGTATTTTAACTTCATATCCTACTATTTTGTAGGTAACATCCATCTGTATCGCGATATTATTTCACATATACAATACATACTGCGGTATAGAATAGTATTTATCTGTATACTGGTATAGATCGTAACCTGGAAAGGGTACTTAAACTGCAAATTATTTTAACATCAACTTTATTTCACAGATATTATGGTTCTTTTTTAATACAATTTTTTCCAGCTTATTGTTTTTACAATAATTCACACAATAATTTAAAACAAGTATACTTTAGCGTATGTTGAACGTGGTCTTTTTGTGACGTAACCGGTTAATAACAATATTAAAATTGGGCTGTAATAATTAAGTCATACGAAATACAGATATTGTAAAATGCGGTAAAAAAGACTTACAATTAAAAAAAAATTGTTTATTACTTTTATCATGATATATTTAAGTAAGTTCAGTTGGCTTACAAAGGCTGCAGGTTGCAGGCTGCGGTGTTTATAACAAAAATTATTTGTCTGGCTCTTTGTCGAAACGAAAAAAAGAAAGATGTTTGACTTTTTTCACCGTTGGTGTAATGATATTGGGTGCCATCGGGTATGGTAAAGGAAACCTTTATTCTTTCTTAGAGTTGACATTGCTGGCCTTCGAAATCCTTAGGAAGTAGTGGAACCAAATGTCCTTTCATAGATTGAGCCGATTAAAAACCTTTTTTCCACAAGACAACGCTAGGACGACATATAGCCAAAGTAACTGCAGACTTTATGGATAAGCACCACGTTAACCTTATACCATGGATTCCAGGATCGTCTGGTCTATCTCTGATCAACAATTTGTGGGACACAGTAGATTGCAGCTTGTTAAACTCTTACAACACGCCCCTAATTCTGTGGTAGTACTAAGACATAACACAGGTTTAAAAAAAATGTCCCGACTATTTGACCTGACCATGGTCTTCCTAGGTATTTCTGCGCCCTAAATCCGAATCCGGGGTCAGTTTCCCCATCACGTTAGAAAATACTAGATTTCAAGGTCATTTAGAGGTCAGAGCCCTACAAAAAGGTCAAGATCCGTGGGACGGACCATTATATTCCCATGTATTTTTTACGCTGAATCCAAATTTGTCCTTAAAAAAGGCCCTACACGTCTAGGATTGGCTCCAGAGACCGAAAAATAACCCTAGAAGGGATGGAAGATGGATTTCTGGATGCCAGATGATCAACCATGATATTCTAGACCCGAATTTGTAGTCGAAAAGTTTTTCCCCTACCGAAATTCACACTAAAACTACCCCTAAGGAGGGATGAAAAATCGAGTTTTGCACGGTGGTTAGGTTAGGTTAGTGAGTGGGCTTTTAACGCCCTCCACTGCGACCGCTCGGTCTATTGTGGCTCACACCTTTTTATATTTCTCCCAATAGGATCAGACTTCTAATTAATCCGATATCAGATTGGGAGAGAGTTCTTACATCTCCTCTTACTCGTGTCGCTACCGGACACGAGTACAATTTGTGTTCTGATGTGGTCTGGTGTCTCTGTCTCCTGAAGAGTATGACGAGCAGACGATTAGATCCGTCATGCCCTCCTCTCCCGGTGACGTGGGTAGCTACCAGATCCTTGTTACAGGAACCAGATGTTTCTTATGAGGTCGCATCTCCGGCCTTACCCCATGAAAAGGGTCCTATCCTTTTTCTGTTTAAAGCCAGGGAACCCTTTTTCCTACAAAGGCAGTTCTGTCCGCCTTCTGTTTGGATTCAGGGATCCCTTCCTAAGCACCTGTTTGTTCGGGATGGATTCACACGTTTCGGTCGGCGCACCTTTGTCTGCTTGTGACGTTGTTTAGCACCTCTCGAAACGGATTTATCCGTTTCGGTCAGCGCACCTTCTCACTTTTTTGGAGCTAGGAAAGTAATAGTCCACCACGGCAGAGCCCCGCGTTACCGCAGTAAGGCTAGATACTCTGAGAGGTCGCCCTGTATCTTAGAGGCACCGTTGGAGGCACAGGATGTAAGTCACTCATCAGCACGGTATGCTATCACCTTGAGTTAAGCTTTGTGTTCATCTTAGCTTCGGATTCCGTTTCATACGCTAGCTAAAAGAGTTGCCGATAACCAGTTACTCTAGCGCATGTTTCAAAAGATCCTATTGGGCCCAACCATGACAACGACGTGTGAACACAGCGGTGTGTGCAACCGTGGTATCCTCATGTACTTGTCAACGCTGAACCCTTAATTTGTGATCTATAAGTTCTAAATTAAAATTTTCTTGTTTAACAAACCCCTTGTCAAAATTTAATGTTTCAGCCAAAAAATCGAAATCTCGCAACCTTCAGATTGACCCTTAACAAAACATACGGTTCAATTTCAATGTTTACCTGAAACTCCAGTGCTGACCAGGTTATTGCGGGTCGACCGCGATCCAGCCAGAGCAAAACTTAAGTTCAACGTTCGAGTAAGAAATGCAAAATTTTGCAGAAAAATCCCAAAGCCACTTTCTACCCCTCGTGGTGACACTAGGCTCTTCGCAGAGCTCTTTCTTCAGGATCTTGAATTATTCCGGTCTTCGCCGGGTCAATCGCGATCAACTCACTTCAAATCCGGCGTCAAAATTCAACGTCTTTTCGGTGTATTCGAAATTTGCGAGTTCAAATCTCTGGGGCCACTTTCTCCCCTAGGTTGGCCCTGAGCAAAATTCAGAGCTTTTTCTAATGTCCAGAAAGTACTCAAGAGCTACACAGGTACTCGTCAAGTTAATAGGTCGCTCGAGAAGTTGTACTAGGACCGCTGTCAAAAATAAATACAAATGACTAAATCCTTTTTTGGGATAACTCACATGCAGGGCCCTGGATACATGTCGGTCGAATTTAAACCTGTTTTTGTTTTTGTTTGATAAGCGATTAATATATATGTTCCAACTTCCGGACTTTTGTCATCGAAAGTTTATAGTCCGTTGTATTACATATACACCTATACTCCCGCGATGATTGAATTCAAAAAAAGTTTGAAAAAAAGTTTATTTGGGAATAATCATTCGGGTGTTATTTGTATGTAATAAGAGGATAGGCTTTTATTGCTATAGGTTGGTTGGTTTAAGCGAGGTTTGTCGCGTGCCCATACCTGCACTGCAGCCTATTGGTTTATTGTGCTTCCCTTTCTTATTATAGTACTCATTTTCTCTTAATTAAGTCCTGTACATTTCTAGTAGGAGGTTCAAGCGGATGTGAGTGCATTGCAGTTGTATATTATGTGTGAGGCTGTTTCCACCTTCTTGCCTGCAAAGCCTGTATGTTGTGGGACCGTTATGTATGCCATGCCCATTTTCCGCGAACTTTTGACAGTGGCTTGTCAAAAGTTCTACTACCTGTCTTTATGAGTGCGTTCCAAAAGGTGAACCTCAGCTGTTTTTTAGAAGGGTTACCTAGCGACACAGATGCTATTTATGAAATCATCTTTTTATTGTTGTTTTTATTGCCTGTTAGTGTGGCAGTGGGCTGTTGAAACTATTAGATGTAGCAGCTCTTGCTAGTTCATCTGTTTTTTATTGTTTGACTTTATATGATTTACCAAAGTTATGGACCGAGGTTATGTGATCTTATCTAATACCCAAGATCTGTTTATCAATAATATCTATTGCCTTTGTAAGACAATATTTTCCAGGATATTGCTCCTACGTCCTAGTGTTTTTTATGCTACAGGCGCTGCTGATGGTCTATGGCCATCACTCCAAATATTATTATAATATCCCATTTAAATGGGATTGACTCTAGGTATAAATGATATTCTTATTATATTCTTATAAAATGAATGACTTTTAGTAGTTAAATTAGTTATTAACTCTAAAATTGCGAACTCTTTGTTAATAAATCTTTAGACTAAAAAAATATTCTATAAATTATAATTATGTTTCCGATTTTGATAATTATCATTAAACTAGAAAAATTACATAAATAAATGATATATTGTTGATTTTGTTGCCCTCCAGAGTTACGTCACATCATTTTGAATTTAAGAGGTTTGTACTTATTCTAATTATCTATAGATATTTAACAAGATAGAAATATTTGTCTTTAAATTTAACCATTAGTATATATTTATATATGTTAATAATTATTTATTACAAATAAGTTATATTTCAAAAAATTATAGCTATCAACATACGTGGAAAAAACTAGTATGAAATTCTGGTCAATTTATTTAAAAAATAGTGATTATATTTTAATGAAATTTTAAGTATTTTTAATATTTTAGCCTTAACATGGCCATGTTTAAAAAAAAATCTCAGGAAACCTAAAATTTTAAGGTATGTTTTTTATAACTACTTAAGCGTTCTTTTTAAAATTTAATTTCAATCTATATAAATAAAACATAATAGTCTCCTACTTTTTAAAAGAAATATATTATTTTGAGAAATATTTTAATTGGTTGACGATAATAATTTTTATAAATTTCCAAATTATACGGTTTTGGGTCCTCCTACTTTTTGTAGGTTGTTGAAATTAGCGCCTATAAGATAAATTAATTTTTTGTTCTACATGAATTGACATCCTAAAAATTGAAGATAATAACACAGCCCCACCAAAGTGAAAGTCCTAAAGATTACCATGGTATGTTTTTGGTATGAACGGGTCAATTTGACCCTATCAGTCAGGGTCAAGCGCATTTCAAGGTCAAATCTGCAAAATTACGTAGCTCAATAAAAAAATTGAAGGTTTGAAAGACCTGACCATGGTATCTTTGTTTTTGAGGTCGCTGAATCTGAAACCAGGGTTGGTTTAACTCCATTAGGCCAGGGCACTTGACAGATTTGACCTTGAAACATCTCGTGACCATGAGCCGATGGGTCAAACTGATCACAGATTCGGATTCATCGACCCCAAAAACGTAAAGATACCATACCAAGTCTTTCGGACCTTTAGATCAAAATCAAGATCATTTCAAGGTCAAATCTGCAAAATTAATCTCAACCAAATTGTGTACATTTATGTTTTTGAGGTCCCCGAATCCGAATTCGTGGTCAGTTTGACCTCATCAAATTTGGTTGCGATTTAATCTTCTAATACCCTGGACCCTGACCTGATGGGGTCGGATTTGGATTCAGAGACCCCAAAAATATAAAGATATCATGGTTAAGTCTTTCGGACCTTCAACTTTTTTTTTGTGGGGCTGTGTAATTGGCAGAATTTTTCGTGCCACTGAACCTAAGGTGCCTTTAAAGACATCTACTATTTTAAGTTTAAAGGTGTTATGGTTTATATAATGGTATTTATGATTCTTAGAAAAGTCCATAACTCTAAGATGTACATAGAATTTCTTCATATAAACAAATTTTTATAACTAAATTGTTTTGAAGCAACCCACGTGTTAAACAACATGCTGATAGTTAGGTTTTTAAAACATAGAGAACATTTCCATACGTACGTTCGTATCTCTGTCTGTAATGCATGTGAATTTTGTCTTACTCCATATCAATACATCATATTTTTTTAAATTTCTGGTAACTTTATGATTTATTAATTATAGGATACCCTGTGTTAAACACATCATTTATGTTAAACAGCTGACGTGTTACCTATTATAAATAATTATATAAATAGTATGGTGGATTGACTGATTTTTTTACTGTAATATAAACTAATGGTAAAATTTAAAGAGAACAACAACTTATATCTAGCTCTTCTTCTTAAAAAGTTTAACAATAATATCAAAAATTAATACTAAATTATTGCCCCATTGTAAAATTTTATAAAAAACCCATAGAATATTTAAAAATTATAAATTAGGTACCTTTTTCAGAGTATTATAAGATATGTACAATTAATATAGTTTTTTCTAAGCAAACTAAAATTTTTAAGAATTATTTTTTTGATTGGTCGCAAATTACTATAGGCTACTAATAATATAATATCTACATACATTATATTTTGTGGTAAATTGTTTAAATTCTTAAAATTTTTGTAATATACATACATAGTTATTTTAAAGGTATACACACACGTATATTTATATCCATCTTTTTTCTGTATATGGTAATACAAATAATGGCGCATATATACAGGGTGCCCGGAATATACGTGTACAAAATATTGTTAAATACTCATGACGACCAAATATGCCGATTTATAAAATTATAATTTTTACTAGTATAGTGATCGGCTATTAAAAAAAAGTTTTTGTAAGGAATGTGATTTGTATCCATTTTTATTTTTACATCAACATTATGACACTTAGATATTTTTGTTTTAAATCGTTTTTAAACTTTTTAACAATTTCCTTAAATTAACTTCAATAATAAAACAAAAGGTACGTTTTGTAAATAAATTTAATTAAAAAAGGCTAGTACAGTAATTGGTGAGTCATTTTCTCTTTCTATCGGTAATATATGTTCTGATTTTTTTAATAAAATCAACTTGTCTTATGGTTTTTATATTATAGTTAATCAATGATGCCAAGGATTTGCCAATATTTTTTCAGACAAAACATCTAGTTTAATAAAATAGTTTTAATTTAAAAAATATCCTAAATACATTTAACTATTACATGAAAATATATGGATTTAAATAACGATGAAAATGGAAATTCAAAATCTCACTTTTTGATAGCTCATCACTGTTCATAAAAAAACGGTTTTTCGAAGTACCTGCTAAATTTCTTATCTAGGAAAAAAAGTATTTTTTAAAATGTTTCAGGCTTTTTACCCGTTAAACCAAGCAATATTAGCTGGCTTTCATTGACATATTTAAAAGTTACGAGTCTATTACAAAATTTTGCACAATATTTTCCAGGTACCTCGTAAAATTTATGAATTTGCTAATAAGAATGTATGCACTTGCTTTAAAGCACTTTCAGTTTTTTTAAATAATCTTAATTTTTAACTTATTATTAGACTGCCTGTCATTTCTTTTCAATAAAAAATGTTACATTAGGTAGAATGGAACATTTTAACAGGTTTTTTTAATTAAAATATATTTTTTTGTTTATTTTTTAATCTGGGATGTTTCTGAGCATCAAAACAACGTCACCAGATTAAAAATGAAGTCATTTCCACAATTTTTAAAATTCTGGGTTAAAAAAGACAAAATCATTTTTGTGCATTTATTGTATTAAATAAATGTATGTCATAATGCTCAGAATGTCATTTTTTATTTAGGTACGGTCTATTTTAAAATCAAAAGTTGATGTAATTTGCGCGTTAAACCGGAATTGTAAGAAATAAATACGTCATAATATAAATATTTATTTTTTCACGTGCCAAATATCGTTTTTGTGTCGTTTACAGAAATAAAAAGGATATAAACTAAGAATCATATCGTACATTAATATATAAATAATTATCCACGATAAAATAGAAAAATTAGGGCTACAAACAAGGGTTAATTCACTGTTCCATTATTATTTGTGATGTAGTGTACTGGGTATATTCTAAAACCGTATTACATAAATGAAGATATACATAATCTTCAATATTTTATAAAAAAGTAAAAAAAATAGTATTAATAGTAAATTAATTAGTGGTTAATACTTATAATAAAATTAAGTTAAAATGTCATGATACTCATGCGCACAAAGGCTAATTTTTAAGACAGCTGTCAATGGATTATCCTAACATAACCAGAAAATGTGGACATTTTTTTTGTTTCCTCGAAAACGATTACGTGAACAATATTACACAAGAAAAGTTTTAAACTGTCGAAATACCCTAGGGAAGTTTATTATTAACAGTTTCGATATTTTTATCTATATCAAAGAATTCATTTTTATTACATACGATGCCTTTTTCTTAATGTTTGTTTAATTTTATTTGCTAATCCAGAAATGTATGCTAAAAATAGAATTGTATTGGGTCTATTTACATGTTTTGGTAAATTTAGGTATTTAAGTTCAGAAAAACAATAACCAATAAAATTAAGAAGATACTTATTTTACCTTTACTGAAAATTATTATATATATACAGGGTGTCCCAGAATATGTGGGCAATCTCTCGAAATCTAATAGAAAACCTAAAAATATTATGACAAGTTCCCATAAACTTTTTTCTTATGACCGTCCCCTACGGAGATACAGGTACATAACGGACGCCCCTGGAAATCGTTTTTGTTTAAATAACTTTTAAAATACTAGGCGTAATTTACTATTTTTTTAATATGATGGTAACTAGACAAGTCTTCTTAAAATGAACCCATTAAATCATATTTGGCTTATTTAGTTTGCCAGAAACGGACTAGCTCTGACACAATAATAGCAATCTTTTTAACACCCTGTATAATAAAGGCTCAACATTATTATTTTTGGATAGCTTTAACCTTAAATAAAAAAAGTATTCTTGATAGACATCGATAAAATCAACTGTTTACGAGAAATAAAATATAATGGTTGGTAATTTTTTTTTACATTATACAGGGTGTTTTCTAATTGTACGTCAATATTTAGGGAAGCAATTTTTGGGTCCATTTTAAGAAGAAAATATCATATGAACGTATGTCCTAAACGTCTTAATTTTTGAGATACAGGGTGGTTACATTTTTAAAAATAAATAATTTATTATTAATATCTGTTATACTACTTTAAATATTTTAATGAAATTTGGCACAAATGTAGTATGTATCAAGAAGCATTTTTTAGTGTACCACATTTTTTTATTTCCACCAGTGGCGCTCGTACAGAATTTGACTTGCCTATTTTGGCCAATAAAAAACAATGTGGTACACTAAAAAATGTTTCTTGATACATAGAGCATGTATGACAAATTTCATTAAAATTCTAAGGTGGTATTAGAGATATTAATAATAAATGATTCATTTTTAAAAATTTTAACACCCTGTATCTCAGAAGTTAAGACGTTTAGGACATACGTTCATATAAATTTTTCTTCTTAAAATGGACTCAAACATTGCCTTCTTTAATATTGACGTACAATTAAATGTAATGATAATGTAAAAAAAATCCAAAAATGATATTTTATTTCTCGTAAACAGTTGATTTTATTGATGTCAATCAAAAATACCTTTGTTTTTTTTAGTTTAAGGTTAAAGCTCTGCAAAAATAATATTGTTGAGCCTTTATCATACAGGGTGTTAAAAAATCGCTATTATTGTTTCAGAGCTAGTCAGTTCCTGGCAAGCTAAATAAGCCAAATAGGATTTAATGGGTTTATTATAAAAAGACTTATCTAGTAACCATTATATTAAAAAATATATTAAATTACGCCTCGCATTTTAAAAGTTATTTATAAAAAAGGATTCCCAGGGTGGTTCGTTTTGTACCTGTATCTCCGTAGCGAAAGCTCGTAGGAAAAAAGTTTATGGGAACTTGTCATAGTATTTTTAGGTTTTCTATTAGATTCTAAGAGATTGTTAAAACTGTACGTGTCTTTATTCTTATCAAAAGAGTAAGAATTCGGAGTTGTAAGATTGTTTGTATAGAAAAATACATTGTTGTTCTCGTGTATCATAAAATGCTAGTTTTTAAAAAATGTTTGTTATTTGAAAATATTATTAAAAATGTTATTTATTGTTGGACATTAAAGTATCTTAAACATGTCGAGTTAAAACAAACGCAGTACGATAATGATAAAAAATATTGTTTGTAGCCCTAGTAAGAATTTTCCTTTATAAATATATTGCTTATTATTTTACAAACAACAGGGTTATTATCCTGCACTTGTAGCCACATGACGATTTATAGGCAACATGACATGTAATCGGATACGAAAACTAAAAGATGAGAATCAGGTCAGTCGACAATTTGACAACGACATTTAAAAAACGAAAGACGTTGCCACTCGTTTTTTTTTCAACTGCAAACAAAATGAAACTTATTTTTTTAAATATTAAACTTAAGTAGATGATTATAAAAAAAGTATTATATAATTTGTATAAAGATACAACGGTGATTTAAACTAAATCATTACCTTATGTACAGGGTAAAAAGCCATTCAAAATAAATTTCATCAAAAATGCAGCCAGTAAAAATATTAAATTTTTCTAATACGTTTCGTAAAACCTTCAGTGTAAATATTTATATTTTTATAAATAAATGTATTTCTACTTCTTTATTAAATAAAAGTATAATTTGAAGGAAATTTTATTAATAGGTGAATCGATACTTTTAGGAGGTATTAAGGTATTTATTAAAAATAAAATGTTGCTATTTTACTTAGTTTTTAAGCGCGGTTGTTTACGTTTTAAAATTTAACTTTAGCTTACATGCTTTTAATATTTTGAACAATGGGTCGATATCCTTCCTAATTCTCGATTCCTTTAATTCACAAATTTTTACAAGTATCGACGTCTAATTTTTTTAATAGCAAAATTTCCTTAGTTGTTGAAGAGTTCGTAATAATTGATGTACAATTTACTCAATTTTTAAAAAAATTTTTTATTAATTTTGGAATAGACCACGAAGGCTTAAAGCCTAAGTACTATAATTTTAAAAACAAGAAACAGTTTAAACTATGGCATTTGGTATATTGAAAAATAGATCCTTTTAATTAGTATTAACATAAAAAGCAGATGCGAAAGTATTAATCATGGAATATTTTCTTAAATATAAGAGCAATAGGTTGGCATTAAAAGCCACTGAAATATTGAAGATAACTTTGGGTCCAATAGAAGTTAAACCGGCTTTCTTATTTTTAATTTTCTTTTTTATACAGGGTGTCCCAGAAGTCATGGGACACAGAGCAACATCAGATTCCTTAGGTCGAAAAAATGCAATTAACGTAAACTTGCCTTATCCCAAAGTTGATAATAACTAAGATACAGGGTGTCAAACTTTTATTTTGTTTTTGTTTTTTCGTAATAATTTCTTAACTAAATGACATAGCGGTACAAAATTAAAGACTCGGGGATTCTTTGAAGCGAGAAACTCAAATTTGTCCATACTTTTAATGTTGCTGGTAGAGGGCGCCAGCTTCGGTCTACCCAACTTGTTTTAGATGGCATAACTTTTTTTAAGCTTAGTATATTGACCTGTTTATTAAAAAAGAAGTTACTATAATTTCCTCTGCGTCAAAAATATATACCACATTTATGTCTCTGGGAGCAACTGTTTTTGAGATACATGCATTTTAAAGGACCCCTCAATTTACCTATGGAAAATGGTTTCGGGTCAATTGTTTTCAAACTTTGCAAAGTAATAATTTTTAACACGCTGATCAAAAGTCTACACGGGCACAAAACCCAAAAACCCTAACCCCCCTAAAATCAGCCTTAAAGGTCACTAGAGATTAAGAGAATTTTGGGGGAGATTTTGGGGGTTAGAGGGGTTTTTGAGTTTTGAGCCCGTAGACACTTTTGATCAGCTGTTGAAAACTATTATTTCGCCAAGTTTGAAAACAATTGGCCAAAAACCATTTTCCATAGGAAAATTGCGGGATCTTATAAAATGCATTTATCTCGAAAACACTTGCTCCTAGAGGCCTAAATGAGGTATACATTTTTGATGCAGAGGAAACTATAGTAACTTATTTTTTAATAAAAAGGTCAATACACTAAGCTTAAAAAGAGTTATGCCATCTAAAACTAGTGGGGTAGGCCGTAGCTGGCGCCCTCTACCAGGAACATCAAAAGTATGGACACATTTAAATTTCTCGCCTCAAAGAACCCCCATATCGCCAATTTTGAACCGCTACGTCATTTAGTTAAGAAATTATTACGAAAAAACGAAAACAAAATTAAAAGTTTGACACCCTTTATCTTAGTTATTATCAACTTTGGGATAGGGCAAGTTTACGTTAATTGCATTATTTCGACCTAGCGAGTTTGCTGTTGCTCTGTGTCCCATTACTTCTGGGACACCCTGTATATACCACATAAAAAAAACCTCTCCAATGACATACATTATGCAACCAAATATTTATTTTGGGATGGAGAGAACAGCCCAGAAAGAAATATTTTACCGAAATTATTTAGTGACTCATTAAGCTAGACGCAAGAAACAGGGCATAGCAATGAAGTTACCAGTATAAAGATGCGTTTTGTCAAACACGGCACTTTTTTGTTTAGTTTTCTTGATCGTAAGTATTACAACAAATATTTAAAAGATCGTTAAAGAAATGTCGCGGCGACAATACAACACCTCTTAACAATTACATTAATCAGACATTAAAATGGTTTAAATTACATATAATAAAAGTGATATCTGATAAAATTATATTATCAAATATGGCGTTTGTTAAAAACAAAACAAAAAAATAATATCTTTTAAAAATTACATAATGTCAAAATATTATCTTTCAAAAATCACATCTGCCAAAATGTCATAGACAATTCCAAGTTTAAATTAACTTTTTCTAATTACCAGTTAAGGAAGATAAAAGGATATGTGTGGTTAATTTTTTTTTTCGTCATTAAGACACAGACACAGTATTTTAAGTAAGATAATAACGCAGATCTCTAGATGAAATTGTTAGAATTAAAAGAAAAATGTTATTAGCGCGGTAGATCGTAAAGCAGACTTGGGTTCGTAATATTTCTATTTTTTTAAGATAAATTTATTGTTTAAAATGTATTTACAATCCAGTTTCTCCTGCAGATTTTTCGATTTACATACTTTAGGTCAATTATATTTAATTAACCATTATAAAATTGAGCAAATTATATATCAAAATTATAACAAAGTCCTTTGCGATCGTTGCTTATTCTAAATAAAAAAGCCAAAATTAAATATTCACAAATTTCACTGCAATACACACGAATTACTATTATTCCTTCGCCAATTCAATGGAGAATTATGCGAATTGGTACTGTCCCCACAACTATATGTCTTAGTCCTCATAATCATTAAATCAGTTCTTATGCTTGGTCTTCGTACGTTTGGGGCTACCACGCCGCAGGCATCGCTCAAACGGCGTTTGACTGACAAATGGTACTTCTTCGAGTGGTGGGAGGGGTTGGGAGGCGGAAGAGGGCATGGTGCTCCGAAGCTGGCGCTGATCTAGAATGGAAAAATTGTAAGAAATATATGGGGCATCGATAAGAATTAATGTTGTAGAAACAGTTATGTATATTTTTCCTAATGTTTGCTTATGTTTGTGTCCGATCGGTCGCGGTGGAAGGGTGTTATACCCACTCACTTTAAACCTACCTTAAACCTATGTTTGTGTTTTCGAGATATTAACAAAAATGGTTATTAAAGGTTATAAGAAAAAATATACTTTATTCTATTTAAAAAAGTGAGTTTTACTTATACTGTGTGTTCCTTAAAGAAATGCTTAACATTTAAGGGGGTGATTCTTGGACCCATTTTAAGAAAAAAACCTTCTATGGTCATATATTCTAAAAGTCTTAACTTTTAAGATACAGGGTAATAGAGTTAAAAAAATAAGTTTTTTAATAATAAATCAGATAAAATATTGTAGACATCTTTATAAAATTTTGTACATGTCTTTTATGCATTAAGCTGCATTTTCTGATGGACAATTTTTTAAATATTTTCTTTACCAGTGGCGTCCGTACGGGTTTTGCATTGAATATTTTTCACACCACTGCTTTCTCTTAAAATAAAAATTAATTTTAAAATCCCCGTTCTTTTTTAAGCAAATTTGATCTGTTTTTTTTTGTCCGACGCATTGTTTTCGCTTAAAAAATAAAAATCGTTTTTCTTCAGGATCAATTCCTTAAATCAATCACATTTTTGTTTATATCTCTTATTATATATCCCATCAAAAATATTAAAATAATGTTTTATACAGAAAATTTAAAAAGCTGTATTTTTTGTTTTATACAATTTGTTGTATCTTTTATAGTTTTTGAGATATTGACGTTTCAAATTAAAAAATCGTTAATATTTTAAAATCTATAAGAGATACAAAAACGAAACAAAAATACAGCTTTTAAAATTGCATATATAAAAAGTTATAAAATATAAACAAAAAATCATATATTCTATTTATTTGAATCTCAAACCACTTAGATTTTTTCCAGTGGTATACCTTGAAAAAAATTCCGAAAATTCGATTTTTTTGATTATAATTCGGAAAGTATTGCATTTAGACAAAAAGGTTAAATAACCCAAATTAAAGGTCTTAAAAAATACATAATTCATGTTTTATAAAATTTATTGTAAATTCTACATTTTTTCAGATAATGACGTTTACAATTAAAAAAAAATGTTAGTATCTGAAAAACTAAAAAAAATATAATAAACAAAAAATAAAGCTTTCTAAATTGTTTATAAAAAAAGTTCTACTCCAAAAACATATTCAATGCAAAACCCGTACGGACTCTACTGGTAAAGAAAAAAATTTGTACATCAGAAAATGCATCTTGATTCATAAAAGATATGTACTAAATTTGATAAAGATGCCTACAATATTATCTTAGTTATAATTAAAAAACTAATTAAAAAAAAATATTACCCTGTATTTAAAAAGTAAAGACTTTTAGGGCATACGTTCAAAGGAAGTTTTTTTCTTAAAATTAGTCCGGGAATCACCCCCTTAAATATTAGCATGTCTTTAAAAAACTCCCTGTAGTTTGTTTTCTAGAATTATAAAATATATTTTTTTAGCAGCTGGACTTAAATATAAAACTTTTTTTGACTTTTCCAAAAATATGCTTTATTTATTGGATACACTAAAATTTTCAAATTGTTGTTAACAAAATGTTAACTGACAACGATTCGTTCCACTATGGAATAATATACAAACTGTTTGTTTTTCCATAATAAAATCCACATACAACTCACTGTAATCAAGATGCTGAAATATTTTTTGGAAGAGAAGAATAGAAATAGGAAGAAAAGAAGAAACACATAACAAATATTTTGAAGAAAATTTAGGCAAACCGATTTTGAGAGTACTAAGATTGCATTTAAATTATCTGGTAAAGTGTAATGACATGGTACAATAATTTAAACTTTGATAATATTAGGAATATAATTTTGTTAAAAAATTATATTTATTTAAATTGAATCTAAAAGACAATGTTAAAAATATTTTATTTGTTGTCAAGTGATTCTCGAGGATTTTATATTAAAATAAAAAATTTTCATCATACACGGAGTAATTCTTAAAGGTCTATACATTTTTGGACAACCTGTACATTTTTAAGTTGAGAAATAGTTGTTTTAGGCACACCATCTAAAGGTTGTCAAACGAGGCCGCAGAACTCTACCATAGAAAATAAAGCAGAAGGTAATTTACTCATGCTAATTTTTCCGAAATAAAAAAAAATGTACAAGAAAATTTAATACTACTTTTATTAATTTTATCTTAACAAAATGTTTGACCTTTCTAGCCGACTCAAAAAAAAAGTTATTAGTTTGTTTATTATTTTTCGACAATCTGTATATTTTTAGGTTGCGAAATAGTTGTTTTGGGCACACCATGTAAAAGTTGTCAAACGAGGCCACAAAACTCTACTATAGGAAATGGAGCAATCAAAGAAATTGTACAAAAAAATTTAACACTACTTCTATTTCTATTATCTTCACAAACTCTTTGACCTTTTTTAGCCCTCTCAAAAAAAAAGAAAGTTGTTAGTTGGACACGTATATATGTAATTTTATTAAAACTACAAAATATTCAAATATAATAATCTATTAGGGTTTTTAAACAAGGGAAATATACAACATTTTATAGGTGTCAGTAAACGCCATGATTAATGATTGTTACTTACATCGATGGGGCCAAAGAAAAAAAAATACTAAAAAATTTCAAAATTAACCACCTCAATAATAATTTTATGTATACCATCTTCAGTACTTAAAGCCGTACGAATCACAGTTTATTTTTACTTGGTGTATCCAAATGTGTTATTTTGTATCCCGAATAAAAATTATTAGGTTAAAAACTTGTTCTTTTATTTACCAAGTGATGTAGCTTTACTTTTTATTTAACAAAAAACGTGTTTTCTTTGGAAGAAAATCTAGCTGCTTAAATTACAGGCCCCATAAACAGTTATATTGGGCGACTGAAACATGTATAGGGCCCCACAGACTATTGTTCTTTTTAACCTTCTTAATCGCCGATTAAGACTGCTGTAATTTAATTTTAAACCATCCTAATCGCCGAAAGCTGCAGTCGTTCACCGAAAAACGTGAATGAAGCGTGTTCATTTGTTACAAAAATGACGATTAAAAACGTTCTGCACTACACACTTCGTTTTTAAATGAAGACGGACGAATCGACAATAAAGATTTCAAGCGCGGCCAAAAATTTTCACCGACGGTCTTATGTTTGGTTTTTACCCCACAAACTGGCAATTTAATTCGACCCTTTTGATCGCCACAATTAAAACTGCTTTAAAAGAACGAGTTCTGTGGAGGCTTTATGGCATGCTAAAAAACATAAGTAATAAATTAGTTAAAAAAATAGTCAAAAAAGTTTTTGTATGATCAAAATCTACTTTTTGTCCTATAAAAATATATATAAGGATCACCTCCAATCAAACTTAAAGTGTTTTAGAGTATATAAATATGTCAAGATAGGTAAATTTATATTCAGTACAGTTTTTATAGATAAAAAAGGAAATATGTAATTAAGCCACCAGTAAGAATCACCCGGTATTCCACAAATTCGAGAAAAAAAAACATAATCATTAATCGGTGTAAAGCATAAAATCATTAGTTTTGTTTCGTAATAAATTATAATAAGTATTTAAAATCAATGTAAGGACACTATTGTCTTTCAGATGTTACTTACTTATTGAAGAACCTGTGTTTTTAGTAAGTAGTTTTTAAAAATACTTTGGTTAACAGTGGGAAATTCTGGTGTATAATTTTTTATTGTTGTATTGTAAAAAAATAACCTATTACTAGTATCAGCACGAAATTTATAAATAACCTTCAGGAAAAAATTATTGGTTCTTATTAGTAAGAATAAACAGTATCTTTTTCTCTATGATCCTTACGCAAAATTTTATGCTATAAATTTATTTTACAGAAATAATGTTTATTTTTGATTAACAAAATTGCTGCTATGCACAGTGCAACCGATCAAGTCGGCACTAATTGGGAAACTTTTTGTTTATTGTTTTCGACAAAATTTAATTTTAATGGCAAGCTCTGCTACAAAATCAATAGGGCTTACCGTCACGTGATCCCTATAGTCAATTCAATGTTAGATTAAATTAAGATTAAACATTTTCTTAGTTATTTAAAACCTGAGTTTAAAGGCCATACAGTGTCCCCTATACTTTCACTATTTCCTTTTGTCTTTTACTATATATTACTTTACAGACCATCTCAGAAGCAAAAGACCATTTTAACAATCGAATAAAAGATAAAGTTCTCTCTTGCTCAAATGGCAGTAAAGCTTTCTGGTCCTTTGCCAAAAATATTAGTCAGAACTTTTACAAAATCTTTTCCACCTAATCTCTGAAGATGGAATTGTCTCTACCCCCAAAAGGGAAAAAAGCCGAACTATTTGCCAAACAATTTGCTGCCAATTCTACGCTTGATCCTCCTACTAATCTTCCCTTCCAACAGCTGTCCCTGTTTCTCATAAAATGTCCGATATAATTTTAAAGTTAAACAGATCAAGCGTATTTTTTTTTCTCTTAATACTAAAAATCGTCTGGGCTGGATGGCATACTAGCAATCGTCTTAAAAAATGTGCTCCCGAGCTTGCACCCATCTTAACTCGCCTCTTTCGAATCTCTTACGACACGGGCATTTTCCCGGAGAGTTGGAAAGCTGCACGTGTGCAACCTGTCCCCAAAAAAGGATCCAAAAGTCTCCCTTCCAACTATAGACCTATATCTCTTCTTTCAGTTGTTTGCAAAGTAATGGAACAATTCATTAATTCCCAAATCTTAAAGTACCTGGAAAAACATAAGATCTTACATGATACACAATATGGATTCCGTCACAGTAGATCCACAGCTGATCTTCTTTCCTTTGTCTCAAACAACTGGAACAAGTCCCTTGAGTTTCTTGGTGAATCCCAGATCGTTGCTCTTGACATATCCAAAGCTTTCGATCAGGTCTGGCATGATGGGCTTCTTAACAAACTTCCTTCTTACGGTCTTCCACCTAAGCTTTGCTCTTGACTTTCCAGTTCCCTTTCTAATCAACGTATATCAGTTAGTGTAGATGGTCATTCCTCCAGCTTCTACCAAATTAATGCTGGGGTGCCTCAGGGCTCAGTGCTGGCACCCATGCTGTTTCTTCTAAACATTAACGATCTTCTCTCTTCCACAATCAATCCCATTCATAGTTTTGCTGACGATAGTACCCTCCACTCTAGTATTCAATTTCTTAAGCCACCGTGTAATCCTGATTTCGAAAACAAGCGCAGGTCAATGCAGATATCTCTTTCATAAGACCTCAAACTTATCTTTGATTGGGGCGCCAAAAATCTTGTTCAGTTTAATGCCTCGAAAACACAGTCATGTTCGCTGTCGCTGTCCCTTACTTTTGAGCGGCCAAGTTCTGCGGAACAAAGAGTCTTTTAATCTTGTCGGCGTTACTTTTGAGAATAACCTCAACTGGCACAAACACATTTTATCCATAGTTTCCCAGCTTAAAAAAAAGATTGGATTTCTCTTCCGAGCCAGAAAATATTTCTCTTTTTCCAATTTGTACACTCTGTATGTTTTCCAAATCAGACCATCTTTAGAATATTGTTCTCATGTCTGGGGAAGGGCGTCCCTACAACACTTAGCATTCTGGACTCCATTCAAAGAAGAGCCATTCGTCTTATTAATGATCCAACGCTCACAGAAAGGCTTCCTCTTCTTGCCCACCGTCGAGCTGTAGAGGATCTGTCGCTCTTCTATAGGTATTTTCACGGCTTCTGCTCAGAGGAATTGGCCAGTATTATTCCTTCTCTGGCAGCTCCCAACAGAGCAACACGTAGTGCAACTTTTATGCATCCTTTTACAGTTCAGTTAGAGAGGCCCAGAACTTCCGCTTTTTCGTTCCTTCATCCCTAGAGTGTCAAGACTATGGAACCCGCTGCTTCAGAAGTTTTCTTCTCCTCCCAATCTCCAAAAATTTAAGTCCCGTGTGAGCAAACTCCCTCTCACCACACTGAAGGCACCCACGGTACGTTAGTACTTAGGCATCAGCCTTCGTGGACTGTCCCAAGATAAAAAAAAAAAACGACCCTATTCAGATTTAAGCAAGCTTCTCGTATAATAATTATAACTTATTTTTACTAAATTCAATGATATATTTTTTTTTATTTAAATATTTTTCTACGGCTTTTTTTAACTTAAAAGTTAAAAAAAAACAAACTTTAAATATTAATGGAGACATTAAGTATATATTAATTTTTAACTCTATACATTATTTCTATCACAAGAATTATGTTTTCCTCTTTAACTTTGTCCAAATAATAATAATATAAATATATACATGGTGTTTCTTAATTGAATGTCAATATTTAAGAAAGCGATTTTTGGGTTCATTTTAAGACGAAAACTTTATATGAACGTATGTCCTAAACGTCTTAACTTTTGAGATACAGGGAGGTAAAATAAAAAAACATTGATGGTACGCCACTGATTTCTCTTAAAAAAATTTATTTTGAAGTCCCCAATCATTTTTAAGCAAACTTGTTTTTTTTAATCCGATGCACGGTTTTCGCTTAAAAAAATAAAAATCGTTTTTCTGCATGATCATAAGAATATCGGTATGATCATGCATAGAACAAGTTTTTATTTTTTTAGGGGAAAACCGTGCATCTGGTTAAAAAAATCAAGTGATCAACTTTGCTTAGAAATGGTAGGTGACTTTAAAATTAATTTTTATTTTAAGAGAAATCAGTGGCGTACCATCAATGTCTGCCAAAATAGGCAGGTCAAATTCCGTACGAACGCCACTGGTGAAAATAAAAAATGTGGTACACTTAAAAATGCCACTTAATAAATAGTATATAAATGCCAAATTTTATTCAAATATCCAAAGTGGTATTACAGATATTAATAATAAATGATTTATTTTTGAAAATTTTCCCACTCTTTATCTCAAAAGTTAAGAGGTTTAGGACATACGTTCATATAAAGTTTTCTTCTTAAAATGGACCCAAAAATCGCTTCGTTAAATACTGACATTCAATTAGAAAACACCCTGTATATAATTTTTCTTATTTTTTTTTATTTAAAGGGCTCTAAAAAGAAACAGTTTTTATTATGACACACTATTAGGTTTTACATAAACTTTGGTTAAAAATTAATAGTCGGAGTTACTAACTTGGTCTGCATTTAAAATCTTTACTAGATGTTTAAACTGATAATTATAACGATAAATCGGCTGATTCTAAATACATTGCAGTTTAGTATGGCAATCGCTATTACTCTATTTATAAGTAAATTAAAATTTAAAAAAAAAAAAAGAAAACGTGGTGAATTTAAAAAAAACAAGTTTGTTTAGCGATTTTAAGACAATTTTTAGATTTTTAACTTTTTTTTACTTTTAAAAATCGTTGGTTAAAAGGTAAAAGTCACTAAGTAACATTTTTTGGTTTAGGAAATACCAATGATTTTATAAAAAAATTGGGATAGAAAAAAAGAGAAAAACCATCAATATTACGTTTAATATTTCACTGGGAATGTTTAGCAGTCATAAAGGTAGCTGTTGAGTGTTTTTATGATAGAATAATTACCGCAATAATTTAAAAAGGGTTTCCCCCTTTTAAAAAAAAATTTTACTTGTGACTTTTCCTTAAAGATGAAATACTTATTTGGTCAAAATTCTAATGAAGCAATATAAAATCATAACTGACCAACTCGATGTTTAATTTTCATCAACCAAGGAAATTCAAAAAAAAAGGGGTAGGGAACCAAATTTTTATCGGTCATTTTAAAATTCGACTAGTCCCGCTTTGGCATCTCGGCGCCCTTAATTTTAAAGTTTTAATTTATTTTTGGTTTTTTGTTTTTTGTTATTTTTTTAAATTAATTAAATAATTGTGTTGATTTTTTAAATTAAAAAATTTATTATTTTTTATTTTTTAATTTTTTATTTAAAATTTGATTTTTGTTTTTTTTGTTTTTGTTGGGTTTTTTAGTTGTTTTTATTTTTGGGCCCTTCTTGGGGTTGTTTTCTTAAAATTTCCATTTAAAAAAAGGGAAAAAACTAAAAAAAAAGAATTTAAAAACCTTTGGTTTTTTTGGTTTTATTTAAAAATATAAATTTTTTGCATTCCATAAAAATTTTTTTTTAAATAAGACAGCTAGTTTTCTTGATAAATTAGTCTACAACTTCATCCACGCTTGCCAATATTTATAGATGTGTATATGTTACCGTGAAAGTCCGAAATTGGCGAATGTGGACATTCACTGGTGAAGGTCAAAAATTAAAAAAAAAATTAACCACAACTAACCACAATGAACCAAAATTATTAGTTTTAACCAGAACGCACCAAAGTTGTTAGTTTTGGTTAGTTTTCGTTCAGTTTTTTTTTAATATTTGATATTCACCGGTTAATGTCGACATTCAACCATTTTTGGACTTTTACAGTAACATATACATATCGTAATATACAGTGTAAAGTTATAAATAAATTCGTTAAAAATATAAGGAATAACTTTTGGAGAAAACTAGTGCTTAAAGTATTACATTTGAAGAAAATTAAGTCAAATTTTCATGAAGAAATATTAAAAAACAGGGCAATGGCAGCAATTATTTGAAAATTTTCCGGAAAAGTAGAATTGCGGGCACCGCAATTCTACTTTTCTCCACATAATTAGGTGCTGGATCATCTGAAGTCACAAAACCAAATTTTTTTTGTTGGATAATCTCTTTGCCCAGGTCACGCTGGAAAGGTTTTTCGAAATTTCAATTTTTTACGTCTTGGTAACACTTGAAGTGAAAAACGTGATTTTTGTAAAAAATGGGCTAATTTGTAATTGTTAAATAAAAAATATTAACAAATTTCAAAAAAAACTCTTCAGCGTTACCCCGTGTATTATGTACAGATATAGTGTTTAAAATTTTAAAAGGATCGGTGCAGTAGTTTTAAAGTTATGAGGAACACCGTCTTCAAAAACGTGAATTGTAGAAGAAACGCTTAAAAGTTTTGAACACAAAAATTTTGGTACGTAAAACGTACATAAGCGAGTTTAATTAGCTTTACCGCTTACCGCTGTTAGTACAGTGGATGAGGAGAAAAAAGCTGTTTGACCTCCGGTTTTTTGTACAGTTTCAATTTTTATAAAAATTTGGAATTAAGTTGCTTTTACCCTCTAGATCAAAGTTTATATATGCTTAGGGTGTGCTTTTAATTTTTAAGGGGTAAAAACCACCCCTTATGCTAAAAAATAAAAAAAACCATTGAAATAGACCTTATGTAAATTAAAATCATAGCTAAATATGTAGAATGACATACAATTTTGCTCTTTACATTTTTTTTGATAAAATGCATATTTTTAGAGTTATTAGTGAAAACCCCATTAAAAATGTCCATTTTTTCGTCGAAAAACACTTTCAACCCTAATAACTCGAAAAATATTAGTTTAAGAAAAAATGTAAAGAACATTTTTCTAAAATTACTTTCTTTATCGATTTTTGTAGTTAAAATGTAATAAAAAATTTCCACCCTCCAGATGGGGTGGCAACCACCCCCAGGATAAAAGCACACCTCGGCAGCCGTTTTAGATGGTCATCTGAGTTTTGGCATATGAATTGCTTTTAATAGTAGGCACTTTTCAGTGTTTTTACTAAATTATTATTTTAATCGGGGGCGTACCGAGAGGGGAGGCTTTGATTTAATTTGTTCACATTTTTATGAAACGCCATATTTCTGCGATAAACGAATTTAACATAAGGTTTAAAAACAAAGTTCCTTAAATTATAGTTGTGTTAATAACAGTATAATTAAAAAGAAAATATTGTTCTCGCCTTTCAAAAATGTCGGAATACTTCTTTGTTTGGGCGATCATGCATGCACTATTTTCTTTGAAGAGTGTTTTCTCTAAAACGCCTAGCTTGACAAGTTTTCAACAGGAATACCTTTTTTATGTTATTTATACCGCAGAATCATAATTTCTAAATATAAAAATATGACGTTTAATAAAAATGTGAATAAATTAAATCAAGGCTCCCCTGTCGGCACGGCCACGAATAAAATATTAATTTAGTAAAAACACTGAAAAGTACCTACTATTAAAAGCAATTTATAGGCCAAAACCCAAATGATTATCTGAAAGGGTTCCAGAAACATAAAATAAAACCTATATCCCGGTGCCATCTTTGAATCGCCATAGCGACCTTATGACGCATTTGCGGACCCATGTTGATATGAACTATTCTTCATAATTTGACCAGTAGAACTACTCCTAGAATTATTTGAACGGTATTTCCGGACACCCTGTATAAATAGAAATTTAATATTTTAAATAATTTATTTATTAAAGTTATCTTGATAACTTAAAACCAATTTTTATACCAGATCAATAAAATGCAATCTTTAAGTTAGTTTGTGTAATGTTTTTCTTTGTCTTACATGCGACTTTTTAGTAATTATTTTTTAAAAGTAGGTGGTTATGTCGGGTGTTAATTTGACACTTTTTTTCAAAAAATGTAAATATTTCTATTACTTAAGCAAAATCGTGGTAAGCAAATGATCAATTTTTTCCAAAAATTGTGCTTTAGTTTTACTTCCGCCCTGTTACTTATTGAAAAGTATATCGCCTCTATTTAACCGACCTTGTATCTCTTCAAGTTTCCGAGATCCCAATGATGAGGCACGAATTAGGGACAGCCTGCTAGAAAATTTTTCTTTTAATTTAATACATGTAGGGTAGTTCAAGTACTCTGGGTTGATCAGGTGATCCGGTTATGGTCACGTCCGACGTGAGGGCAGCCAGCATCAGGCCAGGGAACTCAACCTGACTTTGACAGACTACAATAAAAACACAGTTAATTTCTAAAGTTATATTTATTATTTCCAATTTCAATTATAACATGCAATCCTATGCATGTTACATGGCGCAGTCGGTAGTTGACAGTGTTTAAAAGAAAAATTCCAAATAATTCAACAAAAGTTTGAGATAAAATGGGAGACAACCGGGGTGGCCCCAATGGCTATGGCAGGAAATCTTGCAGACAATTGGAAGATTTGGAAATCTCGTTTCAAAATTATCTTGTAGCCAGTGAAATTGACAAAAAGAGTGACGCAGTACAGTGTGCTCAAGCCTTACACTATATCCGGTGAAGAAGGTTTTAAAATCTTTTACAACATTTAAGTTCGAAGAGGAAGAATAAGCGATGTTTTGCTCAGGAAATTTGAAAATCATTTTCTTCCAAAAGAAAATTTAACTTATGAAAGATATAAATTTTTTACATACAAGCAAGGGCAAGGTCAACCTTTAGAACAATATTTTTATGGAATTAAAAAAGTTGGCCATGAAGAGTAAATTTGGTATGTTGTGCAAGAAGAGCTCACCAAAAACAATTCTTATTTGTGGAATTGGTAATTCCAAATTGAGGAAAAGCTACTACAAGAAGATGACAAAATGTCCTGGATCGAGCAATGGAAATTTGTATAATTGTGCGAAGTAGCAAAGAGCGTAGTGATGATATGGGTGCCATGGGTTGCAACAACGCAAGTGTGGTAGATGCAGTACAGGTACACAGAAGAAAAGCCGAAGATAATAAGAAACTAAAAACAATTAATTCATGTAATAAATGTGGTAAGTCTCATTTTGTTAACCAGTGCCCAGCTTACGGTAAAGTTTGGTCTTATTGTAAGATTCACAATCACTTTGCTGTTGTATGTTTTAAAAAAAATGACATGAGAAAAAACAAAATTGAAGAAATTACAGAGCACAGTGATTCGGATCATAGAATTAATACTGTTGACGCCAACATAAATTCAAATGAAAATTACAATTCGGATGAGAGCTATTTGTTATTGGATGTATTAATGCAAACAATATATAACAAATAATCAGTGGACTAAAAATTTAAAAATAAATAATCAAAATGTGCAATTTAAGATAGATACTGGGGCAATATGGAAACATATTGCCATTAAATATTTTAAGTATTGGTTTAAATAAAAATTCAATTATTCCCACACTTATTAAATTAAAATCCTATACAGGTGATAATTTAAATGTGATAGGGTTGTGTAAATTTGCCTCTTGTTGTAAATGAGTCACCTAAGTTGTTTGATTTTTGTTGTTAACTCAAACTCGCAGTGTATATTAGGTTTGCAATCTTCAATTGATCTAGGATTAATTAAGCGTATTGACTCATCGATTTAAAATCAGATCAAGGTACGAGGTCAGAGAAAATAATAGATATAAAGATTTAATCATTGAGTTTGGTAGATATCTTCAGGTATAAGGTTGTTTAGAAGGTACATATCATCTGGAAATTGAAGAAAAATGCTAGGCCTGTTGTACATCCAGTAAGAAGAGTTCCAATTCCATTATTAGATTCACTAAGACAAAGTCTGGATTCTTTGGAAAAAGCAGATAATTGCAAAGGGTTACAGGACCAACAGAGTGGCAAAAAATGCTCACGGTGCTAGTTAAAAAACCAAATGGGACACTTCGTATCTGTTTGGACCCTATGGACTTGAACAAAGTTATAAAAAGGGAATATTGCCCAAATTCTAATTTTGACCAAGTGGCATCAAGCTAGCGGGAGCTACAATTTTTAGTACCCTTGATTTAAGCTGTAATGGATTTTATCATATAAAACTGGACGAAGAAAGCTCAAAACTCAGCTTCGGGACACCTTTTAGAGATACAAATTTTAAGATTACCATATGGAATAAAGAGTACCTGAAGTTTTCAGGAGAGATTTAGAAACATATTTAGTTTTGAAGGTGTAGATAATTACATAGACGATCTTATTATTTATGGTAAAATGTTGAAGAGCATGATAGCAGACTAAAAAAGGTATTAGAAACAGCTAGAAAGAATAACGTTAAATTTAATTTTTAGTAAATGTAAGTTTGGAAAAAATAGAATTACATACAGGTCAAGATATCGGTCAAGAAGGAATATGTGCTAATGATATGGCAAAATAAGTGCAATTTTGCAAAAGATTCCTACGCCACAAAACAGGCTTGACGTTCAGCGTCTTCTAGGCATGTTGGGAAATATATTAAAAATTTTTCTATAAATACAGAACCGCTGAGAAACCACAATAAAAAGATACAATCTTTAAATGGGATTTAGAGCATCAGGAAGCATTAAAGAAAGAAATTTAAAGAAGAAAAATATTAGTTTCAAAACTGTTTTACAATTTTTTGACGTAAATAAAGATACAGTTGTATCGGTGGATGCTTCTAAAGGAGGTCTAGGAGCAACTTTATTACAAAGAAACTTGCCTTGTGCATATGCATCAAAATCACTAACAGAATGTCAAACGCGCTACGCGCAAGTGAAAAAGAACTATTGGCCATCTGTTTTGGCATGTCAAAATTTCATGAATTCGTATATGGAAAAAAATTACAGTGAAACGGACCATCAGCCATTACTGTGTTTTTAAAAAACCTTTGAACAAGTGTCCGGCAAGATTACAACGCATGTTGTTACAGTTACAAATACGACTTTGATGCTAAAAATACAAACGAGGTAAAGACTTAATAATAGCTGACGCACTCTCTAGAGCCTATTCAAACGACCAGTATGATGAATTGGAACATGAAATCGAGGCTCAGGTATGCTTAATTAAATCTCAAATTAACGCCACGCTAGAAAAAAATAACCCAATTAGTTGCGGAAACTCTTAAAGATCCAGAACTTCAAAGAGCTAAAAAAATTAGTGAAAACGGTTTCCCACGCAACACAAAAGAACTAAGCGATAGAATAAAACCGTATTTACAGTATAAAAGTGACCTGTCTGTTGTGGATGATTTAGTTTATAAGGAACAGTGCATTGTAATACCCAGGAAGATGAGAACTGAAATGCTAGAAAGAATCCATTATTGCCACCAAGGAATAAACAAATCCATAAAATTGGCAAGTAATTCTGTATTTTGGCCTGGAATAAACAATCAGATTAAACCAGGAGTGCTGAGTGTGATCTTTGCATGAAATATTCAAACTCTCAACAAAAGGAATCGTTGATACAGCATAACATTCCAAATAGTAGATGGAACAAAATTGGTCGATATTTTTGAAGTGTGGTGAAGAAATTTTGCCTTTATTATTGATTACTTTTTCCAAGTATGTGATTCAGTGATTTGCATTGATTCCAACAAGTGGCACTGTCATTGAGAAACTTAAAAAAATGTTGCTACTCATGGTATTCCACTAACTGTCGACTGATGGAGAGTCCGCAATTTAGTTCATATGATTTTAAAAAATTTGCAAAGTTGTACTCATTTTCTTCGCCAACATATTCTCAAAGCAATGGGATGGCTGAGAGATACATCAAACGGTCAAGAAAATCATTAAAAGTCCATTGAAGAAAATAAAGACATACCTAGCATTATTACAGTATCGAAACACTCAATACTCGAAAATAATTCCTGCTCAGGTACTTATGTCACAGGCCTTGAGAACAAATTTATTTAGCACTAAGAAAGCTTTGGAGCCGAAAGTGGTATTTAATCACAACAAAACTATAAAGCAAGATGCAATTTAAGAAGACCAACAAAAATTACTACAACCAGGGGTCTAAAAACCTAAGTGAATTAAGTCAGCAATCAAAAGTATATGTTCAATTAAAACCAAATGGTTTTGGATCCCTGCGATTGTTATTAGTAGTTGAGAATTGAGACTTACAAAGTTCAAACAACAAATGGATCTGTGTACATTCGAAATAGAAGGTTTATTAAGGATAGACACAGACAAATAAGAATAAGTAAAATAAACAAAACAGATCATTTTTGTATGAAAATAAGACTGAGAAAGAAGAATTTATGTAAAGTTAGAAAATGACCTAAATAAAAATGTAGTTGAGGTAGAAGGGTATGAAGATAGTGAGAGTGATTCGGAAATAAAACATGGGGTTTCGAACAGTGTTGCCTCAGAAATCCAAAATACAGAGATTTTAGAAAATAGTGACTCTGAGGAGATGTTGGATTCTAGCAGTGATAGTGATAGTTCTAGCAACTACTTAGACATTGAGACTGATAGGGAATCAGACGATTCCCTTGCAAAACGGTATTATCACTCCTGTTGTAACGCGGTTGGTAGAAAAACTAAACTACCAGATAGAAGTTAGTTATAAATAATTTCGTTGTGTAATAGATTTATCTGTTTCATTTAAGATGTTTTGTCATTTTAGTTTAAAGTTCATCTTATGATAAGGGAGATGTAAGATGATTCAGAGTACTCTGGGTTGATCCGGGTGATCCGGTTATGGTCACGTCCGACGTGAGGGCAGCCAGCATGCAGGCCAGAGACTCAACCTGACTTTTGACAGACTACAATAAAAACACAGTTAATTTCTAAAGTTATATTTTATTATTTCCAATTTCAATTATAACATGCAATCCTATGCATGTTACAATACATATTAGTAAAACTATTTATTTACAAGAGTTTTATTACTTACTGCTCTTTAATATCCATCTATTCTTTTAAAGCCAAAAGAATTTAGATAATGCCATGTAATAACTAGGAATTACTAATAAAAATTAACCTTTTTCATAAGTTAATGCTGTCCACAGCTATAACATGCGGTACTAAAAAAACCATTAGAGACCCGATGTGGTATAGGTCCGCTTCGCTGCAAATTAAACGCACTCTAGGGTGTAAAACTTGATCTAAGAATTTTTACATGGTAAGAAAAAATGTTCTTGGTTTTAGAAACAGCGCATATACATATAATAATTTTATGCACTAAGATGGAATTGGGTTTGGAGTAGCTCAAGAGCGTTTTGTACGATTTCACATATTAATTGCCCTTTTTCATTGTTAAACTTTTCAGCCTACATCAAGCTCTGAGGCGCGTAAAAATTTTCGTCACTAGAAAGCTCCTCGGATTATCCATTAGAACCTTCGAGCATATACTACTAGAGGTAGCCTTGTAACTTGGTCGTGCGAATCCACGTGAGAAAAAAAAGAGTGCAACATTTTTCCCATGCTCTACGTGCTAAGTGGTGGGCAGGCGGGGCATATACTATTCTTCGCCGACTAATCAGTAAAAAAGAGAGAAAAGTTGTACTTTTATTCGTCTTTTTCTCTTACGCACACTGTGAGACTTGATCGGACATGTGGCTTGGCAAAATTAAAGTAATTCCTAATGCAAGCTCAAAACAATAGGACAGTTAGCGCCTAAATCATTCAACTAAAACATTTTGCATGCTCTTGCTATGCAGAAGAGAGGTTGCACTTACTTAAAGCTTACGCAAGAGCATGAAGAATGTTTTAATTTAATTATTTTGGCGCTATTGCTGTCCCATTGTTTTCAGCTTGCATTACTAAATATTATAATTTTGCCAAGCCACATGTCCGATCAAGTCTCACAGTGTGCGTAAGAAAAAAAGACGAATAAAAGTACAACTTTTTTCTCTTAGTTTTCGTGCTGATTAGTCGGCGGAGAATAGTATATGCCCTGCCCGCCCACCCCTCAGCACGTACAGCAAGGGAAATGTTACACTCTTATTCCCTTTTCTCTCACGTCGAGTGTTTGCAGGACCAATTTGTAAGGCTCCCTCTAGTAGTATATGGTCAAAGGTTACGATAGATAATCTAGTATAGTCTGTCAAGCTAACATTTTAGAGTTGGCAATGCAGATATCCCTACATATTAGTAAATTTTGTTTTTCAGATTTAAGTTGGCTGATATAAAATTTTAGTCAGGACCGTACTGAGGGAAGGGAGTTTTAAGTGCAATATCTTAAAAAAGTTATTGAGTCTAATAATAATTCATCAGTATTTTCTTGCTGTTCATATATTTGCATAAATTGTGAAAGCTTGATGTTTAAGCCATAATATTTTAGTATAAATTATCATTTTTGCCTATCTAGTGCAGATTAATAGTTATTTAGAAATAGTTTACACTATTTTACACTTTGTACACTTATTCCTTAAATACACCTTCAATTAGAGCGCTTAGGTACGTAAAAAAAATGTAAAATAGTGTACACTATTTCTGAATATCAAACAGACCTGTTATATGTTTTGTTATATTTGCAGGCAAACTCTTTACAGTTGAATTGAAATATCCTGATAAAATATCTCACTATAAGGGATGGTTCGATATCCCTTATTATGCAAATTTAATTTTTTTATTTAGATTTATTTCATCTGATATAACTTCATTAGCTGCTTTCTATATAAAATTTAAAATAAATAAAAACAAAGTAGTAATAATCATTTAATTATTCAGAGTATCACATTAACACAATAAGATGCTTATATTTTATAAAATAAATTTATCAAAAACGTTGGAAGGTCGTGTTTAACGCTTTAGAAGTGGCAGTGTCCACCAGGGGTTTTATGAAAAAAGCAAAGGTATGTAATGACAGAAAAGAAAAATGTATGCAATCTGCACACCCAGCAGATACTAGTCTGGACACTTTTAAGGTAAGAGAGCAGACAAAGTGGTAGGTTTGGCGTTTAGCAGCTGGACTGTAAATGGATGCTTGTGAGTTCAAGCATTTTGGCAACTACTGTGGCCATTGATGTAATAATAATTTAAATGAAATAGTCTTTTAATATTTAGTTTTTATTAAAGACAGTAAGGTAGTTTAATAAAGAAAGATAAAAGTAAAAGAAGATGGCTTGTAAATGATTTTATTACAATTTACTTCTTATTAATAAACTAATAATGTGGGTCTCATAAAATAGGGAATGTCTTATTATTTTTAAATATATACAATTTCAATTTTGTCGCTGATTTTGCAAAAGGAATATTTCGGTTTTTTAACCATATTTTCTTTCCCGCCACTATAGTAGCTGGCATTACCTAAAATAACTTATGAAGCTAATTAGCTAGTAGGTCATCTCTAACCCAAGTCTCAAAATTTATATTTCATATACATGGTAATCTCCTGTTTTGTTTAGATTTAAAACTTCTGCAACTCCCTCAACAAATCCGTTTTCTGAACCATGTAGAATAATGTATCTAAGGAAAATAAAAGTATTTCATTAGTTCTTAATTAAATATACTTTAATGTTTCATAAGAATGCAGCAAGTGTGTTCTGTAGTTTTAATGTTGTCTAAGAGCTACAGGTTTGATCATATGTCCTATGTATGAAAGGGCCTAACTGGTATCTACCGAATCTGTCATATATGTATTTTTTCAGGATACCTCTTATGCTTAAAGTCTAAGTGTTCACATACTACGAGTGTCTAAGTAAGTCAGATATAAATTACTGATAAGATTTCGTAGTCTCGAAACTCTAGAGATGAAGGTGCAAAGGAAAAAAGAGTGGGAAATGTGAAGTGGACAATAACGGGATGCATCTAAGTAGACTTTTAATTTGCTCTAATTGGAATATACAAAAGAGAATTATGACGCTAATGCTAGACAGAAGCTGTAAAAATATTCCTAAAGAGAAACAAGGTCTTCTACAGCTTGTCGGTGTGCCAAGAAGGGAAGCTTTTCTGTAAAACTGTGATAATTTATGAGCCAAAACAAAGGCTATTAGAGGATTGTAAAAGTGCTTTACCTTGTGATTTAAAAAAAAAAAATGGGCCCTTCAATTTTGCTTAAGTGTAGGAGAGTACCTTTTTTTTTAAAGCGTATAATTAGTCATTAGAATGTTTTACCTTTCCACTAAAATATACATCGTCATCCTGCAGACCTGGAAAGAGCTGTTCGAGAGAAGATCCAGGTTTCATCGAGAACACCCAAAGATTTTATTTTCTCCTAAATTTTTCATTTCCATAAAACCATTTGAAAATTTCCTTCTCATGCGTTGCACATTTGGTTTCCATTAAGCCTAAGTTACTACATAAAATTTCATATTTTGCTTCTTATGTGATAACAACTGCCACTATGCGATCCCTAAAAATACATTCATAAATATATTTAAATCTTAAAATATTTGGCGTAAGGGATGTATTTTTAGATTATGATACTCTTAAAACGAGTTATTTTACCTTTCTGAATCACTATTCTGATAGCATCATTTTCAAAAAATATTTATTAGGTTATATTTTCTTACCTCCGACGCATCACAGCTCTGAAGTGGGTTTCAAAGTTTTTCCAAACTGGAAATACAGTAATCATTGTGATTTATACGCTAAAAATATCTATTCTAGTGGTTTTAATTAAAACCAATAAAAATAAAAACCTAGTCCAAAATAAAATAGAATTATGAAATATAAAAAATGTCAAAATAGTCCACACAAAAAAAAAAATAAAAACACTTGCAGAGTAATCTCTAATCTCACCCCTAGTACTTAAAAACACGAAATAACACACTGCAAACACAAAAAAAAAAGTTAATACAAAAATTGAAACGCCTTTAATCCATTACTGGGTGATTTACGCCAATCAGCTGATTTTGACGTTGAGTCTAGTAATTTTGTTTTTGAATTTATGTAAGCCAACACAAAAATGTTAGCTTGGACAGACTATAGCTCTCTAGTGACAAACATTTTTCCGCGCCTCAGAATTTGGTGTGCTCCAAAAAGTTTAACAATAAAAAAGGGCAATTAATATGTGAAATCGTACTAAACGCTCTTGAGCTACTCCAAACCCTATCTCATCTAGAGTGCGTGTAAAAATTATTATATGTATATGAGGTGTATCCAAAACTAAGAACATCTTTTCATTGCGATGCAAAAATTCTTAGATTAAGTTTCACACTCTAGAGTGCGTTTAACTTGGATTTCGACAAATTCCTTGTGGCGAATCAGACCTATACCACATCGGGTCTCTAACAGTTCTTTTTAGTACCGTATGTTATAGCTTTGGACAGCATTAACAAATAAAAGGATTAATTTTTAGTAGTAATACCTAGTTATTACATAAAATTATTTAAATTCTTTTGTTTTAAAAATAATAGATTAAAGAGCAGTAAATAATATAATTCTTGTAAATAAATAGTTTTACTAATATGTATTAAATTAAAACATTAATTTTCTAGGAAAATAAAGCAAATATTTTGTCTACTCTAGATGAATTTACCTACCGGAATGTATCAGTAAAATGAAGTAGGCATAAATTATATTAAAGAACCTGTTCTCTTCCTCTTCTTCTTCCCTGGGAACCTGTTAAAAACCCAAATTTAAAGAAGTTCCTGCAGTATTGGACACTTATGCTATCTATTGTACTGCTTGTTTTTGAAGAAAATATATAAAATGACTCTGTTGGAGTGCCGAACCCATTTTTTTTTTCATATTGTGTGCAAGGTAATTTTTTAAAAATCTTTTCATAGCTAATGAATTTTAAACGCAATATTCCTAACTAAATTATTTCTTGTTGTCTAATACCATAAAATGTTTAAAAATGTGCTGCGTTGTCAAATTTTTTCATTTTTCACTCCTTCTTAAATTTAAGTCCATTGCTAACTTTAACAACGCGATAATCACTCGGCCGTTAGTCTCTAAAAACTGGAAATTTCGCATAATATTTTCTCATATAACTAAATTATGTATTTACTTTATATTATTTCTTTTGTACTTAAGAAGATAAAATAAGGCTAAATATTGGTACATGGTATGGTCATTTTTAAATTACCAGATACCTAATATATTATTATTAAAATTATTTTTTATGACTCCACAGTAGGCTAAATAGATATTTATTAATAAATTTATCTAAAAATTGCAGGATCTTATCCCAATTACACATTTTTAAAAAAAAATAATTAATTTATGGTATTTACATGTTATTTTAAAAATATATACATAGGAAAATAGCATTTCTAAATTAGCATTTCAAATATTCTAAAATGAAACGTGTTAAACTTATTATTTAAAATCAGGATAACCAACTAAAACCAAAAAGAAATTTTCTTTCTTAAACCTTATCCTGCTTTCAGGCAAAATTTCCTTTTTTGTTTTTTCTTTGATGTCCTTATAAACTGGTGTATTGACAGTGACTCTAGAATACCATACTTTGGTAAAGAAAATTTTTATTTTGAAATTTTCAAAAAAAGGTTAATCTTCTTGATAGCCCAAAGAAAAATTGTACTTTCAAAAGCTGATCTCCTATTTGCATTTTTTTTGTAAATTTGTTCAAATTTTATCGTCAAATACCAAATTTCGCAAAATTATTTTTTTAAAAACCATAGCCAGTAAAATTTTTTTCACTTAACTATTTTTTATGCAAATATTTCAGGTGCCGGTCAGATTTGGCGAAAAAAATTGATCGAGTTTACGAAAAGAATACAAATGAAGAATTTGCTTTTAAGAGTACGATTTTTCCTGGAAGGGGGCTACCAAAAATCATTTCTTGTTGCTAATTCCAAAATAAAAATTTTCCTTATCAAAGTGTTTCCTTTGAGCCCAATAGCATCTAGTATAGGTATATTTGATGGGGGTCCCATGTCTCACTGTTTATATATAAAATATTAAAAATTTAAACCGCCACTGTGTATTAGCCATAAATTTCATTCTGCTTACAACGATTTGCTTTTTTTTAGATTTATTTACGTATATGTTTCTTGGATTTGTTAAAATTGTGTTTTGATTATCTTGGTATGGAAGAAAAACACTAAAGAAGAAAAACACCTAGAAAAACATATACAAACATTTAGGTGCGCACCCGTTACTCACCATGAAACAAGTTCTTCTGCACCAAAAAATATTCAAATCATTAGTAAAATCTTAACATACTAAATCGAATAATGGTTAGAATAACAGACAAAGAGAATCTAAGAAATCATTTGACTTCTACTAGAAGTGCTAAAAAGCTGACACAGAATGTAATGGAAATAATGTTATTAAAAAAATTGGTATTAAAAAAGTGCAATATAAAGGGTGTAGTTGTATCCGTATTATTAAAATAAACAAATAAGAAAAAATGCTTGGTTTATATATTTTTGTCTTTCTTTATAAAGATAGGACACTATTTAAGTTATATAATTTGTTAGCTTTAACAACAACAGCAACATTTTCTTCTCTATAAAATAGCATATATAACTTTTTTAATTATTTGCCTGACATATATTTATGAAATAATTTAATGTATTAACATTATAATTTACTCTTATACAGGGTAATTCAAATTCGACTCTCATCTATACAAGGTCAAAAATTATATGGTATACAAAGATGGTAAATAAGGGCAAAGTTGCGTGTTTATGTGACTAAAAATACGCCGTTTAGAAAGTCATAAAATGCCGAGAATTTTAAAACAATTTAAATATTTTTAAGTTTTACAACTGCATTTTAAGTAAGTCACTAAATTACGCAACTTTGTGCCAATTTGGGCTTATTCTTACATTGCTATTTTCGGGATTCTAAGGGTAATACGAATTTGCAAACCCTGTACAAAAAATAAGTGTAAGCTTACTAGGTATGAAGTAATCAACGAGGTTATAAAATAACTAGAAAGAACGCGGGCTTTGAACAACGACAAGTGAAATGTCACTTCGGTCATATTGGTCCCACCCGCCACTTCGAGGAGCATTTTTATGTTTTTGTTTAGTTTCCATGTGAGAAGTTTCTGCTGTGGTTTATAGATATTTTTTTAATTTAGAACAATAATGAGAAAGTAGGTATGATAGTTCCACATTGTAAAAATTTTAAAGATAAAAAGGAAAGTTCGGGTGGAAAAACATTCCACAGGTGTTTATTCAATAATTATTTTATTTTAATATGATTCATGCTGTTTAAAACGAGAATTTGCTTTTAATTTAGATCATTTATT
This sequence comes from Listronotus oregonensis, assembly GCA_019359885.1. Classification (NCBI taxonomy): domain Eukaryota; kingdom Metazoa; phylum Arthropoda; class Insecta; order Coleoptera; family Curculionidae; genus Listronotus; species Listronotus oregonensis. The sequence continues at coordinate 78,862 of JAHBCN010000530.1, forward strand.
TCTTGATATATCAGACATATCAGTTGGGTTACAAAGTCAAAAATACGCTTACTGTACTTTCAACTTTTTTTCAAGGTTAAACTAAATTAGAAACTGTTTTGTCTGAACATCTGCTTGGGGCATAGTTTGGCTAAGAAATAATGTTATCCCCAATGTATTTATCGATAAAATTGTCAACAACAATGGTATGGACTTTGACGCTAGTGAAGAGTCTGCAATAACTAACATTGAGCGAAATATTCTAAGCGATAAAAGTTCTTCTGATGTGAAATTATTTCAGTTAAAGTTTTAAACTCATGTTAGTAAAGTAGACAGACTGATGAGGTAAGGTTACTCTTTGTTATTCTGTATTGTTGCAAAAATTCACCTTTAGTAGTAATAACCATATGCCTGCAGAAATACAGTAAAGCAAGTATATTTAGTTACATATGTTAACGATGTGTATTAATATATAGGGTGTGTCTCCTGAAACCGAGGTCTAATACATTAATTAAAACATTAAGAAACAAATTTCAGGTGCAAATTTGACAATATTTTTTAGTTATGTTTTACCCATTTTACGTGGAACATTCTATATTCTATATTCTATTTTTTATAGAATTTTAAAAATATATAAAGAATAAGGGGTGTTCTACTTATATTATGAAAGTTTTCTAGAATTTCTAGTAGAATATATTGTTAAAAAACTTTTTTTTTCAGAGTTTTTACTTGAATGTAGCCACTAGACAGACATTAACTAAAGAGTGTATGAGGCTGAGAAATCTTAATGAAAGTGTCCAGAGATGTTACAGAAATTTACTTTTGCCTTCTCTGGCCAGTTTTGCTTCTCTCACCTAAGTTTTAAATTCGACGGTTGGTCTTCAAGGTTCCAGCATCAAATGTTTTTATGAATAAGGAAATCTGCATTTTTTATAACACATTTTAAACAAATATGTTCCATATCGAAATCAGTAATAAATTAATTTTAATGGTTAATTATAAATAGAATAAATTTAATTTATTATTTACAAAAACCACCAGGAATGTGCTTATTTTTTGAATAGCATTATAACAGGCCTTCAATACCCTAGAACTTTACTCATTTACTTTTTTGTTAGTTTATATACTCTAAATAATGTATAAAAAATACTGTTAAATAATATAAAAAAAAACAAAAAAAATCTCTTATTTGGTTTAAATTATTATCCAATTAAAAAGTATCCGATATTTGTTTTACTCCTGAAAAATTTATCGAAGATTAGAAATAACTGTAGTATTTCTTAAACACGAAAGATATAATGCCATTTTTAACAGAAAATTTGTATAATTTTTTAAAAAATATTTTTAATTAAAATTATTACATCGTGTGTTGTAAAAATAACAACAAAAACTGCATACAATTTTTAAGAATTTTTTTGCGGGCAAAATTTTTATAACTATTTTTGTTGCTATTTGTACAAGTCAAATTGCAATTATTTAAAATAATTTACAAACACTTTCTATGAAATTCTTTATATTAAACTGACCCTCTACTATGGATAATTCATTACGCACAGAGCTGACGACCAAAAAAAGATACTTCTCCCATTTTTTTTAAATCTTTTGACAGTCCACGAAGGCTGATGCCTAAGTACTAACGTACCGTGGGTATTTTAAGTGTGGGGCACACGGGACTTAAATATTTGGAGACTGGGAGGAGAAAGAAAAACTTCTGCGGGTAGCAGGTTCTATAGTCTGGACACACTGGGGATGAAGAAACTAAAAAAACGGGAAGTTCGGGGCCTCTCCAGTTGAACTATAAAAAGATGCATAAAAGTTGCACTACGTGTTACTCTGTTGGGAGCTGCCAAAGGAGGAATTATACTGGCTAACTCCTCTGAGCAGAAGCCGTTGAAATACTTATAGAAGAGCGCCAGATCCCCTACAGTTCGACGGTGGGCAAGAGGAGGAAGCCTTTTTGTAAGCGTGGTATCATGAATAAAGGCGGCGACTGACTTGTAACTAAACGTTGTAATGTAACATGTTACACATCGAACATTCACGCAGTGAATACAGAAAACTGCGCAGTTCGCGGCGAGCTGCTCGCGCACGCAGCTGCTCCATCGGGTTGTCGGTTTTTTCGCGAATCCCTTTAAAGTGTTTGGCACTAGTCAATCAGTGAATCGGTTTGTTCGTTGCGAGCGTACGGAAAGTCGTGGTTTTTTCCTATATACAAAAAAAGGTGGTAGTGGTTGAAAATTGTGAAAAAAATCTAGTAATATGTCATTTTAGGGGTTTTTTGGTATACAAATTTTAATTTTTTATTTGTATATCATTTTAATAAAAAGTTGGGGTGGTAGTAAAAAAAAGAAGGAAAAATCAAGTAATATGTCTTTTTTGTTTTTTTTTTGTATACGGATTTTAAAACGGTGATGTGGAAGTAATAAGTCTGTCCACCGTTTTGTTGTCTGCTTCTGTAAAAAATTCGTTACCCAAACGCGTTTTTTTCTTTTTCTCGTCTTTAAATAACAATAGGCCTTGATTCTTGCGATAGTCATTTTTTTTGTAATAAATAAAATGTTAGTAATTGTCAAAATAGATTAGCTGAACAGATATTTTACAGAATGGATTTCGCGAACAAAGCTATTACGTTAATAGTGTGTTATTACTACAACAAAACTACACGTAACAAGTTTATTTAAACAAGTGAAAACAAAAACAATGAAAGTGGCTAAACTAATAGTTCTACTAAAATAAAGATGTTAAATATTGCCCTAGAATTTAAAATATTGTCCATTTCTCTCAACACATTTACGATATTTTTTTAATAATCCTTACTACCCTATAAATGGTTTACTTAGGTATGTGGAGTTCTCTATCAACATCCCTGGTTGGATTTTCGTTAAAATGTTGGTTAACTGCACCATTTCGTTGTAGATTTTCTTTAACGTACTTCTTAGGTTGTGGTTTTTTAAAACTTCTGAATTTAAGCAAATTTGTAACCAGTTTTTAAAAGGTCGTTAGTTTAGGTTGCTGCCTTTAAGGAAAATTACCGAAATACTTTTGCGCAGCTATATTAACATTTCTATTGCTGTGGAAATAATGTTGTGAAATATCAAGTTTTTCTTCTTTAATTATTAACCATTTAAAAATGTAAAAAAAATGCAAAAATTTTGTTCGCGAAATCCATTTTGTAAAATATCTGTTCAGCTAATCTATTTTGACAATTACTAACATTTTAATGTTTCCAAAAAAAAATGATGATCGCAGGAATCAAGGCCAACTAAGAAAATATTTGTTTTTTGAAATAAATAAGGTTTAAAACTCCTAAATTATAACATGCTATACATTGTTGAAGTCAGAATAAAAAGCACTATTTGGCTGCGTGAAAATCCAATATGGCGCCCATATAAAAAAATGAAGTTGATGACGATTCTAAAAACCCGAAAAGTAGAAAATAAAAATTGACTACTTGATCATATTCTACAAGAAAAGTTGCTTTGAAAAAGTTTTTACAGATTTAAAAAATTTTCACTAATAAAAAAAATATGACCGATTTTTAAAAATGCATGTTTTCGGTTTTTTTTTAATTTATTAAAAACCTGAATAGATAAAACCATGCAGTAAACGGGATTAGTTTACATACATAATTGTCTAAAACTTTTCCCATTTAACCGATTTTCTATCTATCGTGGTTTCTAAGATCCCCATACATTCTCCACCAATTTGGGACACACTGTATTTAGTGATATGGGGGATACCCCTATAAATACGCCAATGATATGTTTACTAATTTATGATAAACCTATTTTTTAAAATATGTATTTTTTTTTTAGTTTTTCAGTTTAGACAATAGCATTTAAAACTTAACGATCAATTAAGTATTTATGTATTTGCAAAACTTATACCATTTTGTACAATAAATTATTAAATATTTATCCCAAGCACTCCTAATTAATTTTGTTTGTTTTTATAGTGCATCTTTAAAAATATACATAAAAGTCCTGAGTACGCCTCTTTCGAGTCGGCTATATTGGTACCACTTTGTTTACTCCAAATATTTAACTTCTGTAGCATTGGTTGCGTTCTTTCTAGTTGCTTTTATAACCTCGTTGGAAGTAATTTATGGTTAAAAACCTTGGAAATATTTCTATTTTTGTTGATAATATATTGATATTCAGTATTGCCAATTTACTAACATTTCATAAACCAGAAGAAAATTGGCTTGCAATAGCAGATAACTTAATGTATCGTGAGTAACTTAAGTTACTCTTGCGTACATAATAAATAGAATGGGATATATTTTTCTCCTATCACCAAGGGCGTCGCCAAGGGTGGGCAGGGGGGGCAGTTGCCCCCGCCCTAGAAATCAAATGTAGCTAGCTGCAAAGCGACCAAAGTGCGAGCAATGGACTTACTTACCTATTAATAAATTCCGCATCGCATGACAAAACGTAAATAAATTCACAAGGTTTAATGTATATTGTAGAAAGTATTAAAATATTCAGATTAACATTAATATTTTGACATCCGTTTTTAAAATCGCCGCCATTTTCATCACGACTATATCAGATTTGCCAAAACGCAAGGCCATTAAACAGTGTAAAAATATGTAGGTAGGAGGAAGGAATGGTGTGTGTGTGCATTGCATTTCTTTCTACGACAGCCAATCACAGCATTCACGTTAGTTTTGTATAATTTGCATGCGGCATACTTAAAGTAGAAGTTATTGTTACGAACATACAATTTTAATTGGTTTTGTGGACAATGCCATCTGTAAGTGTTCATAAGAAACACCTACAGTTGAATAAATCGACTACAATCCTTGTAAAACGTAATATTGCTACTCAACGCTAGATGGCGCTTGTTCAATGAATTCTGTGGAATTTGGTAGCAGTTACTAGACCAGGTAGATTGTTACCGTACATTCTAGTATGATGTTCGTTTGGGTATATAAAGACGTGAGCCGCTGCGAGCGAGTCACTTTTTAATTGGAAGCGATCAACGAAACAAGCTAAACAACCGAATTGGAAAGCGATTAGAAGACCACCGGCTTGCCTGTGTTAGTCAATATTGATTTATATTTATTAAATAATAAGATCTCATCATCTCAGTGTTGAGTTGTGAAGATTCTGAGTGTGTCTCCATTCATCATCTTATCAAAATGGACATCAGAAAGTTTTTTGGTAAAAAAAAAAACTGATGGATCAAGTAGCGACAGCGATGAACAGGACAAAGTAACGACATTATCGCATGTGTCTTCATCGGTCACCACAACCACAACAGGTTATATTCAGCCGCAGGAACTACCTAGACCAAGTTCTTCTAGATATCTGGCTCTGGCGCCGAATCCTGATTCATTGATGGATGAGGATGACTGCAATGAAAATGATATCGGGCGATACGTTGGACGGGCACACATGTTATCAACCGAAAAGAAGAAGGAATTGATTGAAAACTGTTGGTCCCCTTCCGCGACCTATAACTTTGCGGAAGATGCAAAACATTTAAAGAGAAAATTTAATTATTCTTGGTTGGAAACATACTCTCCATGGTTGGTATATTCCAGGCGCCAAAAAGGAGCATTTTGTAAATATTGTACGTTGTTCCTACCGAATCCAAATTCATTTAGAGGCATATTGGGATCATTTAACATAAGGCCCTTTTGTAAGTTCAAAAATATTCACGAGCAGCAAAAGCACATTGAAACCGACTTCCATAAGGAGGCATTGAAAGCTGCTAAATCTTTTCTCGAAGGTGTGCCTGTGGATTTGCAACTAAACAAATATTCCCAGAGAATTATTGAAGAAAATCGCAAAATTATAAAATCTATTATTTTCTGCATTACGTTATGCGGGTCACACGACTTAGCACTGAGAGGTAAACATTATGGTGAAGGTATTCTCGAGGATTTATACAGGCTGCGAATTGACGGGAGATTTGATTTTAATAAATATTTAAAATGGAATTATTGGTATTTGTGGAAGTGTTCTTAAGGCTGATATTATGCAAAAGTGAAAAAAAGCAGCAGCATATAGTGTGCTGCAGACAGAAACAGCTGATATTTCTGGCACTGAACAACTATCCATTGGGATGCAATATTTTGATGAAGAAACACAGGAAGCCCAAGAAATGTTTGTCGGATTCATTGAGCTAAAAAGATTTGGATGCGAAATCGATTGCACATAGCATAGATAAGTTTTGACAAAGAAGATCTGAATATAAATGAATGCGTTGGTTTTGGTTTTGATGGTTGTTCAACGATGTCAGGATATCAAAAGGGGTACAAGCGATCTTACGCAAAAAGTACACCAAAGCCCTCTACTTTCACTGCTCGTCCTACAAACTGAATCTAGTTATCAATGATCTAAATTCACTTCCTGAAATTAGAAATGCCATGGGAACCACCAAAGATACTATAAACATTTTTCGGAAATCAGTTTTAAGGAGGAAGTTAATACCTAATATTTCCATTTTTTCCGAGACAAGATGAAGTAAGAAACACAAAACCACCAGAGTTTTTAAGGAAAATCTTCCAGTAATTCTGGAAGCCTTACAAACATTATCTCAGGAAGAAAATAGTGCAACTCGGAAAAGTGCCTTCCAACTGCATGCGGCTACTTCCAGAATTTCTTTCATTCTCGGGATTATGTTGGTAGCCAAATACTCGGCTTTGATGGAACCCGTTGTCAACGTACTCCAATCTGTAGCTTTGGACGTGGTCAAAGCCTCGGAACACATTAAAAGGATTTTACTTTTAATTAAAAACCACCGTGAAAATTCGGAAAAAGGGACAGACGAAATTATAAAGAAAGTTACTGCTGTTGCGGAGAAAGTCGGACTGGAGGAGAACATTACATCAATGCCGCGTATTACGGGAAAACAACGTCATAGAAGCAATCATCCAGCAGAAAGCCCTTCAGAATACTAAAAGAGGTCTTTAGTAATACCATTCTTGGATTCAATTATCACCTCCCTTGAAATACGTTTTGCTGAAGAAAACACGCCATCATTCGCAAGAATTGAAAATTTTGATCGTACCCTTTATTTACCTACTGTACAGTAGAAGCGATCCTTTAGCAGCCTCAGAAGACTGAAAACATGGCTAAGAATACCATGGCGAAGATCGCCTATATGGTATGACTATGATTAGATGTACACAGAGCTATAATAAATAAAAACCTAAATAGTTTAATGATAAAGAGGTCGAAAGTTTTGCAAAAAATCCCCGGTTATGTTTTAATTGAATATTATTTTGTTAAAATAAATAATTATTACTGATTATTTGATTTAGTTATTGTGCTGTCGAGGCTTGTGAAGTTTTATACATTGATATCAGAACCGTTCTTATTACAATCGTCATCGAGGCAAAGACTTCCAAGTGTAACGCTTCAGCTTTCGACAGTACGAGGTGTTCATATTTTTATCCTCCATAATATTGCCCCATTGCTCTCCCCTTAGTCATAAGCTGGCGACGCCCTTGCCTATCACCCAAAAGAAAATACTCATGTTATAAAGAAAAATTTAAAAATATCTTAATGTGGATGTCATCTTTATGGTTAAGGTGTCTCGGAATTTAAAAATGGTAGTATTTTATAATTATAGTCAGTTCTGTTTAAAATAATTTTATGAACAGTTAATTCAATTTTTAAAAATATTTCAAATAAAAAAATAACCACGGTCTTGTTTAATAACTCCTTCTTATTTATAAAAAAAAGTTAAAAGAAAACAGTAAGACGATAATACCTAAAAAATATGCGTCAAAAATCTTTAACGGTATTATGTTCTGGAGAAAGAATTTTTAGAAAAACCATTTTCCACTATTTTTTTTTTTTTAATTTAAAAAAGCTTTATTTTTTTCCAGGATTTTTATTTTCTTTGCTTTTTTAAATAAAATAAAAAATTAGTATTTAGGGTTTATTTAAATGTTTAAGATAAAATTTAAATGTAAATAATTAGAATTTGTAAAAGTTACCAACAACAGGCTTTTTTCCATAAATTATATATTTATCTTCTATCTTATCAGATAGCGTGATAAGGGCAAATAAACGAGAGACCCTTTACAGAACATAAATATGTATGTAGGTATGCTATCAATTAAGGTAATTAAAATCAACCATTTAAGGTATTAAAAACATCAGAAGTAAACATGAATCGTAAGTTAACTTATATTTTTTATTGGTTTTTCATTGTTATTGAAAAATATAATTAACGATTTTTGCAGAGTCTAACAAATATAAAAATTATCTTATTATCCGTTTGTTTTATTAAAAAGGTAATAACTTAGGATATATTACATTATTTCCATGACATTCAGACTTTCTAGGAAGAAAGGTATTGATTCTTATAATTTAAATTTCTATATAAATTTTAAATAACATATTTACTTTATTTTAACATTTACACTCTTAAATAAGTTTAACTACTTATTCTCTGGTTGAAAAAATATTTAAAGCTAATATATTAAACATTTAGAATGCATAAAATACGGCCAAGTAAAACAATAACTATTAGAAAAGATTAATAAAGTTGAATGAAGGCAGTTTGTAGAATTTTTTGGTACAGTTTATTTAATAATAATTTCTTCACTCTTGTGTAAACTAAAAAAACAATACTTTTTAAAGTTTTTCTTAACAATTTAAATTATATTTTTCTAACCCAGTATCCTACCAACAGTACAGGGTGTTTAGATTTGGTATGTTTTGCGGGGTATCTTCCTTATCAGTAGAGATAAAGGGGTGCGGTTTGTACAATACGATGCTACTTTTTCGCGAAACGGAAGATGAGAGAAACCGTAATTTCAAGGCCTTTGTAGCTTTAAAAATACAGGGCAAAATTAAAGAGCTTGGATTTTTATATCCTTTTTTAATGATATTATTCTAGGCCCAATAAAAAGAGCACGGAAAAGTCAAGAAACTGGTGAAAATTGCATTTCGGTATCCTAATTATTTCTGGACTTATTGCCAAAAAAACTGCATTACTCGTATTCTTTCCTATAAGTCGAGAAATAATTAAGATATCGAAATGCGGTTTTTACCAGTTTCTTGGCTATTTTATGCTCTTTTTAATGTGCCTATAATAATAATACCATTGTATTTAACTTTTTTGAAAAAACTGACAAAATTTATAACTTTGACACAAATCAGTCTCTAGGGATAAAACAAAAAGTTAAATTAATACCAATATTTTATCTTAAGCCCCGGTAAAAGCTATTTCAAACGAGACCTAGTTTATTAAATCGGTTAAGCCAAAAAAAAATTATTTAATTTTTTTAATATGTACATTTGCTCCTCTTTCCTTTCTATATTTGACAGGTTAGGAAAAAACACTTTAAAGAAAAAAGTTTCCTAATTTTACATTGAACGGGAAAACTATTAGCGACATAAGTTAATATGGTATATTTTTTAAATAATCCGTGTTTTTATTGTTTTGTTCTCAGTTTTACGCCCTCTAGCGGTAAAATTAAAACTTAAAAATAATTTCCAGCATTTTCTCGGGACAGTTTTACTATTTATTTTTTCCGAAAACTATGAACGGTTTTTCGAGATAACCCAGAGGACGATCTTATCATATATATATATATATATATATATATATATATATATATATATATATATATATATATATATATATTATATATCAGGTATATGATTTAATAACGGATAAATTCAATAAAAAATATTTCTTTTCGAAAAAATCCTATGGACACGTCGATTTTATTTTTGGGTCATGGCATATTTTGACATAAATGTAGATATACAGGGTGTCGCAAGAAAGTCCTGACGGAAAAATTATTTTTCTTAAAGGGGCCCTCTGTATATTTTAGCACTTTCAGGGCTCCTAAAAATTCTGGACATGTTTTATGTATAATATAGTTAAAAATAGGTATATGACACCTATCTTTAACTGTTACAAAATAATTACTTTTAAATAATAATTATAATACTTTGTTTCAACAAAAACTTGATTAAAAATTACATTCCCATTTTTAAATTTTTTTTTTCAAATGCCGGAAAAGGCTGCCATTAACAGCTCTACCCCGGCGATCGTTAAAATTTTGCTGGACATTTCCTGTGTTGGGAAATATTCCCCAAATTTCATTACGAATGCGATCTTTGAGGGGATCAACGTGTGTGGCTTATCTTTTTATACTTGATTTTTGACATAACCCCAAAGAAAGTAGTCCCCAAGGATTAAGGTCGGGTGATCTAGGTGGCCACTCTTTTTCAACGTCTGCCTATCCACCGATTGGGGGAAAATTTTTTTTAAAATTTTCCTTTTTCAAAACTATGTCAAAAAATTAAAAAAAAATTGATAGGTAATGAAATGACTGGTTATAAATGGTTCATACTGATTTGAGATGTTTGGCGGCCCTTTGGGGTTTGATAAAATAAATTTCAAATATGTGGTGTAATTAATCAATTTATGTTTATTATTTAAACGTAATTCTTAGTGAATTTGACGATAGGTATATAACTTTTTCATAAAAGATGTCCAGAATTTTCCGGAAAAAACCAAAAAAAAAAAATTTCGGGGGTTTTTTAAAAAAAAATTTTCCTGTCAAATTTTTTCTACCTGTTATCTTTTTATTAAAAAATTCCCTTTTAAAAAAAAACCCCTTCCCATTTTTTTGAAAAAAAACCCCCTTTTTTAAATTTTCCCCTTATTAAATCAAAACCCCTTTAAAATATATATATATATATATATATATATATATATATATATATACTATATATATATATATATATATATATATATATATATATATATATATATATATATATATACATTACAAAATGCTATTTCGTTAGAATATATTAAAATTTCGCAATATCAGCTTAGCAACGTTAGAAATGAATTTTATGATCGGTTGGGATATTGTTTAAATAATGGGGTTATATATACAGGGTGGTGCGTCGCCAGGCGGAACATAGGAAATCTCATGTAAATTTTAAGGGGGTCAATTATTGGCTTCCCTTTACATTTCAAAATGTGGATCTTTTAAAGGACCAAAACTGACGAAAGCCCTCTTATGTTTTAAAATTTGAATAAGCGATTCTTAAATTATTCAATTAAATGTAATTTAAAATTACCAAATTTCAGTTCAGGTTAAACCAAACAGACAGCAGTAAAATGAATATTGCCCCTGACATGAGGAAAACTGTCAATAAATCAGTGACAGTCGGTATTTAAAAAAAAATATAATTATTCAATCAACGAAAAAGTATCCATGGCATTATGTGCCAAACAGTTTTAGAGCAGTATGAAATGTTTTCAGGTTATTTCCTCACCAAGCCCATTCCGTCCATTTCAACTATTAAACGTATTGTCAGTAAGTTTGAGTCCAAAGGTACCGTAATAAATAATTGTAAATGTTCAACTCAGGATATCGAAAAAACAGGCGAAGGAAAAAAAACAGAGATCTTAATATTTTACTGAGTGTGGAGAAAAACAAAATGGTTAGTACGAGGGTTCTTGGGTAAATAAACAACGGTATTGCGCTCTTTGAAAAAGCACAAATATTATTCGTATAAATTCGAAAAACATCAAGAGCTGCAGGAAGAAGATGAAGAGCGAAGAATGGCATTTTGTTTTGAAATGATGGAAAGAGCAAATAACGATAGGAATTTTTTAAGAAATATTTGTTTTACCGATGAATGTACATTCACCCTCAACAATGAACCAAATGTTCAGAATTGCCGGTATTGGAGCCAAGAAAATGAACATCGCTTTGTTCATACTCGGACACAATATCCCCAAAAAAACAAATGTATTCGTGGGAATTATCGGACACCATATCATTGGACCCTTTTTTATGGACTATAACCTGACAGCAGAAACCTATTTGGACTTATTTCAAAATCAAATTGGACCCGCCTGGAAAGTTGTTCAGGGAAGATCAAATGATCCGGTACCAAATGGAGGGTTGCCCCATCCATAATGCCCGTATGGTTTGAGAGTACCTGGAAAATGCTTTTAACGGCAATATTATATTATCTTTCACCGAATGACTTTTTTTTGTGGGGTCACTTAAAAAGTGTCATTTATAAAAGTGTAAAATTTGAGAATCTGCAAAACGCTATTTCATTAGAATATAATAAAATTTCGCAATATCAACTTAGCAACGTTAGAAATGAATTTTATGATTTTAAGCTTAAAATGCGCCCAATTCAAATAGGTAAAAATGTACAGGTCGTCTCATTTAAAAATAGTTTAGTTTATATATTAAAAAATACGCAAAAATATATTTTTTTAAATTTCTTTCTATATTCCTAAAACAAAAAGGCCATGACACTTTAATTCATCGGATTTTTGTTTTACGAAAAAGCATTACGGTATTGTGCAAATCACAACAATCTATCTCTACTAATAAGGGAGATACCCAGCAAAACATACGGAATCTGGACACCCTGTACACACACTGTGAAAGAAGGTATCATTCTTGACGCATTCATAAATTTCGTTAAAACTTAAAAAAATTCTAAGGCCCCTTAGATATGCTTGATAAAATAAACTGAAGTAAACTAAATCTAAAAAGTAAATATAAATTATTATAACTGTTACATAAATATGTCATTTAAAACTTGATATACAGTAAGCTATGAATTAACTACGTGCACTTACCCTTTTATGATGATTAGGCGCCATTTCTCCTGGTAAATTGGCAACAGCAAAAAGCTGATAAAATACTTCATCCACCTGAAAATTTTTCTTAGCTGATGTCTCCACGAAAGTACAGCATGAATCCTGCGAATCGACGTAGGCTTGAACTTCGTCAGACGAGACAGTTCTGAAAATAAATTAATGTTTAACTACCTAAATAGCAAATATGAAATTTTTGTTTAAAGATTAGCTGTATATTGCTTAGGCTTATTTAATTATCCAAAATTATTTATTGGGTATTTTTATCAGGCAGGAAATTGACCTGAAAAATTCTTTTAAAAACTCAAAAAAAAATTCAAAAAATTAAAATGTATATACCGGGTAGTGCATCGCCAGACTGGCCATAGGAAATCCCATGTAAATTTTGATACATTGAAATATTGGCTCCCCTATTGAATTTACAACAAAATTGTATTAGACTATTTTGAAGACGTTGATAAGATTAGCTCACGTACTAAGTTTCGTTTTTTTTCTGATAAGGCAATTAAAAGTTATTTATGAAAAACTATTTGTAAAATTGTTGCATACCTGCTACATACCTTAATGAATCCATAAGTAATAAATAAAATGTCTTGTCAACTTTTTAATTCACGTTTTACTTTGTATTAGTTATTTCAATATGTTTTACAGTATTGAAGAGAAAATAATGGTTGTAATCATTTAATAAATACAAATAATTACATTAAACTACAAAATGAGATTTTTATAAAATTAAACCATTTTATATGAAGGTGAAAAACACACTTAAAAACTGTTTAAAAATACGTTTTAACACAACACATTGAAACTAAAAGCTAATGTTTTTTAATTAGAGTGCTCAAACAGACCTCCGTTTACTGCTAAGCAATATCCTAAACGGTTATAAAATTCAGTACTTACATTTTGAAGTTGGAATGCCGATAGTGGAACGCACGCCGCTGAAATTGAAACTTTTAATTCCTCTAAATTTTAATAACTCAAATTTGTATAAATAACATTTTTGATATAACCCCATAGGAAGAAGTCGTTTGGCGAAAGATCAGGAGACCTAGCTGGCCAATTTATGGTGTAATTTGGTCTATAGTGAGTTCATTGAAAAATTTTGAACATTGCCCCTTACTTCTCGTGAATTGTGTCAGGACAACCATCATTTGAAATCAAATGTCTTGATTGTCAGGTACAACTTCTTCAATGCCGGCCCCACTTGATTTTGTAATAGTTCTAAAAGTTTCTGTTCCCAAATTGTGATTTAAGAAAAAGGTCCAATAATCCGATATCCAAATATACCGCAAATGTTTACCTTTAAGGGTATTGGGTCCTTGTAGATACAAATCTGTGTTCATTTTCTTTACTCCAGTATCTGATGTTTTGAACGTTTGGTTTATTGTTTAATGTGAAGGTGCATTCGTCACTAAAACAAATATTGCGTAAGAAGTCCTATCGTTATTCGCCATTTTCATAACTTCAAAACAAAAATCTGCTCTTAGGATCTCATCGCCTTCCCTTAATTTCTGATGTCTTTGATATTTGTACGGATGATATTTATATTTCTTTAATTTGCGTAGTTCTGTGCTGTGAACCTTTCCTACAACTTTGCCAAGAAGCCTGGTGCTAATTCATTTATTTTCTTCTACATGAATTAAAACAACTAAATCGGTATTATTTTCTTGAGCTCTTCCATCAAGTAATTATTATTTTGCTCTAAGCAGTGGCATTTATTAATAACAGTACCTTTTGTCTCAAACTTATAAACGATATTTTGAACTGTTGTCTTACTTGCAATGTGTCTGTCAGGAAAAAAGTAGAAAGCATGCGGATACTCTTCGATAACTATTTTCCATGTAATACCATCTTGTTATTTTCTCTTCAATACTGTAAAATATTTTAAAATAACTAATACAAAGTAAAACGTCAATTAAAAGTTGACAAGACATTTTATTTATTACTAGTGGTTATGAAGGTATGTAGCAGGTATGCAACGATTTTACAAATAGATTTTGTTAAATAACTTTTTATTTCCTGATCAGAAAAAAAAATTTAAAATGTGGCTAATCTTATCAACGTCTTCAAAATAGTCTAATACAATTTTGTTGTAAATTCAATAGGAAACAATATTTTAATGTATCAAAATTTACATGGGATTTCCTATGGCCAGTCTGGCGATGCGCCACCCGGTATTATGATATTACCTTATATAAGGCTGTCATAAATTTAATACTTAACAATTTTTCTTAAAATTTTGATTTTAATACTTTTTAAATTTATTTGATTTGTCATCAGACAGTTGATAAAAAAATCATTAAATCGATCAATACGCGATAAAAAAGATTCTTTAGAACTCGTAAAAAACTCTTATTAATTATATTTTTTTAGATTTTCAGTGTTTTTTAGAACGACTTCTCTATCGAGAAAACCTAAAAATAGTTTTTTATATATTCGTTTACAGAAAAATCTGCCCAAGGTATTTTATTGCTAGGGTGAATCCGTTTATTCTACACTCTCTTTAATAATTACCAATTTCCAACCCAACTGGGTATTTTTCAAATAAATCGGAAAAATACTGTATAACTTATAATTTTTTTTATCTTTGGATAGTCTATGAAGGCTGAGATACTAACATACCGTGAGTGTCTTAAGTGTGGTAAGAGGAAGTTTGTTCACACGGGACTTTAATATTGGGAAGAGAAGAGAATACCTCTGTGGGTCGCAGGTCTATAGACTGAACACTCTAGGAATGAAGGAACGAAGAAAGTGGGAATTTCGGGGTCTTTCCAGTTGAACTGTGAATGGATGGATAAAAGTTGCAATACGTGTTGCTTTGTTGGTAACTGCCAGAGGAGGAATTATACTCGCCAACTCCTCTGCAAATAAAATGACATACATCATAAATACCATAAAATAAAAGTAAAACAAAGTTTTAGCTTTACACACACATTTGCACATAGGCTTAATCCTAAGGTGTCATGTGAATCCGTGCCGAGGGGATGAATGATGATGAGTAATCATTATCAAGAATGGAGCCTTCAAGATTACAGGCGAAATAAAGAATCTTTTATCTGTAAGGGGACGATGCAGATAAGGACCTTTACATTCTCACTTTTCGTTCGTAAGAAATTTATGAATAAAGTAAAGTCGACCATAAATGAAGACACAAGCGCGGATGAAGACGCCATGCTTAAAAGCTCTAAGTCATATGATATGGATCAGCACGACGTAACACTGACTAAAATCTTTTAGAGTACTTGCATCAGGAAAAGGGAAAAACACCACCAAACAACCTGAAATTGATGCAGCTGAACCTACAACATATTAGAATTTTTACATTGCGATGTTTATCCTAACTTTAAATTGATCTTATACTGGTAACTTTTTGATGAAGCATCTCTCGTCAGATCTTAGACCATGTTGGTGCAATTGCAAAGTTAAACCTTTAAAAAGAATACACTTGTTAGCCTTTGTTAATTTTATATCAGATAAGTTTTCTGCAGTTTTATTAATAAATTTATTTTTTTTTTAACTATTTATTTTTAAGTTTAAATTTTCTAAAACTTTATATTTATTTTCAGGTTTTATTTAATACCTTTTGTCAACTTGGGATCAAATGTTATTTAAGTTAAATAAGTTAAATGGGTTTTCAAAATAGATTATAATGTTATAACTTTTTAAACTAAATTATATTTATTATTTACACCGTTATTTAATTAGTGTCTAGCGTTTTAAGTCTTTAACCTTTTAAAATGAATATTATTATGATTTAATGTTTTTTTTGAATTTTAATACCAAATATTTAGGAACTTTGATACGCTTAATTTTAAAAATAAATTTTAAACCTTTTAAATTTTTTTCGTGTAAATTTGCATAGTACAAGTAGTTTCCCTACCCTAAAGTCCTAAGTACCAAATTATCAATAACATTAATACCAAAAAAGTTATGACGAAATAATGGTAAAAAATGTATAACATTGCCAAAGCTATGACACTGATCCATATTAGAAACAAACATTCATCATCAAAAGGTGTATTTTGGTCAATGTTTTAACGGTACCAGGTTTCATACGACTCAAAAAACCCGGTTTAAAAATAAAGGAAAAATTAAAATTTCAAAAAAATTTCGTCTCTCGCTCCCTGTATCTGAATACTGGAGCAGTTTTGAAGATTTATTTATATTATATTTTTGTCTTATTTTTTCCAAAGAATTTTCGATTGGGCGTTGTCCCATTTTTTTTAAATGTCCTATATAGAGAAAAAGTAGCAAAAAAAAGTTCAGAATAATGTTTGGAATACGACTTTGCCAGAATATAATTTTCTGATAAATTACGAATAATAAACGAATTACCAAAAAATATCTCTTTTTTCACTTGTTGTATATTTATGTGCCTTGCGTGTTACTTCTGTCTTAAAGGATACAGTTTTGTGGTTGACATTTCAATGATATCTCAGTCATCTTTTTCTGAACTCTACCGGGCAATGCTTGGTAATTTACTATTATTAATATGGCTCATGCATAAACTTAAACCTTGCCACACATGTATACCATTGGGGATGAATAACCTTTTGAAAATATTAATTTAGAACGAATGGCATACTGAGTACGATTGTTAAAAAAACTCGTAAATTTCACTAAAAGCAAAGGTCGAGGTTGGCCCTTTAGCTACACCTACACCTATGCCCATGATTTTCCGTCGGATTTTTTTTTATTAATCTTTGTTTAGTTTAGATGACATACTGAGAACAATAGTTCCAAAATGATATTTTTTAGCACTTTGTAGGTCTATTTTCTATTTGATAATCTGAAGTTATCCTGTGAAATCGATAAATAAATGATCATTGCATAGTCAATATTCACTATTTACATGCTTAACGTATTTTAGTAGAAAAATGATAATTTTTAAACAAAAAATATAGAAAATCACAAGAATACTACAAGACTTATGTAACTAGTAAAATACTTTATTTTACGGTATATTTCTACAACAAATAAAAATAGCACTTTAAGAAAGGATGTGCTTGGTGCAAAGACAGTGGCCGGTTTACCAGCAGACCTAGGACGGCAGATTTTAGGGGCGGCAAATTTAAACACTAAAGGACATGGCACACTTCTTATGGATTTGAGTCACCGACAGATTTTGGAGGTCTAAATAAGCATTTTCTTTCATTGCGCCAACCTTGTAGCTATACAGGGTGATACCATAAAATAAGTTAAAAATTCTTAAAAATATTTATTTTATTTATTACAAAATACTGTCTGTTACCCTAGACTGATAAAATTAGGCATTTTTATATAAAAGGAATATATATTTCTTTACAAAGTACTTTTTTATTAGTTTTATCGTGTACAGGGGATTTTATTTGTACAAAAATATCAGTCCAGTAGGCCTAAATATAAATATTATATCAGTTATTATTATAACCTATAGGAATTTCGTAACTTGGCAGTAACTCATTCATACATAGAGCGTGTTCCCCCCAAAAAGTCGTTTTTAGATACTGGGTGAACCAAAATTATATGGCGGTTTTATTTATATTTTTTCCAGTCATACTGAAACCGCTGTTGTAAAAAGATTTTTTGTCACCGATCTACACTATAAACACACTGGGTGATGTAAACAGAAGTTTCAAAAAGTGACTTAGTATTACGTAAAATGTCGCAATTTAATACAAACATTAATAATTAATGCCTAATATCTTACAGTAAAAATACAGATTACGGGTTTTAAGGTTACCCCTAATCATTTTAAAACAAAAATAAACACTATGGTAAACTTTAAACAGTAACAAATTTAATACTCTTTGTATAGGGCCATATTTTTATTAGTCACTCATAACAACAATGATGTATTAATTAGTATTATTCATTTGAATCAAACTAAGACCATTGTTTAGCTTAATTAAATACTTAATACTAAAATGTTTTTAAAAGTAAACTATACTATTTATGAGAAACGGAGATGAAAAAATTATACTACTTATTTTAATTTAAAAGGCCAAAAGTTGATTTTTCGTTGGTGTCCTCCATTTATTATACAGTTCTACAGGTTGGCAGTCATTAAAAAGTTCAACAAATTGCACTGTCACTAAAGTTTTCTTCAGTTTCGTAAGTTTTTCGAACTTTCTTTTACACCCGATTTAAATTCACTACATCACTCATTTATCTGGGCTCCAGTCATAATTATATTCATGGGTAGAAATTTGATTTTCCATATGTTCTAACTCAGCCTTTCTCAAAGTGGGCGATAACGCCCCCTTGTGGAGCTGGAGGCCTAGAGGGGGGCGGTAAGGGACCGAGAAAAAATTGGGGGGCGCTGATATGATTTAAGGGAGCGATGGGTGATTTGTAACTTCAGCTACCTTATATTTTAAAATTCACTAAAATTAAAATCCTTCTACTACACAATATCCATTTATTAGTTCATATTTTTATCCTATTATACTGCATAACTATAGACTAAAAATATATTAAATATTTAATATTTTTAATGCGTTCAGAACGCTATTTATATCTTAAGATATTTAGTAATAGTTATCAAACACTGACAAATATTCGTGTCTTCAAGTGTCCCAGGTGAGGTCCCCACCTCCAAAAGACACGTATTAAAATAGGTATATATTGTTGCTACCAGGAACAAATAAAATTAAAATTAAAGGTTTAATTATAATTCACGTTTTGCGCGAACAAATATTGTACGATTTATCTGTGCAATCCTGTATTTTAGTCCGTCAACGTTCGTCGGTCCGTGTTTGCGGAGTGCAGGTGCCCAAATATAAAGCCGCGACTCGCGACCGGCCGGCGACTGACGTGACTAGAGGTGTGTCGTTCGTGAAGGATTCGTTCAAAAGAACGAATTAGTGCACTGATTCGAATAAATTCATTCCCCGGTTTTCAATTAATTCTTTTTTGAGCCACTTGCTCGATCGCTCTGTGATGAAAAACGAACCTAGTTTGGATGATTTGTTTCGTTCATGAGGTCACGAAGATTCGGTAATTAGGTTTTTATGACAGCAAATCGGTCGTTTTTGTGCTACGACCTGGCAAGTGGTCTGTTATATTTCGATTTTGCTCACATTACCAGAGGTGTTTAGGCAGGAAAATCTTGTATCTTGGACATATTCTCTGAGGAGAGCGCTACAGAATTCTACTAATTCTGATTATGATGGGAAAAAGTGGAAGGACGTAAAGGGGTAGGAAGAAATAAGCAGGCTTCCTGGCTGAGGGACATCCGTGAATGGACCGCGCACGCAGCGCAGAGAGTATTCCGATTGGCGCAGAATCTAGAAAGACTTGCCCAAGTAATTCCCGACGTCAGGTGGACCTGATATGGCACTTGAAGAAGAAGAAGTATTAGGCAAACAATTTTTGCGTATTGTCGGTTCCAGTCAGTTTGGCTAAATACCTATTTGGCAATTAAAAGAACTTTTTATTTGTTTCTATTCTTTTGAACAAAGACTTAATTTGGAGGTAAGTTTTATCAATTACAGTTTTTGAAAGTTTATTCCATTTATATTTTTTAAAATAATAATTATAATTGTCTCTCCGGTAGCGTAGTGGTCAGAGTCTCGGCTCGCCGTGCCAGCGATCCGGGTTCGATTCCCCGCCGGGGAGACATATTAGGTAGTAGTTATTTAAAATAACGTCCGTGGTGGCACTTCCGCGTTGTCTAAAGGTGCTATGAAATGCAATATTTACATGTTTCAGTGCTTGGACAGCGTTGACGGAACTGGGGAAAAGATGGGTTAAACTTCGGAAAACCCGGCACTTACGGTACTCTGGTACTTAGGAGCATGTATGTATATGTATATGTCCAGCATATATTATATATTTATATGAAAAATTCTTCGTGAGCTGTCACAAAGATTAAAAAAATATACCAAAATGAAATAAATGTAAATAATTTTTTTAACATTACTACCACATTTTTGGTGGAATTCAAAACCGACCGAGTCCGACCGGCATCATAATAAAGTGAATCGGTTGGGAAGAATCTTTTCAAGTGAATAAATCAAATGAATCGATTTAGTAAAGATTCAATTCCCACCTCTAGACGTGACGTTCCCAGCATGACGCACCCCATGCTTATTGTATCATTCCGCACCTGCTCCTACTCCGATCATCTTAATATTGTAAAGTTGAATTATTATTGATCAGTGTTGATAATTGTTAATTTTGAATATAAGATACTCTAACATTGTAAAGTTCCATTATTTTTGCTCTGTCTGGTAAGAAGAGTGTCGTTTTAGAATTCAGGTTTAATTAAACGCCAGGCGAGACTAATATGTTTTGAGATTTTAAGGTGAAAAAATGAGGGCGCTACAAAATAACTTATTTTCAAAGTAGGCGTTAGACAAAATAAGTTTGAGAACCTCTGTAATCTAACTAAACGAGTCCGGATTCAGTTAAATGAACTGGACAGCAAGTTATAGCTTCCGGTTAAAATATATTAGTTTTGACATAGAAATCTACACGAGATTTGATTAAAAATCTGTTCCTAACATTATCTTCTTGATTACAAATAAAGCAACCTCTACTTCAAACTAGCACTTTCATGGAATGGCCATTGGATTTCCATTATTTTCAATACGTAAAAGGCGTTGATGACAATTTAAACACAAAAGACAATTATCATTAACTACCATATCCACCAAACGAAATCGTTTCATAAACATCACTGAAAGTTCCAATCTCTGATCATTTACAGGGTTTTCGACGTTGGGTAAGGGTATTCTAATCCTAGCGTTATTTAAATTGCAAGTGTAACACCGAACCATTATTTTGTTTTATTGTGCAATATTCTACTAACTAACAAATTACTGAATTAATTTTTTTAACTGCTGCACAATTTTTTTAAATACAAATTCAAAATAATTTGACGTACTGATTAATACAAACATATTTATGTATTTGTTAAAGAAGCGACACCAATGGTTTAAAAAACGCCTACTACGACAAATATTTTGTTTGGGTTCATCATGGGTTTATCTAACTTGTTACTATTTAAAGTTTACCATAGTGTTTATTGTTGTTTTGAAATGATTAAGGGTTACCTTAAAACTCGTAATCTGTATTTTTACTATAAGATATTATGCATTAAATATTATTTATGTTTGTATTAAATTGCGACATCTTTCCTAATACAAAGTCACTTTTTGAAACTTCTCTTTACACCACCCAGTGTGTTTATAGTGTAGATCGGTAAAAAAATCTTTTTACAATAGCGGTTTTAGTATAACTGGAGGAAAATATAAATAAAACCGCCATATAACTTTGGTTCACCCAGTATCTAAAAATGACTTTTGGGGGGGGACACGCTATATGTATGAATATGTTACTGCCAAGTTACGAAATTCCTATAGGTCATAATAATAACTGACATAATATATTATATTTAGGCCTACTGAAATGTATATTTGTTGGTTCATTAATAAATCGTACACCCTGTAGAACATGACAGATAAAAACCCTGTACACGATAAAAAAAGTACTTTGTAAGGAAAATAGATTCTTTATATATAAAATATGCCTAATTTTATCAGTCTAGGGTAACAGACAGTATTTTGTAATAAATGAAATACATATTTTTAGAAATTTTTGGCTTCATTTTATGGTATCACCCTGTATAGCTACAAGGTTGGCGCAATGAAAGAAAAGGCTTATTTGGACTTCCAAAATACAATATTAAAATTTCAAAAAAATCTGTGCCACCTTAAAAATTTGGAGTACTTCCAAAGAATTTTGGAAAAAACCGAATATTCGCAATTTTATTTAATTTTTTTTTACCTCCATATTTAAATATATATAACCAAATACATTTCATATTCTTATTGCTACTTTTCCTGTTTTACAAGATAGTGTTATTAGATTTACACATCGACGTTTTGTCTTTGAGCTGTCATCATTATCTTTGTTTTTTTTTAATACGGTCCTGGATTTATAACCGATTTAAGGAGCTTTTTAGGTCCCAAAACCAATGATGTATTGCACTTATTTAAAAAGCCATTTTAATAATTTTTTGGCAATATCTTACCAATTATCTATTATCTGTCTCTCTCTAAACATGATTTCCTATGAAAATTGCCAATAATATAAATTTTTTGAATAAGTGCTATACATCATTAGCTTTAGGACCTTAGAAGCTCTTAAAATCTGTAATAGAAAATCCAGGGCCGTATTTAAAAAAACAGAGTTGATGATGGCAGCTCAAAGACGAAACGTCGGCATGTAAATCTAATAACTCTATTTTGCAGAACAGATTAATTAGCATTAAGATTGTAAAATTTATTTTGTTATATCTATTAAAATGGAGTAATAAAAAAATTTAAATGGAATCGCAAATATTTGGTTTTTTTCCAAAATTCTTCAAAAGTATTTAAACTTTTTACACTTTAAAGGTGGCATTTTGATCAGCATCATGTGGCGCAACTTTGCTTAATTTAATCGACCTAGTATCTCTTTAATTTTCCGAAATTCTAATGATAAGGCTTGAATTTAGGACACCCTGTACAATATTGTGTAAGGAGGGTTAGGGTATATCTCGCGCCACCTTATTAGTAGTACATGATTTAGATTTTATAAGCTCAGAAATATATTCAAAAGGTTAACATATCATTGACAAAAAAATTGTACTTAATATGATTGTAAACTAGGGCATTGAATAGTAGAGGTCGGTGAAGGCGGCAAAATTTGAATAGCCTATTGTACGAAGGTAATTTTGTTCCTATTATTAAGTAATAACGACTTAATAGCTACAAAAGTCACTAATAAATGTTTAATTTTTATAATTTTACCGTAAATATTTTGAATATGCCCAACAATAATTTTACTTAATAAATTTTTATGAATAAAATTATTAGGCTCTTTAAATAAAAACTACTCAAAAAATACATTTTTTATTATATTATAGATAGAATAGCCTTAAAGCATACTTACCAGCAAGGGCCTTGAAAATCCTAAATAAAAGTTACTGTGAGAAGTTCCGCATAAAGTGCGTTACAGAAATCCCTTTGCAATTTCACGAAGTCCAATATAAAAGCCCATACCTAAGCCTCTTTAATGTTCGGGGTTTTCTCAGCAAGCGTTAAGTTTTATATTTGACCGTTACAATTTTAAACATTTTTGTGAAACAAAAGGAAACACCGCGAGGCCGGCCAAAATCGATTTAAAATGGGTTTTTGTGGGAAACGGTGGATTTTTTATTTTAACTTTGTTCTTATCTAAGCCGATACTTCTTTAAACAAAATATGAAGGGTATCTTTAAATAAAAGCAATTTTTTGCCCTTTCCTAAACTTTGATTAAGGACTCGCAATTTAGTATTATTTTTTACTCACCATTTTTACTTAGAGGTAAAATTTTAAGGGATGTTAAAATTGTAACAGTTAGGTCCAAAAACTAATTTTCTAGGTCCGTCAGGTCTACAGGTTCTAATAATTTAACTTTTAAATATACATTTTTTTTTATTTAAGGCAAACGCAGAACAAAATTTTAAAGCAGTTTTCTTCTTATCTAAGGTATACATTTTTTAATCTGATTGCATAATAAATCATCAACCCTGCTTTTTTTTAAGTTCTACAGAATTCATAATAGTTAATTAAATTAAATTCAATTATAAACGAGGGTAGATTATTTAGGTTTGATTTTTGTATAGATTTATCCTTACTTTTTTACCCCACTAGAATTTAAAAAAGCATGTTTTGGCATAGCCTGATTTTTTTACAAGTTAGAAATCAGGCTTTTTTCTAAGCTAAATAGTCAATAGCAAAGTGTTGTATATGAATTTATTTAGTTTAATTTTTATGTATATTTTTTTAATTTTAAACCTTTAAACATTTAAATAATATACGCACAAGACAAAAATAAATGCCACAATTAATTTTTTTCAAATCAAATCCGGTTTAATTCAATTATTATTCACTTTTATTTTGACTTGTTGTTTTCGTTAACTTTTGTCAAAATTAAAATTCTGGCCAAGACAATTTTATTAATTTGCATTAAATTCGTCTGACTTGATTTCCCTTGTTTTGTTAATATTATTATATTTGAAATTTTAAGTTTTTAAAAAATCCATTAACAAACGCTTATCTCTTCAAAAACTGCAGATTTAAAAACTTTTAAGTTTATAAGTTAGCTTAATCCAATTACTGTTTTATTGACTATATTTTATTTTTATTTTTGATTCATAAAAAATCATATAAGCCCATGACTTACACAAGATTACAGAACATAGGCATTTACTTAAATATTTTTTTAACAAATTTAGCTTTAGTTTTTAGACTTCTTATTCTTTTGTTTTCGTGAGACAAAAAACTAACTATTTACAGAAAGATATACATAATGTATACAAAATTGTTTTGTTTTTTTAAGAATAAATAAAATTAAAACAAAAATATGTCTTTTTGTAAAAACAAGTCTTTTTCTGCTAAATGTTTGTAATATACTCCATATATGTAGAAATTACAAAAAACTAATTGGTTATAAAAATATATTTTAACATGTTTAAGATAAGTTGTAGAAAAAATAAGAAAGAGAAGATAGTTTAAGTTTCTTTCCTTTAAAGTTTTAGCTGATTTAAAATTTTACAAAATATTTTTTAAATAAATAAATATTAGTAATAAATCATTTTTTTTTATTAAGAAAATACCATTATTTTAAACAGAAGAAATATAAATTAGTGTAATAATATTAAATAGGTAAGTAGTAAAGTTATTATATAATATTATATGGCCAAAGAGAGGTTCCACTGCCTCGGCTACGCCGACGACATTGTCATCGTAGTTAGAAGCAAGCACTTGGACTTTGCTTCAGAAAGAACGCAAAACGCACTGAACATCGTAGACGAATAGTGCAGGGAAGAAGGCCTGTCGGTTAATCCACAAAAGACCGTTATCGTTCCCTTCACAAAGAAAAGGGCACTAAGAGCACTCAGATGTCCAAAACTCAATGGAGTGAAAATCCCCTTCTCAAAAGAGGTCAAGTATCTAGGAGTCATTTTTGACCAAAAGATGAACTGGAGACCACACCTCAACAAAGTTGTTCAGAAGGCAAAAATCGCCCTCAAAAGATGTCGCAGGCTTTGTGGAAAAAGCTGGGGACTTAAACCCAAAGATGAACCTGTGGTTGTATAAAATGGTAATTAGACCATGATAACCTACGGCTCAGTTGCCTGGGGGGCAAGGGTCACGCAGACCGTAGCAACCAGACAACTTCAAAGTGTGCAAAGGCTAGCATGCGTATGCATCACGGGTGCTATGAGAACAGCCCCAACCGCAGCCCTGGAAGTGCTGCTGAACCTGCCGCCACTCCACATTTACATACAGGGAGAAGTAAAGGCGGTACTCTATAGACTCAAACGAGGTCA
Source organism: Listronotus oregonensis (assembly GCA_019359885.1). Taxonomy (NCBI): domain Eukaryota; kingdom Metazoa; phylum Arthropoda; class Insecta; order Coleoptera; family Curculionidae; genus Listronotus; species Listronotus oregonensis. Next base: position 104,808 of record JAHBCN010000530.1, read on the forward strand.
AAGTCCAATTATAGGACATCAAAGGATCTCAAGATGGGAAATAGAGGGGGACCAAGAGGTCAGCTCATTGTTTGAGATGCCCTTGGACAGGTCAACCCCTTGTTTCATCTTTAACAGACACTTTCGGATTGTCATGCCAGATAGGCAGGACTGGAAAGAAGGCCCTCCAATCAAAGCCGATCATATCTGGTATACAGATGGCTCCAAGACCAACAAGGGAGTAGGAGCTAGTATCTATGGAGACAAGCCTAGAGAAAAGATAGTCTTAAGTCTTGGTCAGCACGCCACGGTTTTCCAAGCGGAAATCGCAGCAATAAAGCATTGTGCCGGACCGATTAAAGAAAAAGGGAGTAAAGAAAAAAACATCGTCATTTACTCAAACAGCCAAGCGGCCCTGAAGGCCATCAGTTCTCCAAAAGTTAATTCCAAACTAGTGGGGGACTGTATACAGGCCCTGGATAAAGTCGGCTTGGCAAATAAACTAAGACTTACGAAGAGGCTGACGACCTAGCCTAAAGAGGATCAGCCATGAAAATGATAGACCTTGAGCCATTCCGTGACCTGCTCGGCCAAGTTTACCTCGGACCTATTGAGCCACAGTCGTAAAGTCGTAAGGATAACGGTAGGTCAACTAACAGGACATTGCAAACTCAACAAGCACCCGGAAAGAATAGGCCTGGTGGAGGATAGTCTGTGTAGGTTCTGCCAGGAGGCTGAAGAAACAGCCGTACATGTGTGGTGCCACTGCGAACCACTATGTAGGCTTAGGTTTACTAGGCTTGGTGGAGTGGCCAGTGTCAAGACTCTGGAGTCTAGTTAAGAAGACGGGCCTGGACAAGGTCCTCTAAAGAACGATAGGAGAAAGCACAATAAATCTAGTAAGGTTGCAGTGGTGGAGGTCATTTTTGCCATCTCTGCTCAAATAATCCAATCTAATACTATATAAATATAATGATAAAGCAAGGCTCTTTTAAAGAAAGCGTTGTTTAACTTTTTGTTTATAAATGTTTTAATTGACTTTAAATACTATACAATATTTTTAAATACATCGTAAAATAATATAAAAAATTTATCTCAAAAATATTAGGAATATTGAATAAGTATGTTATATATGGTTTTTTAAAAATAATAACATAAAAGAAATAATAACTCTAGTGTTTATAATATTTTGGCAATGCAATGAATTAAAGGGAAGGGAGTTTATATTTATTTTCATCATCTAGGTTAGCCAACCCTCTCATCATAATTAGAGACCCAAAAAACCTAACCGCTTCCGGCGTTCCAACGTAGATCAAATGTTGACCTGTGTTATGAATATCCATGCTGGCAGTACCGCGTTGTCTAAAAGGGTGAAATGCAGTATCGGCCTTGTACTTGAACAATGTTTACGACACTGGGAAAAAATAAGTAAAACATTTAAAAACCCGGCACCACAGTACCTAGTTTTTAAGCTTGATACAAGCCTTTGTGAGCTATCAGGAATATAAAAAATAATATAAATACTAAAAATATTTTTTAAATATCTTGTAAAATGAATAAAATAATATTTTTGAACAGTAATAATAATAAATCAGTCCACCAGGTTTATTCAAATTTAAATAATTAAAACCCAAACTCACAAAAAACATCAATTAAAGCAAAATGTAAAAGCATTACGAGAAAGCAAGCTTCTTTAAAAGAAAGGGGAATTTTATATCATTTCTATTAAAGTTCCACTTACCTTTTAATGCTATTACATGTAACATCATGCTATTGGTGACTTCACTCAAAAGGGAAATGAGTCAGCCGAAATAAACAAACCGGGCGAGATTCGCAAAAACACGAACATTATTCACCTGCTTTTGCTGGATGTGTGTTGAAGACGTCGGCTTTCTTTTTAATTATTGTTTATTTGGATTAAAAAGTATATTAAAATGTTGTAAAATTGTGCGGGTGTTATTACTATTATTTTAGTGCAGCGGCGGGATAAAAACGCTCTATCCGAAGCAGTTTTTGTGTATTATTGTTTTTTTTTCTTGTGACATTACGTAACATTTTTATTGCATTAATAGTTATTATTTTTGAATTGTAAATATATTTGGTGAATTTAGTTAATTTTTGATAAAGAAATAGTGTTAAGTGAAGTAATATTGAGAAACTATTTAATTATTTAATAAAAAAAAATATATATATATGGGTAAAAGACGTAGGCGTAGTTCTAGCAGCTCTACTAGTTCTACGAGTAGTAGCTCTAGTTCTTCATCTAGTAGTGACTGTGCAGGAAGGTACAAAAGAAAACATAAACGTAGGAAGACTAGTGAGAAAACTGTAAGTACTAAACACAATTTAAATACGGCAAGGTCCAATTCTACGAAGGACAACCGTGGTCATGTATCAGTTCCTTCAGTAATAGTACCTAGTACAGTGATAGATAAACGTCCACAACGTCCCGTAGAAAATGTTGTTGTGGAAGTACATAACCCGAATAAGCAAATCAATAAAAATTTGTCCCGCACGGAAGGAAATACTAACATATCGCGAAATAGTGACCGTTTGATACACGTATGTGATGTAGACGTTACACACAGCCGTGACACGATCAGGAGGTCAACAAATCAAGAAAATTGGGATAATATAGAATGTATACCGGAAGTTAACGTTGCAGAGAGTTCACGCTCGGGCGTTGACGTACTAAACGAAAGTGAATCTAATAAACGAATCAAACAGCTTGAAGAATTGGTAGACCAGTTACTGCAAAACGACAATAGGGGCAGTGTACGTTTATCTATTAAACCCGACTGTATCCCAGAATTTTCGCCAGGAAATCATGGCGAAAATTGTAGTAAATGGTTAGATAAAATTGAGCAGCTCTCACAGATCAACGGGTGGGACGAGCGAACGACTATATATCACATGCAGTCGAGACTTTCGGGGTTAGCAAGAACTTGGTATAATAGTCTGGATGACTATAAATACACTTGGAATGAATGGAAACAACTACTCATTGAAGCATTTCCAGACTATCACGATTTTCCCACAGCTATAAGAAAACTAATCCGGCGCACAAAATTACCAGACGAGAACTGGACTGAATACTACTTTGCAAAGATGCAGCTACTTCGCCAATGCGAAATATCAGGAAAGAATGCGGTAGCTATGCTGATCGACGGAATTCAAGACACGGCTATTCAATCAGGCGCAAAAGTAGGCAGATATTTAACACCAGAGGCACTTTATAAAGATTATTTAGCTACGCTAACCACTGCAAGGGAACGTCCTCGGCAAGATAATTACAAGAAAGTAGAAAAACGTCAAGGAAATTCCCATAAGGCTGAGCAGCCAGAACGTACTGCCAAAAGAGGCAAATGTTATAATTGCCGACAGTATGGCCATTTCCAAACCGAATGTACAAAGCCCCGTTCCGAGTGTACAATCTGTAAAAAATTGGGTCACACAGCGGAGAAATGTTTCAAAAACAAATCTGTTCCCCGGAAAACGTTGCTTTGTAACACCCAAGAAAATTCCGAGAACAGTGGTTATTACGTCACTTGTTCAATCAACGGTTGTGATTTGCAAGGTTTCGTAGACTCTGGATGCGAAGTTGTTCTCATACGGGAGTCCGACGCTCGTAATATCGGATTAAAGTGGTCAGACAGCGATACGTGCTTAAATGGATATGGTGGAGGTACATCTAAAGTTTTGGGGAAGACTAATGCTAACATGCAGGTTGATTTATTCCAAGCCGAAGTCCCCATTTTTATTGTGCATGACCGCCTACAAAATATGCCAGTTTTGATAGGAAGATCGGTGTTAAATAAAAGTGATGCTGTCACCGTTATTCGGGATGGGAATGCAAGACTCTTAAATGCTCAAATGGCAGAGTTAACCCAGCTCGAAAGTTTACCACCTAAGAAAATAACCTTGCGAGCAACAAAAAGTATCGAAATACCAGCAAATCACATTGGCATAGTGCAATGTATAACTTCGGATGGTTATGACGGAGACGTTTTTGTGGACTTTAGGCAATCCTTTGAGCCCACAAGAGAATCCATTGTTCCAAGATGTGTGACTTCTACCTCGAATGCAAGACTTCCAATCTTAAATACGTCAGAAAATGTAATTAGTATTTGTCAAGACCAAGTTGTAGCTAGAGGGTTCCTTGTATTCCAAATAATGCACAGGTGAGTGTTAGTAAAATCGATATTACTACATTGCCAAAATTTTCCATGGAAGATCTAAATGGCCATATAACTGAAAATATGTCTAATTGTGATAAAAACAAACTTTTACTATTGCTAAATAAATATCGCGATTGTTTTGCCCAAAATATACATGAATTAGGGGAAATCAAGAATGTACAAATGTCTATCCATTTAAACGATGATAAACCTGTAACCTACAGACCTTATCGTCTCTCTATTCACGAAAGGGAAAAGGTACGTGATATGATTACAGATTTGTTGTCAGCGAATATTATTCAAGAATCTCAATCTCCTTACTCAAGTCCTATTATTCTTGTAAAAAAGAAAAACGGTGAAACAAGAATGTGTGTAGACTACCGTGCACTAAATGCAAAGACGATAAAAGATTGTTTTCCTTTGCCGCGAGTGGATGATCATCTTGAAACACTTAAAGGTTGTAAATATTTTACTACGCTTGACATGGCTAGCGGGTATCACCAGATAAGGATAGCGGAAGACTCGATACAAAAAACAGCATTCGTTACGCCGGACGGACAGTACGAATATCTACGAATGCCCTTTGGTCTAGTCAACGCACCAGCCATGTTTCAAAGGACGATTAACCAAATTCTTGGTGCAATGAGATTTTCAACAGCACTTGCATACATGGACGACGTACTTATTCCATCCCCAAGTTTTGAATCTGGATTAATAGCTCTTGCAGATGTTCTTGAAAAGTTTAGGGAGACAGGAGTTACTTTACGCCTGGAAAAATGTCAGTTTTTCCTAGAACAGATAGACTACCTTGGACACGAGATAAGTGCCATTGGTATTCGACCTGGTGCTAGTAAAATCAAGGCAGTCGATTGTTTTCCTACTCCGAAAAATGTTCATCAGGTTCGTCAGTTTGTTGGACTATGCAGTTATTTTCGAAAATACGTAAAAGACTTTGCTCAAGTTGCACGCCCGTTGACTTCCTTAACGAAAAAGGATGTCATGTTTGAATGGGGAGAAGCACAGAGTAAAGCTTTTGAAAAACTTAAGCAAAATCTAACTAAGAGACCAATTTTAATGATCTACAATCCAATTCTGGATACAGAACTGCATACTGACGCTTCGAAGCTTGGTCTTGGAGGAATATTAATGCAAAAACAAGAAGATAATAAATTAAGACCTGTAATGTATTATAGCCGACAAACTACGAAGGAAGAACAACGATACCATTCCTACGAGTTAGAAACTTTGGCGGTAGTGAACTCTTTGCAGAGGTTTCGAGTATACTTGCTGGGACTAAATTTTAAAATAGTCACTGACTGTAGTGCTTTGAGGACAGCAATGACAAAACGTGACCTTATCCCCAGAATTGGTAGATGGTGGCTTATTACCCAAGAGTTTAATTTTACTATCGAGTACCGACCTGGGACGAAAATGGCTCATGTAGACGCACTGAGTCGTAACCCTGTAGAGGAACCTAAGGAAACACAAGAAATCGCTGATGTCTTTCAGGTTGACTTAACTGATGAAGATTGGGTCTTGGCAACTCAGATAAAAGATGAGCGTTGCAAATATTTAATTGAAATTCTCTCCAACGCACCGAAAGATCACGAAGAGCGAAAAATCCACGAGGACTTTAAACTTAAAGATGGCAAGCTATATAAAAATACTGCCAATGGATTAAAATGGTACGTACCTAAGACAGCTCGCCGAGTTGTAACCATGTTCCATCACGATAATATGGGACATTTTGCACTTGAGAGGACTCTGGAAAATATGGGAAGCAATTATTGGTTCCCTAGGATGAGGAAATATGTGAGTCGTTATATATCAGCTTGTTTGGCATGTGCATACAATAAGGTACCAACTGGAAAGAAGGAGGGTTACTTACATCCAATACCAAAGGCAACGGTTCCCATGGATACTCTGCACTTGGATCACTTAGGGCCTTTCGTAAAAAGTATTAAAGGAAATTCCTATTTGATTATGGCAATAGACGCTTTTACAAAATTTTTATTCGTAAAGCCCGTGAAAAGTACACAGGTAGGACCAGTGAAGAATTTTATGGAATATATTTTCCAGACTTTTGGAGTACCGAGGCGAATTATATGTGACAGAGGTTCATGCTTTGTAAGTAAAACTTTTAGAGTATTCACCAAGGAGTTAGGCATCAAAGTTGTACTAAATGCCACGGCAACACCACGAGCAAATGGTCAGATAGAGCGATACAATCGGACCATACTGTCCTCGATAGCAGCTACTCATGAAGACGAGAGAAAGTGGGATAACACGATTAGTTCTATCACTTTTAGTATAAATTCTTCCACAAATAAAGCGACAGGAAAAAGTCCTTACGAATTATTATTCGGATACAAGCCTAGAGGGATGCACGATTCTTTCCTAAGTGGGGTAGTATCTGAAGGCAAGGTGGATAACAATATCCAAAAGACTAGAGAAGAGGCTGGAAAACGAATCCAGGACGCTCAAAATAGGCAAAAGGCTTATTTTGATACGAAAAGAAAGAAATGTCACAAGTACAAAGTAGGAGACCTAGTAGTCCTACGACGCGCTAATCTTGCAAATGACGGCAAGAGTTCGAAATTAGTGCCTAAGTATACTGGTCCCTATGTAGTAAAAGAGGTACTTGAAAGTGACAGATACGTAGTAGAGGACCTACCAGGTTCAAAACGTTCTAAAAAGAAATACAGAGGTATTAGTTCGGTCGACCGCATGAAGGTTTTTAAGGCTGCTTGTACAAACAGTAGTAGTGACTCAGCTACGGAAGCTGAGGAGAATGTTGTTGATGAAATGACTACTAAATGAAGGAGTCTAAGAAAGCTTGTGACGTTGATGGGATGCCTGGCCAGCATCTGCATTGACTCTAACTTTCTTGTCTTCAGAGTGTTCCTTAATAGATAATATATTATTTGTTGTTTTCAGATGACTAGACACGTAGTTTTCCGGGACGGAAAAGTCGGTAGCATGGCCGACTGTAACATCATGCTATTGGTGACTTCACTCAAAAGGGAAATGAGTCAGCCGAAATAAACAAACCGGGCGAGATTCGCAAAAACACGAACATTATTCGCCTGCTTTTGCTGGATGTGTGTTGAGGACGTCGGCTTAGTAGATATATTATTTTTCTTTGTGCTGTTATTTCTTTTTAATTATTGTTTATTTGGATTAAAAAGTATATTAAAATGTTGTAAAATTCTGCGGGTGTTATTTCTATTATTTTATACACAAATTTAAAATATATTTTAAAAATTAATAAAATGTTATTTTTTTAAGAATTAGTATTATTTAATAGGTTCCTAATTTTTTATTGAGTTATCATATAAAAAAATATAATAAAAGAAATATTAATTAAGATGTATATTTAAAAATCAATGTAACAACTCTTTCAAAAGTTGATCCAAAGAATAAGTTCTCTCTATTATATTTTCAAATGATAGTAAATGACATAAATGACAGTAAATTTGTTACAAAGTCTGTTTTTCAAACAGATATAATAAAACTGTATGTGAAAAATTGGTAAAGGGATGAATTGTCGAGTAATGGAGTGTCGGGACACACATTTTAAAGAAAAAATATTTTAGATGTTCTCTTTACTAATGTTTTAATTAACTTTGAACTTAATAAATTATTTTTAAATTTCACTGTAATATAAATAGAATAATATTTTTTTGGAAATAGGGGTATTATTAAATCGGTCACAGTATGACAATGTAAGGTTCATTTAAAGAAAATGTGGTTTAATTTTATTTTTATTAAAGATCTAATTAAGCCATAATATATGTTGAAAGCCCATTGTAAAATAAACAAAATTATAATTTACATAAATACTAAAAGTATTAAATCGGAATACAAATATGAATTGTATAGTATTATAACACTTACGCTAATTCAGGATTGAAAAAAACCTTTTAGTTAAATCTCCTAGGTAAAAATCTGCGGAATTTTTGGGAATGTTTATGTAATTTTAAGGTTATGTCAGTGGCGCGCCATAACTCAAAAACTAACGGGCTTTGACAAAAATCGGCAATTGGCCCGATAAGTAAAAAATCACCTGACAAACTTACGATTCTAGGGCTTTTCCAATATACTTATTACAAATATATACTTTACTTACTTAAAGGCTTTATAGCCATTTTCTCCATGCACAATCACAGAAGACTACACAGACATTAAAGTCAGTTCTGCAGACACTCCTTGATTACTTAGTCTATTAAAACTTGCAACTCATTTATATACTTCAGGAAATGACGGGAACAAACGGTACACGGCAAGAAATGAGTAAGTTTTTCTTCTTATTACGTCAAATTCCAAAGTTGTTCGGCTAAGCTCGAAACCAACCCGAAAGTCGTTCGGCTAAGCGGGATATTTGAATTCAATTGTCTGCGAGCCTTTATCCATTTTTTCCTTTTTTTTAATTCCAACAAGTACTTGAAAATGTATAAAATTTGCAGTTACTATTTCTGCCAGTATTCTTACATTCAAGTGCACAACAACTAATATGCACCATTTTTAATATTTTTATCTCAATGGTTTAAATTTAAATTAAGCATGATTAAACGAAAGTTTGACCACAGCGAGCGCTGCAATTGATTTAGCTGTCTCCACCATACACTCAGCTTCCTCCAATAGGTGACCATTTATCCATTTAACAAAATAAACTTATTTAATAAAAAGATTTTTAATTGTATGATGCAAACTAATGATGATAAATAAAAAAATAAAAACTAAACTGTTACACTAAAAAATTTCACTTTATACATTTTTTTAAAATTTTAAATTATTAATTTAAATGCAGCAAATGGAATTAAAAGTTTGTTTCCAGAATATCTATTTTTACAGCTAATAATAAACTAATTAATCAATTTCGACACTGAACTAAGAAATGGAATCACCAGTGGCGTGCGCTGAAATTTAAAATAAGAAAAACTTTTATAAAAACTCACCTATTTGTGATGTAATTTATTTTTTTTTCACGGACTCGCGGTGCTTTAGACATAACATGTCGCTAACCTAGGTACCTTTTGTAAAAATTTTTAAACCGCCAAAACAACACTGATTCTAAACACCGTTTTTATTGGCGAAAAGCAAACAAGGCCAACAAAACAGTTATTCCTAATTTCACAACCTGCTAGCCACTCATACTGCTCATAAGATTTTTCTGGATTGAAAAGTCGCATACAAGTCTTTATTTTAATAGATATGTTTTTAAACGCAAGCTTGGGCTCACTTTTATTTAGTATGTTTATTCTTTTTATTAAAACTTTAAGAACTTTGGTTTGTCCAACAAGAAACAAACCACACAATTATACAACTATACCTAAGAGCTAATACATTTTCGAAAAAAACAGTCATGTTTCTAACTGTCTAAAGTCTATCGATTCAAACCAAAAAAGAGATCCGCGGTTCCCAACAAACTAAACTACAACCGCAAAGTTTATGTAAATGCGTATATATTTAATCCTTTAAGTTGCTTATTTGCATGTAAAGCTTTAGTTACTTAACCTTTCTATTTTAACATTTAACACCAAAATTTTTGTAAGTAAACCGATAAATAACTGGATATCTTGCATATCTAAAGCTCGGAGTGGACGTATTAGAAAAATGGTAGACGCATTGCTGTTTGTATGACAAAGATAACGTAATGTATTATCTCTTGATGTTCAAGCAGTATTTAACTTAAAATGTTGCTAACGTGTAGAGATTGGGCGGTATTATCAAGACTTATTATTTTTTGGAGGCTTGTTCTTTATATTTAGGATGTTGCAGTTTATTAAGAACCAAATAAAAAATAAGACTATTTTTCAAAACTTTCTTTACACAGTGTTACAATTTTTGTTCCGTTGATGATTCTAGGAAAAGCAATACTTTCCTTGCTTCCATGGATCTCACGCCGGCTGGGAATCACCAATATTTCAAGTATGTTCTATAGTTTTGTGGCGGATTCATATTTCAGCATATTTTCTTTGGGATTGCCTAACAATTTTTTAGAAAATGGGATCACTTCGGTCCAAGTCCCGAGGTATAACAAACTGAGCCTGCTTAGTCCTATTGACCCCTATGAATTGCAGATCACCTGCAACAAAAAAGAAGAAAAACACCCAAAAAAATTAACAAAACTAATCTACGTTGCGGTGGCAAGTCGGCCTCTATTTTCAAGATAAAATTAAAAGAAAACATAGAAACTAAATGTTTAAAAAAATTGGATTAAGGATTATGACGTTTTGCCAAAAATGACATATAAGGTTGTTTGACTGGTATGTTTATAATTCTCAAAAAGACAAAAAAGGTTGTGTGGTGTGTTAATTAATTTTAGGTTTACCCAAAATTACTTTAGCATCAAGCATAGGTAACCATGTATTATTTACATTAACAGATATTGATGCTACACATTTTTCTTTATTTAATAATATAAATGCACTTTCTTTAATTTTACTTTTTTTTGAACAAGTCCAGTTTATTATGTGGTTGTTATTAAATGCGTGTTGACAGATTTTTGATTTGTGGTATTCTGTGTTTTTAATGTATGTTGTATGTTCTTTTATGCTTATGGCTAATGGTCTGGAAGTTTCACCTATATAAAATTTAATACAATCACAAGGGATCTTATAAATTACATGTTTTGTGTTTTCGTTCGAATATTAAATTTATTACCTATTCGTCGAATTTTATTACAAGGGCGAGGAATATATGGTAAAAATAAATTTGTAATGGATCTATTTTGATTTTGTCTTAAATTTAGTTGTTTAAATTTTAGAAAACAGTTTATAAAATCAAGAGAAAAATTATTTTGAACTAATATATCTTTTAAAAATTCTTTTTCGTTTTCTTTGTTTTAATCAAAGCAAATTATTTTAATTCTATTAAAAAGGCTTTTCACAACTTTTTTTTTACCATTATTGGGTGATTAAAGTTAAAATTTAAGTATCTGTTTGTATGTGTTGGTTTTCTACAAATTTTAGTTTTATTTTTTTTTTATTGGAACATTTAGAAAAGGAAGTTGTGAGTTTTGTTCTTTTTCTAAAGTGAAATGAATCGTAAGTTCTTGTGTATTAATGTGTGTTAAGAAATCATTTGGACAATGTTTGTTTTGTTGATAAATAGAAAAATGTCATCTATATATCTCCACCAAGCTAAAGGTTTATAATGATAATTTTAGACAAAATTGGATTTAAAATTTTAAAAAATTTGAAACCCATTTTGTACAAAATTATCATTATGAACCTTTAGTTTGGTAAAGGTACTTATATATATGACATTTTTTCTATTTATCAACATGATTAACATGGTCTAAACGATTTTTTAATAAACAAAAAAGCTGCAAAAAGTCTTTTTGATAGAATTAAAATAATTCGTTTTGATCAAAACTAAGAAAACGAAAAATAATTTTTAAATGTTATTTTAGTTCAAAATAAATATTTCCTTGATTTTACTACTAAATGATTTTTTAATAAACAAAAAAGCTGCGAAAAGTCTTTTTGATAGAATTAAAATAATTCGTTTTGATCAAAACTAAGAAAACGAAAAATAATTTTTAAAAGTTATTTTAGTTCAAAATAAATATTTCCTTGATTTTATTAACAAATGTTTTCTAAAATTTAAACAACCCAATTTACGACAAAATCAAAATAGACCTATTACAAATTTATTTTTACATTATTATACATATATTTCTTATCTAATAAAATTTAACGAATAGGTAATAAATTTAATATTTGTTCTATCTTTAAAACACAAAACACTATTCGATCCCAAGTAACAAAAACAAATCCATACAATATAAACGAAAACACAAAAAATGTTATTTATAAGATCTCTTGTGAATGTAATAAATGTTATATAGGTGAAACTTCCAGACCATTAGCCAGACGCATAAAAGAATATAGAACATATATTAAAGGTACAGAATTCCACAAATCAAAAATCTGTGAACACGCATTTGATAACGACCACAATAAACTGGAATGCTTCTAGTATTTAAGAAAATAAAACTTCTAAAAAAAATCCAAAACTATAGAAAGTGCATTTATATTATTACATGTGTAGCATCAATATTTGTTAATTTAAATAATACATGTTTACCCATACTCAATGCTGAAATAATTTCAGGTAAACTTAAAATCAATTAACACACCACACCACTTTTTTTGTCTTTTTGAAAACTATAAATATACCAGTCAAACAACCTAATATTTAATTTTTAACAAAACGTCATAAGGTAAAAAACTGTCAGAATTTCCTAACTTTTAATCCAAAAGTTTTTTTAAACCTTTAGTATAAATTTAAGTATTTCTTTTAAATTTTATCTTGACAACGCTGGCCGACTTGCCACCGCAACGTAGATTAGTGTTTTTAATTTATTTTCTCCTTTTTTGTTGCAGTTGATCTGCAAGTCCATAGGGGACAAGGGGACTGAGCAGACTCAGTTCGTTATATCCCGGGACTAAAACTGAAGTGGTTCCATTTTCTGAAAAATTGCAAGGCAAGCAAACCGAAAGAAAATATACTGAAACCAACATTTTAATTACATCATGTTAATATTTTAACAACTAGTTGATTGTATTTATTGTATGATATTTAAAAATTAGGACATTTAATGTTTAACTTTTATTTTATGGTCATTTAATTAAATTGACTTATAAACACAGTAATTTTTAAAATTTAAATGGTTTGTAAAAAACAAATAACGAAATATGCTCTTTCAAAATAATGTCGATAGAAAATACCAGAAAATCCTAAGGGAGCTGTAGATTCTAACTATAAATGCACATAACGAAAATAACTTTGTATTTTACGCACATGAAACGACGAACATACTATGGGTAAAGCTATATATCAAATAAATAGTTTTTATAAGTAAAATATTTTTATTGCAAATAAGCTGTTTTGTTGTTATTGAAATTTTTGTTATTAGTACCCATTATTACTTGTAAAAGGCTATAAAAATATTTTAATAGAAAGATAATATCCTCATAAAAGAGTATTAATGATTTGCTTAGAGTAATGTCAAATATTTGAAATTACTACTACTATTTTTTGAAAGTATTAGGACATACCTAATTAAAAATAACCTTTAACTAACATATTCATATACTTATTATCCCAAAATTAATTTTAAAATCCTATTTAAGATACCAGAGAAAAAATTTGTTGAATGTGGGTTTTTATATGTTTACTTAAATTATTAAAAAAGAAGTGCAAGTTTTTTTTTTATCTTGGGACAGTTCACGAAGGCTGATGCCTAAGTACTAACGTACCGTGGGTGTCTAAAGAGTGGTGAGGGGAAGTTTGTTCACATGGGACTTAAATATTTGGAGATTGGAAGGAGAAGGAAAAACTTGTGCGGGCAGCAGGTTCCATAGTCTTGACACTCTAGGGATGAAGGGACGAAGAAAGCGGGATGTTCGGGGCCTCTCTAACTGAACTGTAAAAGGATGCATAAAAGTTGCACTACGTGTTGCTCTGTTGGAAGCTGCCAGAGAAGGTATTATACTGGCCAACTTCTCTGAGCAGGAGCCGTGAAAATACCTAAGAGCGACAGATCCCCCACAGTTCGACGGTGGGCAAGAAGAGGAAGACTTTCTGTGAGCGTTGGATCATTAATAAGACGAACAGCTCTTCTTTGAATGGAGTCCAGAATGCTAAGTGTAGTAGGAGACGCCATTCCCCAGACATGAGAACAATATTCTAAAGAGGGTCTGATTTGGGATACATACAGAGTGTACAGATTGGAAGAAGAGAAATATTTTCTGGCTCGGCAGAGGTATCCAAGCTTTTTTGAAGCTACCGAGGTTATGGATGTAATGTGTTTGTGCTAGTTGAGGTTATTAAAAAGTAACACCGACAAGATTAAACGACTCTTTGTTTTGCAGAACTTGGCCGCTCAATTGCAAGGAATGAGCATTGGCAGACTTTTTTCGCGACAGCGAACATGACTGTGTTTTTTCGAGGCATTAAACTGAACAAGATTGTTGGCACCCCAATTCAAGATAAGTTTAAGGTCTTGTGAAAGAGCTATCTGCATTAACCTGCGCTTGTTTTCCAAATTCAGAATTACATGGTGGCTTAAGAAATTGAATACCAGAGTGAAGGGTACTATCGTCAGCAAAACTATGAATGGGATTGATTGTGGAAGAAAGAAGATCGTTAATATGTAGAAGAAACAGCGTGGGTGCCAGCACTGAGCCCTGGGTCACCCCAGCATTAATTTGGTAGAAGCTGGAAGAATCACCATCTACACTAACTGATATACGTCGATTAAAAAGGAAACTGGAAAGCCAAGAGAAAAGCTTAGGTGGAAGACCGTAAGAAGAAAGTTTGTTAAGAAGCCCATCATGCCAGATCTGATCGAAAGCTTTGGATATGTCAAGAGCAACGATCTGGGATTTACCAAGAAACTCAAGGCATTTGTTCCAGTTGTGTGAGACAAAAGAAAGAAGATCAGCTGTGGATCTTCTGTGGCGGAATCCATACTGTCTATCATGTAAGATCTTGTGTTTTTCCAGATATTTTAATGAATTTTTCCATTACTTTGCAAACAAAAGAAAAAAGAGATATAGGTCTATAGTTAGAAGGAAGAGTTTTGCATCCTTTTTTGGGGACAGGTTGCACACGTGCAGCTTTCCAACTCTTCGGGAAAATGCCCGTGTCGTAAGAGATTCGAAAGAGGCGAGTCAGGATGGGTACAAGCTCGGGAGCACATTTTTTTAAGACGATTGCTGGTATGCCATCCAGCACAGACCATTTTTTAGTATTAAGAGAAGAAACAATACGCTTGATCTGTTTGACTTTAAAAATGATATCGGACATTTTATGAGAAACAGGGATGACTGTTGGAAGAGAAAGAATAATAGAAGGATCAAGTGTAGAATCGGCAGCAAATTGTTTAGCAAATAGTTCGGCTTTTCCTTTGGAGGTAGAGACAAAGGCCATCTTCAGAGATTAGGGGTGGAAAAGAATTTGTGCAAAAGTTTTGACTAATATTTTTGGCAAAGGACCAGAAAGCTTTACTGCCATTTGAGCAAGAGAGAACTTTATCTTTTATCCGATTGTTAAAACGGTCTTTTGCTTCTGAGATGGTCTGATTATACTGATTTCTTGCTTCGATGCTAGCCTGTCGATTTTCAGAACTGGTGGAAGATACTTTTTGTGAGCTTGAATTTTTAAAAGTCTGGCTTTGTCACAGAATTTTGAAAACCATGGTTGGTGATTTGAAGTTATGGGGTTCTTTTTAGTGTGGGGAATATAGGTCTCAATGCCTAGTTAAATTGTTTCGGTAATTTGTTTACATATTTCGGAAGAATCTAAAGTAGAAAAGCAGCTAGGATCCTATGGGTAGCTGGGAAAGAAGTCTCCCAGTCGGGCTGAATTGTAGTGCCAGACGGTTCGTGGCGGCAAGTGTTCAGTTGCCTCAAAATGTGTGGAGTATGATTCGGTGTTTTCTGCTGCTCTGCCTTGTGCATCAGTTTTTGTAAAGCCTAGCCAATCCTTATTATGAACATTAAAATCCTCGAGGACGATTACTTCGGCCAATGGAAACTGGGAAATAATAGTGTCGATCTTTATTGAAAGGAAATCAAAGAACTCGTTGTGGGAATTGTCAGAGGAAGACCGGTATATACAGCAGATGAATTTGGTAGAAGATCTGAAAGTAAGTTTAAGCCAAAGAATATCAGGCCTACCCGATTCGAGGTTAGAAACCGCACAAGCGGTCGTTGCAACAAGCACAAACGCGCCAGGGGCGAAGATAAAGAGTCATAACCCGGGAAAGTGGTTGGTCGCTGTTTTGGGACTTATTTGGTTTCGGTAAGAAATAGACTGGGATTTGGGGATTGAAGATAATGGTGAACAGAGTTTTCGTTGGAGTTAAGCCCACATATATTTGTGAAAGATATCAAACTTTTCGATGGTGGCCCCCCAAATGTACCCCTCGCCCGGAGAACCG
Organism: Listronotus oregonensis; assembly: GCA_019359885.1. Taxonomy (NCBI): domain Eukaryota; kingdom Metazoa; phylum Arthropoda; class Insecta; order Coleoptera; family Curculionidae; genus Listronotus; species Listronotus oregonensis. The sequence goes on from JAHBCN010000530.1 coordinate 120,921, forward strand.
AATGGAGGTGTTTTTTACCTTCGGAATACTTTACGTTCGGGTGTGCAATCATCATTATTTCCAAATTTTACTATAGTGGAAAAAAAAGAGAAAGGAGAAAATAAAGAAAGAAGAGGAAGAAGAAAAACTAAAAGAGAAAAAAGGAAGAGGAAGAAGGAAAACTGACTCACCGCCCAGAACTCGAAACGTCCCATAGGATCTATAAGACCCCAAGACTTCACGAGTCCTTTAAAGGGCAAGTGGGGTGGTACCCGGAAGATTATCAGTTTAAAATGTCCAAAAAAATATTTTTTTATAGAATTTAAAGTAAGTATATATATTTTTTATATTTTGGATAACAACCAATAAATAAGTAATATTCAAAAAGAATTAAGGAGCACAAAAAAACTATGCATAACAATTATAACTCAAATTATTAGTTATTTTAAGATTTGCAAAATTAATTAGGCCAATAATTCCAATATCTTATTAAACGATTGAAAATACTTTATGGTATTTTAATTATCTAACCATTTTTAGTAAAAATTCCCAACCAATATTACCATCATTGATTGTACCTAAATTGATTACTGGGGTAAAATATTTTATAAATAATATAAATATAATTATATATCACATTTTAAAAATATTTTAATTTATTGGTTTTTTAGTTAATGTATAAGTTATTACATTATCCTTTATATTATGTCAAAAGTAGTTTATTTTTTGCTTTTTCCTTAATTATATTTTATAGCCCTGAGGCAGATTATAAAATCTCCAAAGTGCTCATAAATTTTACATTAGAAGTGTAAACCTTAAGGTTTTACAATCTAATTTATTTTATAATAAAAATAGTTACTTTTATATTGTAGGGACATAAATTTTAAGTCAGTATAGTTTAATATTATTGTTTTTCTTTTTTGAGTTTGTGTTGCCATAACACATTGTTTAATTTGTAATTTTCTTAAAATAAATTATGTAAACAAATATTTATTGTGATGGTTAAAAAGAGGAAGCTTTTCCAAATATTTTTTAAACAAACCTATAATAGTATCCTGTAGTTTGTTAATCAGATTAGTTTAAGAGGGATTGCTCATATGCCTACAAGTATGTAAAGTATGTTATGAATAGCAGATTTTTGATCCATTATTGGCTTTTTATTTCTTGTTCCTTTTTGGGCCTACTGGCGTCGTTGAATGATGATACAAAAGAGAATCTTTGCTCTGTTTTTGTTTAAAAAGTCAATAATTCTCATATTAATTAAGTAATCCCTCTACTTGCCATAACAGCAACCTAGTTTTTAGAATATCACCGAGCGTGACTTTTGGATATTTTAACCAGGAAATGCTTTTCTACCAATCTATATTTTCTTAAAGATGATAAACCCATTATCATTTTATCGCCTATTTTAATATTGCAAGAGTTGGTCTGGACCAGAAAACGTCAGGATAACCTAGTTCTAGCTACTCATAAAAGTTCTCCATTGTTTTCCGTGGCAGCAATCTCCTTCAGGATGCACGGATATTCATTCAATACTTGTCCTAAATGCTTAAATTTGGTAAATTTTTGGTTGGTATATTGTGACTTCCTTTCATGGTAAAGAAAAACTGTGTTGTTGATCTAGCTCTGAAAATAATAGTCTTAACTTCGTCAACTGTCTCTTAATTAATGGTTTACTAATCCAGGGCATTTTACGGTGATAATGGAGTTCTTTTTACTTCTTGTTGGGGTTGCAGCCAACTAAACATGCTTTATCAAAGTTATTAAACAAAGTCGTATGATCTAAACGACTTTATTTCCAAAAAACAGCTATTGGTGTTTTTGGATACCATTGTGTGACCGCAACTCGCGGGGTGTAGCTTGATGCTCTAGTAGTTTTAATTCATTTTACGCTTTAATAGCTTTTATTTTAGCAAATATATCTGAAGTTGCTAATCACAAATAAAACATCAGAAATGTAGTGGGCATGCTTTTTAGTGTGTATTTGAAGACATTTCTTAAATATGAAATTTTAAACAATTTTTTTTGTTTTTGTAACTTCGTTTAAATAGCATTTTATCGAGAAAAGATATTTAAAATGCTAAGTTTGGTTACATGAATTTCCTAAACTATCCAATAAATCGTACTTTTTACATAGGGTACAGATAAAATATATATAAATTAAATATAAATAAGATTAAATTAATATATATATAAATATAACATATATAATATATAATATATATATATATATATATATATATATATATATATATATATATATATATATATATATATATATATATATATATATATATATATATATATATATATATATATATATATATATATATATATATATATATATATATATATATATATATATATATATATATTTTATATATAACAGGGTGTTCAGAAAATGCATTAGGAAATTTTAAGGAATGATTCTACATAGGAAAATAATGTTAGTAAGTCATTTACCAAAATGTCGAGATCTCCATGGTTACCAAGATACAGAGGTGCAAAGTTCAATATTTAGTTTTGTTTTTCTGCCATGTAACATTTATTCTTCCATCAATTTAGTTGATGTTTGGCATACGAACCGAGCTCTTAAGGTTCTAATATTGTACGTTAAAAATAGTTCTTTTGAACACCGCCAGAGGGCACTTTACATGTAACACAAAATTTATTTACTCCCTATCTTTTTTATTTGGACATATATTCCAAATTCGAATATACCAGCTTAGAGACAATTAAAAATTCAAAAAAATGTACTCTTCATTAATGTCGATAAACCTAACCATTTAGCCACTAATCGACATCAAAGTTTTCATCAGTTTCATTAAAATAAACTGTTTTTAAACGGAATCAACAAATCAAGTAGCCTTGTGTCCAATTTTGCGAAATCTGACAAATATTGGTTGCATTACTGTTGAATTTGAAATTATTTTCCTTGTTAAAAACATACATTGCTCTAAAATGGAACAAAAATATTCAAATATTGAGTACCGTGATATGCATTTTTCATTTGAAAGCTATAGTCTATAAGACGCCGGTAAACGATATAAATGATTTGGTAGTTTCATTTGGCTTCAATTATAAACAGATTTTCCTAACAAAAATTAAAAAAATATATTTTTGACGCAATGGTTGTGGTATTATTAGAAATACAGTTGGTATATTTTTTCGCATAAGAAGACATTTTTTAAAGAGTATTAGAAAATGTATAGAAACGAATGGGGGGGATTTCAAAAATTTGTTATAATTTTTCCATTTTTAAAGAGTCAATGTTGTAAGTTACCATTAAGATTAGTTAGATATTAAATTAGTGTTAAGTTTTTTTGTTAACAAATTTATTAATAAATATACTTATAAAATCATTAGCTGTTAAATGCATTTCACACACGGCGACTTGATTTGTTGATTCCATTTAAATACATGGTAAATTGGATGAAACTGATGAAAACTTTGATGTCCATTAGTGGCTAAATGGTTAGGTTTATCGACATTGATGAAGAGTACATTCTTTTTTGAATTTATAATTGTCTTTAAGTTGGTATAATCAAATTTGCAATATATGTCCAAATAAAAAAGATAGAGAGTAAATAAATTTTGTATTTCAGGTAAACTGCCTTCTAGCGGTGTTCAAAAGAACTACTTTTAACGTACAATATTAGAACCTTAAGAGCTCGGTTCGTATGCCGAACATCAACTAAATTGATGGAAGAGTAAATGTTATATGGCGGAAAAACAAAACTAAAAATTGAACTTTGCACCTCTGTATCTTGGTAACCATGGAGATCTCGACATTTTACCAAATGACTTGCTAAAATTATTTTCCTATGTAGAGTCACCCCTTAAAATTTCCTAACCATTTTCAGACCTGTATTTACATATATATATATATATATATATATATATATATATATATATATATATATATATATATATATATATATATATATATATATATATATATATATATATATAATATTTTAGATAATGTAATATAATTTCTTAACAATAACACTAAAATCTTGATCTTCCATTGTCTTTATTTGTAAATTTATACACAACGTTTCGGTTAGTGATGTATCTTTAACCGTTTTTAAGTGATAACTAACATACTTTATATCAAAGTGGCATATACATGGTGAGCCGGGAGAAATGGACCAAATTTCAAGAGTGTATTGCACACATGAATATAATACAAAAAGCCTGATTACAAACAGACAAAACTTCATAGATTAATATATTTTCAATATTTACTGTTTCGTCTGCAAAAGGCTTCTGTTGCTAACTGATTGATGCATATCTTTTTTTAATAAAAGATGCATCATTTCTAATGCATCGAATTAGTGCATCCCGAGTGGCGACTTTTACATTGTATACCACAATTTTAAAAACCCCAAATATATTCAGCGGTGGAGGTCTGGAAACGGCCATGATGATCGCGTTTTAAATTAGCAATGAACTTAGCAGTTTAGATTTTAACAAAAGTATTGTCAGTGTTATTTAATGATTTATAGCAACTGTCATCTGACATTTTGTTAAACTTTCTAAACCGTTGTTACTTTAACAATTGCTAAGTTAACAACGGTTTAGAATGTTTAACAAAAATCAGATTTTGACAGGTTGCCTACTAAAATCATTGAATAACACTGACAATGACGTTTTGTTAAACATTCTAAACTGCTAAGTCCATTGCTAAATTTAACAACGCGATCATCAATCGGCCGTTAGAGGTTAACTACTAGGAGCACCGCGACCAATCTAATGAACTGGAAACTTTCGTCAAAATATTGCTTGCCAGATAAAGAAATATGCAGAAGCTTCATCTTGTTGGTAATACATTTTCAATCTCATGTTAAGAGCAACATACTGTAGTAGTCCTGTTTGGTCATTTTGTAAAAAAATTAAATAATCCTCTTCCGTAAGGCGGTTCTCTAAAAAAGTTAAAGACCTATTAACTAACCATCACATACATTTATACCCCACCACAAGTTTACCACAAACTTGTGCTGAAAATTAGTTTTTACTCTAACGTGGAGATTTTCTTTCGACCATTTGTGTGGAATATGAATATATTTGATGCCGTACCGGGTGATATTGCTTCATGAGTAAAAAGTGTGCGCGTAACGTACTATAACGATTATTATTTATCCAACCACAAAATTGCATACATCTAACATAATCTTTAGTTTGTAGGTGCTGTACACGCTGTACTTGGTATCCTCTACTTTCTACTTCTTTTAAATCTTGCCGGTTGGCTTGTTTATATATTATGTGAGCGTTTCGGTGTCGCACAGTTTGTTGAAAACTCTAATAAAAATATCTTTATCCGGAATTCTTAGATGTGAAAATAGTTGATCATATTTTTCAACAGCAGCTGCTGCTTTTTCATTACAAAAGCCGTAAACACTTATCATATTTGCATTATCTAAATTTGAATGAGTGTATGGAAGTTTGTAACAACCGTTAAACTCGAAAATAAACTTTAAAATACCATCACAATACACTAAAATTAACACATATCAGCACAACAAAACGAATTGATTTAAAAAAATCGGTACCTACCGTATCTACAGTAGAAAGAGATACATTTTTCAAATAAGGCTATAGTCTAAATACAAAAAATGTAAATCGATTAAGAAAATATAAGTTTTTAAAAATATTTTCGCGTGTACAATCCACTCCTGGAGTTTGATCCGTTCCTCTAGACCAGGGGTCTCCAAACTTTCCAGCCTTAGGGCCATACTGATTACTCCAGTAAGTTCCGAGGGCCAAAACCATATTATCATTGTTGCCGGTGATAAGAAGTGAAATAGTCCACTGATGAAAAAAAAGTCCGAAAAAGTACACAACGTTTAAAAAAGGCTGCAAATCGGACTAAAGTCCGCAAAACGGCAACACTGCATATTATTAATTTTCCTGTCATTATCTGTAATTTCTAGATTAGTCGTAGAGTACGAGCCATGAGGAGTAACGTGACACGACATCTGGTGGACACAAGCGGAAATAGGTAGTACCTTCTATCGCTAACAGATGGCGCTAATAGCACGTACAGAATAATGTCGTTGGTTCGAGAAAGTTCTGGTGTCTTCCACTCACTTCTAGATGGCAGTAATTGCAATATATAAGAAGGCTAGTGGCGCAACCACAAGTCAGTTCCTATGACACTGTTGTTAAATAAAATATTGCATACCTCCTTAAAACGTGTTTGTGCGTGTTTAAGTTTAAGACATCTTTATAACAGTATTTTGATTTGAATTGTTGCTTTTGTGTGTGAATTAGTAGTATGGAAAAGAAGCGAAAAATTGATAGTGAATGCAGAAAATTCAAAGATCAGTGGAACATTCAGTATTTCGTAATTGAGTCCAGTAACAAGGCGCTATGTTTGATTTGCAATGAAAGCATAGCCGTTCTCAAAGAATATAACATTAAACGTCATTATGAAACAAAACATTTTCAAAATTACTCAAAATATACAGGAAGTTTGCGGACAGAAAAATTCGAAGCTATGCAGCGCGGATTGAAATCGCACCAATCTTCATTTACAAAACTCAAAACTGAACAAGATGCTGCAACTCGTGCCAGCTTTCGTGTGGCTCTTGAAATTGCAAAACGTGGAAAACCATTCACCGATGGAGAAATGATCAAAGAATGCATAATTGCAGTAGCCGAAGAAATGTGCCCTGAAAAGGTAAATTTATTAAAAACTGTCAGTATGTCAGCAAACACTGTGGCTCGAAGGGTAGAAAACATCGCTGAAAATATATCCTCTCAACTGTTCGACAAAAATGGACATTTTGAGTGGTTTTCTTTGGCCTTGGATGAGTCAACGGATGTGTCAGATACTGCTCAGGTGTTGATTTGTATTCGAGGAGTAGATAAAAGCTATGAAGTGCACGAAGAACTTCTTGATATGTATAGTATTTATGGCACAACTACTGGTACAGATATTTTTAAAGGAGTTGAAATGGCCATTAATCAAAAGAACCTTCGATGGAAAAACTTGAAATGTATTACAACTGATGGAGGCAAAACATGAGTGGGAAAGATAAAGGAGTGGTCGCTCTTGTGTCAAAGGCTGTAGAAAATGACGGTGGTTCAAAACCATTAGTCTTACATTGTATCATTCATCAACAGTCTTTGTGCGGAAAATGTTTGGATATGTCTGACGTTCTGAAACCAGTCATATCAACTGTTAATTTTATCAGATCTTTTGGGCTGAATCACCGACAATTCCGACAATTTTATTTATTGAAGAGATTGGAGAAACTGACTTACCTTATCATACTGCCGTACGCTGGCTTAGTTGTGGGAAAGTCCTTCAGCGCTTTTTTGAACTTCGAGCAGTGATCGAAATTTTTTTGAATGAAAAGCATCGCCCTCTTACTGAATTACAAAACAACGCATGGCTGTGGAAGTTAGCATTCTATGTTGATTTGGCAAAACATGTGAACGAACTGAATTTGGGATTGCAAGGAGAAAACCAGCATCTTCCTGATTTATACACTAATATCAAATCATTCCGGAAGAAATTAAGACTGTTTCAATCACAACTACGAAGTAAATGTTTTTCACATTTTAAAACATGTGAAATATTCAGCCACACTACTGAGACTGAGTTTCCTATCGATTTTGCAATCGAAACTTTGAGTGTTTTGAAGATAAATTTTGATACTCGTTTCTCGGACTTTGATGCCATTGCGAATCAAATTAAGATTTTTCAGAATCCTTATGATACTGACATTGAAACCCTAGCCCCGGAACTTCAAATGGAAATGATTGATCTACAATGCAGTGATATAATTAAGAACAAATATCAAAACTCATCTTTGTTGGAATTTTATAAGAGTCTTCCACTGACACAATTTGATAATTTGCATAAATTTGCTCGTGGTCTGTTTTCTGTTTTTGGTACTACTTATTTGTGTGAGAAAACCTTCTCCAAAATGAAGTACACAAAAAATGTTTACAGATCGAAATTAACTGATGAGCATCTTAAATCTCTTTTAATAATTGGTACAAGTAAAATTAGTCCACAACTACAAACTATTGTCAGTGGAAAATCTCAATTACATAAATCTCATTAGTATTTCATATGTCATTATGTTTGTTATAAGTTATGTGATTATTTAAAATGTATAAAATGTTAGTTGGATTCATTTCAATAATTTGTTAGTTATTATATACTGAAGTTAAATTTTCTGCATATTATACATGTCTTTACTCATTACAATTCTGTGTTTCTTTATCCAACTTATCACAAAAACAATAACAATAAGCCTACAAGAATGTTATGGGTTAGCGGAGTTAGCCCATGACCATATCAATGTAGATGTCATATTAATAATTATTCAACATAAAATTAGAATACTTCAGTAAACTAAATTTAATTTGCTATAAAAATTATTTGTTCTCTAAAAGGTGTTTTCAAGTATGCTAGCTCTCCGCGGGCCGGACAAAATCTGTCCGCGGGCCGGATGTGGCCCTCGGGCCGTAGTTTGGAGACCCCTGCTCTAGACTCACGTCGGTTCCTCCGGATTGCTAAGTAAATATGTAGCAGCATAAATTTATGTAAGTTATCATGTTAAAAGGGTATAAAATGACATTGTGGTTTTTAAAGTATTAATTTATAAATATTATCAAAATGGATATAAATTAAAAAATATTAAAAACCAAAAATGGTGGATGTTATCTAATTATATCCAGAGATACAAATTTATGTGTTTCTATATTTCGTAAAATTATTTGATCACAAATTTATTATTTTTGTCTAAAAGTAATCAAATTTGGACAAGCCGATATTTTCCTTTAAAACTCTTGTCTCGAGCGAGCAGCTAAGCCTTTAAGTGAGCAGGTAATATTGAATTGCAAAGGATAATTTTCCTAATATAAAAAAATAACTAAAATAAAGCTTAAAAGCTGTAACTTATAATTATTTAAGCACAAAGGTACGCCTAAAAGGTTTATAAGAAGTATTTATTTGATCTTATAATTACGAATTTTTTACCATATTTGTATTCAATTACTTTGACATTATATCGGATGCTGTTTAAAGGTAACTCACTTTAATTTCTTTTTTTTATTTCTGGTGTACCTGCCCCTGTAAATATTTCAAAAAATTCAAACTGCAGTATTATAGTTAACTTTTATAAGTAAATTTATTGTAATATGCATAATAAAACTTGTTCAGAATTAACCCTGTGTTAGTAAAAATACTAAATTTCAGTTTTAGTCCGGTAAAGTTACTTTACCGGGCTAGTGATGTATTGTTTTATTTCCCGGACCTAAACTGACAACGATATGTAATATATTAAGGTACATAATGAAAAAATACATTTTTAGTAAAACTAATCGGTATAATTTAGCACATTAACTTCTCTTAAACTAAAAAAACTAAGTCTAACTAAACTTGTCAGTTTAAATAAAATATTTAATATATTTATTACATAATATAATTATATTTAGGAATTTTAATAAAATCCTGTTATTGATAACAAATAAAACTGTTACACACTATTAAATTCCCAGTAAAGGTGGAATATTGTTTACTGAAATTTAATAGGTTTGTAGTAAGATATCAATAACAAGAAATCTTCTTGCTTTTATAATAAAACTTTTAAAAATTTGTAAAGATAAGCATCTTGACTTATCCCTAATGATAATAATTTAATATTTTTCTGCCCTTAAATATACTTTTTTAAGCTTATCATTTGACGGTTATTTTTTTAGTATTTTTAATTATTTTTTAGAATATAAATTAAATATTTTTTTAGAGTACGCAATGCCTTATGTTAGTGACAAATAACTTAAGTTATTATATTTATTTCACAAGATAGTCGAAAAATATATTTTTTTAATTCTTACTTTTAAAAGCAACCGTCCATAAGACATTTTAAACAGGGAGATGGCACACCTAACCAGTTAAATTTGTTGTCAGGATAACGAAAAATTTTTCCGCATAACTTCGTAATGCATCATTTATTTTCTTTCTTTCTTTTTTTTTCTTTGTTTTTTAATACTACTTTTAAAAGCAATCGTCCATAAGAGATTTTAAATCTGTTGTCAGGATAACGAAAAATCTTTCCACATAACTTCGTAATGCATCATTTATATTCTTTTTTGCTCTTTTCTAAATTACCAATATGTCACTTTTCTCGACTTTGCTATACCTTTCTATTTTACGAATAAAAAAATGTTATACACACCAACCTAAACTGTTAGCAGACTTACATTATTCATTTTCTGTAAGTTTAATTTTCAACAAAAATATTTTTTTTGAAAATTTGTGTTAAATAAACTATAATTTTTTATTAAAATGTCACGCGGAGGACAATTTTCAACGTTAAATTAAAATTATAAATAATGGAGAGTCAATTTCGAGAATTCTTATCGAAATTTTCTCCTCTTCAAGGATCTTTTTTTGCAATTTCCGCTATCTCTTATGGTTTTTGAGTTAATGATATGAACGCCTTTATCAGATTTGCATTCCGCGCCAAATGAGCTATCGCTCATATTTTTTAAAGCCTTCTAACAATTTTTCGCAAGAAACGCACTTCTTGACTGGACTATAGGTTTTATAAACATGATAATTAATGGTACGATTACAATTATTTGCACTAAAATTAATAGCAGAGGCCACTTGGTTTTCCGAAGGCATCAGGGATCTGTAATTGTTGGTGCCGTGTTTGAGATTGAGTAAACACATGCCCAGTAATCAGTTTAGCTCTATACTTATTTCTCTGACAGGTACTTGTTATTGGCTGTGTGGAAGTTGGAACAAAACTACTTGATCCTTGCTGTGGGGAAGGAAAGACAACATCGCTAGAGGAACGTTTGTTTTGTACGATTTGAAGATTTTAAAATCTTGTTGGTTATATCTTTTATGTATTCTGTGGACTTTTCCACGTATCCTTTAGCGACTTTTGTTCTTAGCCAGCCGCCGTGACATTTGTGATATATACACCAGCATCTGCAAGCATAGTCGCAGATAATCGTCTACGATAGTGTCCTGTATGTTGCTCAGGATTTGGCAGTCTCAAAAAAGCTGCAACATCGCAGAGCATCTTTCCAAATTTATAAATTTCACTACACTGGGTAGTACATTTTTTATTTTGACAATTAGCAAAAGATCTGTTATGGGGAGTATTTCTTACCAATAATTGCAAAAGTTCCGCTGCTGTGTGCTTTGTTGTCTGGTATTTTGATTTAAATAAGATTTTGTTCCATTTTTACGTTATCCGTTGATAAATTTGTTAATGCCTTTCTCCCGCATGCACGGGCTATACCAATAATCGTTGCCACTTAAAAAAAAATCATAATAATAATCAGAAGCTGAAGTTAAAAAAACTTCAACCTGATCTGCGCTTAAAATTTTTGATTTTTTTACATCTATACCTGACCTTTTTTTAAGAAATTAAATTAGTTTGAAAAATTGGCCAATATAAGCATTTTTGTTTAGCTTGAGCATTGTTTTTAGCATGAAATATGTTGACCATAAAGTGGGTAGTAAGCATAATGTCAAAAGCTTTGCAACGTATACTAAATAAAAACCTCTTCTTTTATATAATTTTTGTTACCCATTTGGAGGCTTCATTTATAGAGGTTCTCGTACTCTTTCTCCTAGGTTTTCTTTGATTTTTCGGGAAGCAAACCCGTCTTGATACTTTCAGCATGATTTAAGAGTTATTTTAAATATTTTCTATAATTTTTAGATCGTCTGAAAGAGAAAAGAAAACAGAGACCTCACTTTGACCATGAACAAGCAATTGTCATCCATAGCAACTAAGTATTTCAAAACCTACTTAGTATAGCAAGTATACCATTAATAATACACCTTAATGGTTTTTGACATTTCGGTGCGGAAAATATTTTCCACACTTCTGTTTACATACATTTTATTGAACAATATAATGGGAAAAGGTTTTGGATAAAATATTATCTGCCTATCACATCCAATTTACACCCAAGTGGCGTAAGTATCATCATTATAAATGGAACACCCTGTATATTTTCCAGACTATAATACTTTGTTGGATCCATATCTAAATAATTATACTGCCAATAAAATTTCCGCTGAAATTTTTTGATTTTTAACGTGTCTTATGGGAAAATTTATACATGAGTGAAATATTCGGTGGTAATATCACAAGTGTTTAAAAATTACCGATAAAATTTACCAGTTTTTTGCATTCAAGCTTGTTATACAAATACCACTCGTTCTTCGAACTCGTGGAATTATAAATAACAAGCTTTCATGAAAATGATCTGGTTAATTTTTATGCACGAGCGGTATTTAAGGAGAATATTTCTAGAATGGAGAAATATGGAAGTATTATACTATTAAAATGTTTTTTTTGTCATACAATTTTCAATTCATGCAACATAATTAAAACTATAACTGAAATCGTTTTTTTAATTACTTTATCTATTTCTTCATCGTGTACATGACCAAATCGACTCATTTTGACTGATTTTGACGTTTCTTATTTACAATGCAAACAAACAGGTTTGATTGTTCTGTTTTTGTAAGTAAGTGGAAATACTACGTTGTCTAGGCAACGTGAAATTTCCGCTGAATTTTTTTGATTTTTAACGTGTCCTATGGGAAAATTTATACATAAGTAGTTAATTTTTGTAGCGAAAACAAACAAAGACAAGTCTATTAAATAATATAGGCTTTATATCCGGAATGCCTTGTAGAATTTTAAAAATATTCAATTTAAAATATCAAAATTCACATCACTTCCGGTTAAAATGAAAGTGATAGGCAGATTTTATACCATCCTAAAATTTAAAAGCAAGATGTTTTTAATAAAAAAAAGTCTTGGTACTGATTTCATTGTCATCTGGTATGTACGTGGGTCACCTATCGTTTGGAATAAAAACTAAAGAATAAAAGCAATGGAAAACTTGATTTTATTACAAAATAAGATTAAACACAAGCAATTTTAAATGATAATATTTTACACCTTGAAATAAGCTGATTTTGAATAATTCAGCGTGAAAGAACAAACTCAGGTTTAACAAGCCAGAAGACTTAGCGTAGGGAAGGGTAATTTATCTAAAATAATCTGACTAAATTTGATAAATATAACTCCATCTAAGTCGGTTTATATTGGATTAGCCAAGACAGGTGCACCAGTAATAAACAATTGCTACAGAGTGGGTTAAAGAAGGGGATCAACCCAAATTACACTATGAAGATCCGATATTTTAGTTTTTTAGTGGCATTATTGTAAAAAACGTTATATTGTTAATATTTTTAATATTATGACCTTATATATAGGTGGTGTAATAGACGAACCAATGTTGCTAAATGTATTGTCATTGTGAAGTGAAATTGGATTCTTTGTATTTAAAAAATTAAAGTTGTCTTTAAAAGGACAAATAATAAATAAGTTTTTTTATTTATACAGGCAAATTTTTTAGGAACTATTTTAATAGTTATTTTAGAGAACCACCCATTAGAACTTTGGATTCAATTAAAACAATATAAAAAATGGTTTGACCCTGTATGATCCATAAATTCTTTTTATATTTTATTCATTTTTTTTTTTTTGAAAATAGCTTGTTGAAACATTATTTATTTAAAGATACTTATTTCCAACCACAAATTTAAACTTTCTGGCATAAAAAGGAAATTATTTATATAGCTTGGAATAATGAATTTGTAAAACGCACGATTTTATAAATTTGGTAAAATAAATGATTACTTTTTAATTTAAAGAGATTGAAAGTTAACAAAATGCATTTTGTTCATTATTTACTTAAAAAAAGCATTTTCTAAATCCTAAAATTTATTCTTTAGTTCTTAACAAGTTAACAGTTATTTATTTAAATATTATTACAGTTGTTTATTTAAATAATATATTATACTTTATAGTTTAACTTTCGTATTGTTAAAGCTATCCAAATTTAATAAAATCACTCATTTACTTGTTCGTCGCTTATTCTTCTTTGTAAATACTACATTTACTAAGATTAATTCTTTTGCGGTCTATGTCCGCTCCTTAATTCATGCTTCGATTCCATCTATTTTAAAAAGTTATGTCACCAGTGCACTGTTCAATTGTTGCCAAGGAAGTTTGAAGGTTTATGGAAGGCAATGCTGCAGAACAAAACTGTCCACGCGTGCAGGGCAGCGTGGATAGGAGAAATGACCCTGCGGAGTTTGCGCAATGAATAGTAGGTTAGGTCCGGACTTCCATAATTCTTTGTTACCCTGTATAAAGTTGACATCATTAAATGTCAAATTCAAACTAACTATACTTTCACTATTTTTTTATTTTTTGCACCACATTGTTGGTTATTTAACGAAACTATTATAGAATATTTAAAGTTATTGTGTCATATTCGATTTAGATAATCTAATTTAATATGGAAAGAATATATGGCGCCACTTCACAGCTTTCTATTTAAATGGTCAATATTTTTGGGCATTTTCTTCCAAGAGCTTTATCCATCCTTGTAACAGTTAATATAAAAATGTAAAAAAATGTGAATTATTTATAAATAAAAACAAATAACTGTGTTTTCATGGCTTTCGTAAAACTATTGATGGAAAGTAAAAATCTTTTCCTTTTAATATCCCTTTTTTTGCATAATACATATTATGAATTTTTTTTATAAACTAATAATTTTGTTTTCTAAATGAAATATCCATAAAAAAATTATATCACCGTTTTTTTTATTCTACAGAATTTTCTAGCTGTAAGTTACTTACGATTTTTTATCTAAACCGAATTCACTAATAAAAAAGGTCCATGAGACAGGATAACAGTGGTTAAAAATGTTTATTAACCTTTGGTAGGTATCCATTGTAACAGTATCCGTTAAATGTTATTTGCCTACAATATGTCGACCTTAAAAATATGATAATGTTAGTTAAAGAACCCAAAAATCTAATTTCTTTTTAAACAAATACAGAAGAAGCCAAAGGAAATTTAGCATAAAATTATAATTTCTTTCGTTAAATTAGTGGGAACTGTATATATTAAAATTTGCCCTGTTTGCCCAGTAATTGATAAGAATTTAGATCTTTTAAAGCGATGTTTAAAATTTTAAATAAAATAGGAGTACCTAAAAGTAAACCCATTTTTTTAATGATCCACAGAAATACACAAACATTGTGGTATTTATCTAAAAGATAGTTAAGTTTACCTTACTTTTCTCACTTCTATTGACTATAAAATTTTGATTTTCTATAATTCATTATGCGGTTACCTAACGTTGCGTCTCATAAGATGACCCAATTTTATTACAAGAATTACTTACCTAAAGTAAAAATTCCTTGGATTTGCAAGACAAAAACCATACAACTTTTAGGCATTTTGTTACGGTATTTTAAGTAACAAACAATAAACACAAAATTATAATCACAATTTAATAAACACTAATTACTAAAATAAAAAGGATTTTATTAATCCAAAAAACTTTAGTGAACACAAAATAAAATTACACAAGGCAAAACAATCGAAATTAATACGGCGCAAACGACAACGAAACATGTAATTCGCTTGCAAGGGTTGATGAGACGTCGACGGCACAGCGCGGGTATGGTTTAATATGCGCCGCGCCGTTGCACACGAAAACTGGACTTTGGCTCTGTCCAAAGTATTATGTGTTGCCTACCTACACACTGATTTATTAGTGTGTAGGTAACACATTACAAAATTTCGTGGAATTTTGTTACCGCGCAGAATCATAAGGGTACCTTCATGACAGTTATTTTCATAGTGGGCCGGGCATTTTTTAATCCAATAGGTCACATTATTGGGTTTCCATAAACATCCAAACTTTCTTGATTGTTGCTGAATATCTACAAAGGGAAATAATTAAACTGACCGGTTTAACAAATAAAAGCGTCCGTATTAAATCTAAGTATTAATGAGAGATTGCCAAAATCGAAACTTGCACAATTTAAGGATTTTGTTCAAATATATACAGATGTCTTAAAAAATGTTAAATAATGTACTGGAGCTAGAGTTTTATTTCAAAACTGAATGTTGACCTTAATTTTTGACATTTTCTTAAAATTAACCGATTTACGCCAAATTTAGTATACGGGTCGCTGATCACGAATCTAATATGACGAACCAAATTTTAAAATTCTTCCGACTTAAGCCAGATTTGGTACATGGAGGTTTTAAGTGTCACAAATTACAAACTTGGAGTTATATGTGATCTTGATCATATACTTTTTTATTGCACTACATATATAGCCGAGACCAAAAACCTATATAAGTATAAAACTGTTTACTCTTTTAATATCCTTAAAGTGTTAGCTGTAGAAAATACATAAATTACTGTTATGTATGATTGACGATTTTAAGTTAAAATGTTGTGGGCTAGTTTTGTTCTTTCTTTATCATGATGTATTATTATTTTGCAATGGTCTTCTTGGTGTATTAAAAAAATACAAAGTCGTCCTAAAACACCCCAGAGGCGTTAGGTGTGTGTCTTTGTCATAAATGTAATAATTTTAGCTTGTTTTTTGAAATGTGCTATTATTTTTGGTATTTTTAAAACATTGTAGAGACAGTAACTCTGAGCAAAAAACTTAAAAGGTATGTTTCATGTAGTTTTAAATGCCAAATAACAAAATCATATCATACTAAAAAAAGTTACGTACTATAATTTTTATGTAAACCTTAGGCGTTACTCCTGGGCACACCACTGGCAAAATAAGACAAACAAATTCTAGCTTTAAATATTCTGGTATAAAAACAATATTTTGTAGTTGAGACGCGAATTTACAAGGTGCGCTTATAAACCAAATTATGGGCGGCCAAATAATGTTTTTTTTTTAAATTTAAATTTTAACCCCTTTAACGTTTTAGTTCCTTCTACATTTTTTTAAATACACTGCCGAGCAGTGAATTAGGGTCACCCCGTAATTTGAAATTATTTTTACCATTTTTAGTTTTTTTTTTGGTTATAACATGGTTTACTAACTTTGCCATGTTCCATTCCAAGATGACATATGCCTTGCTTGCTTGGGGTCACGCTGCAATAAGACACAGAATTTTTGGACTTCAGAGAAGAGCTATACGTATAATTGCTGGGCTTGGATACCGTGATGACACCAGGGAGGCTTTTAAGTGGAAACGAATTCTGACATTGCCTGCGAGTTACGCACTAGAAAGTATCCTTTATATCCGAAGACATATTGACCAATACGAAACACACACCGACATCCATAACTACAGAACACGTACCAAAAATAGCATATATCCTACCAATACTAGATTAACAAGGGCACACACTGGTGTAAACTATTTTGGTGTAAGGTACTTTAACAGACTGGACGAATCAGAAAGGATGCTGCCTCTAACTAAAGTCAAATCTAGGCTCAAGGAGTATTTTCTGAAGACAGCTCCTTTTTCTTTGGACGAGGTCGACAGAATTATTTCTGGGTGCTCAGCTGCATCGTAACCTGTGATACTTTGTTCGTAATGCTTCCGTTTTGTTTGTTTTTTTTAACTATTGTTTGCCCTTGTTTCTACGTCTGACAATCCATGTACTATGTATTTTGTATTTTATTTTTACTTTTGCTAGTTTTAAGTTGTATGTTGTATTTATTCATTTTATTCTATTTTATATCGACTTATGTAATTGAATTGTATAATTTATTGACATTAATAAAGAATCTGTCTATTACAAAGTGTTTTGTAGTGTTGGTAGAGCAAGTGTATTGAAATGGCTAAAACTCCTGTTTTTGCGGCATGAATTGTGGCGGCTATAGAAGATGGGTGCGGGCAGCGCTAAACTGCGAGAAACGTTGGTGTAAGTCTCTCTAGTGTGTACGAGTATTTTAGCGGTACGAAGGGACTGGTCTGCTCACTCGAAGACCTGGTTCAGAACGAGGAAGGACTACAACAGCTAGAGATGACCGCTTTCTCGTTTCTAGTGCTTTAAGAAACCGAACGGCCACGGCGTTTTCCCTTCGAAAGCATTTACAAGAAGTGAGAAATGTAAACACAAGTGAGTGGACAGTTAGGAGGCGACTTTATGCTGCTGGAGAACATTTGGCTTGGACAATGGAGGATTGAAGTAGCGTATTGTTTTCCAATAAATCGCGATTCTGTCTTACGGATTCAGTGGAGGCATAGGTACCTAACAGAGGTTCTAGAAGACCATGTTCTAACGTTCATGCTTATTCTTGGAGATGACGCAACCTTTATGCATGATAATGCACGGCCCCACACTGCTCGGATAGTTACTGTTTATCTTGTTTAGCCTGCTCGCAGTTCAGACTTAAATGTCATTGAACTTGTTTTAGATGGGATGGAGAGACGTTTACGGAGACATGTGCCGGCTCCCAGAAATTTTGGAAAAATAATGGAAGAGATTTTACAGGATGTGTTTCAAAATCTGATCCAAAGCATGAGTTTACTTTGCAAGCTGTCATTACTGCCAGAGGAGGGAATACTCGCTACAAAAGTCCTTAAAATTTCTTCTGTTTAAAGTAAGCATATCAAATTAAAATTTTCATTTTTAGTACTTTTAATAAAATTTGAATGAAACAACAAAAACTTTTCTTTTTATTCAAGCAATCACGAAAAAATCATCTTGTAACGTTAGTAACCTATGTAACAATCCAAAAAAATAGGAAAAAACTAAAAATTTCTAAAATTATTTCAAATTAAGAGGTGACCCTAGTTTAATGCTCGGCAGTGTAGTTAATAGCCTATTTTATTAGCTTTTACTAATAGGTTTACAAGCACTTTTTAAATATTGTAACTTTTTAATATGCTGCTGTATGCTCTGATGATGGATCATTTTTTGCCGTCAGATTTTACAACGTAATATAATAAATTGCGAATAACATGGATATATTATTTGCCAAGATCAGTCTTCATTATATTCTAAGTGCTTCTCTAGTGCTTTAAAAATATCGTATATAAGAGATCATGCAATCACCTAAAATGTTCCTAAATTCTACAATATTTCTTCTTTATACTTGCATACTTGAGGTTAAGCGTTTACTGCTGTATTAAAAGTAATACTTTTTTAAGTATTTTTTATGAAAAAATGTGTATAGACTAGTTATGATATACTAGACCCAAATAAATATATACTAGGTGTTTAGTCGTAATTTGGAGTAACTATGACTTACTTCATTTAAAAAAAATATTTATGAGAAAACATAATGAAAAAATCATCTTTTAAAATTCATAATTAGGTTACCTTAATATTTATATTTTGGTCAATAAACTGGTGTAATTAAATTTTATCTTTACTAGTAGCTAAGATATGATGACACCAAAAAATCTGGCAACAGTGTCGACATTAGTGTTTAATTTCGCAGGTCCAAAAAACCCTATATCAAATTTTTTTAAACCCAGCTTTAGTGTTTTTAAACCTTTAGCATGCAATAACATATCAAAATCTACAGTTTTGAGAACAGTTTAAAGATTAAAGGAAAACGTGTGTTGCAGAGATAAAATGCGTTTCGGAAGACCAAAATCGGCAACCAGTGATGACAAAAATAAGAGACATTACTTTATTTTGTTCAGGATCCGCAATTGTCGTTAAGAAAGAAGAAGTTGATATGATTTTAAAATACAGTAATTTTCACCCCTATAAAATAACTTTTGTCCAAGAATTATCTGAGAAGACGATTTCGATTGGAAAATAAGATTTTGCGAAATAATGATGCAAAAAAAGAAAAAAAATCGATTTTTTTAAATCAAATAGTTTTGTTAAATGGGAGTGTCAATTGACATAATTGTCGTTACTTGGCTGATCAGAATTCACATTAGAAAAGAGAAACACATACTCAACACCACCAGAATGTAAATGTATGGCAGGCATTATTAGCGACAGATTAGTGGGGAATTTGAGTGCCGAAATGTATCTTTACTTGCTGCAAAATCAAATTTTGCCAGCAACAACTAATGCAGTGGAGTCACTAACAAACTATGCATCTTTATTAAAAATATTATAGACTATTTTCGTCTTAGAATTGTCCAAAGAATCAAATATATGCGCTCCTGGATTTTTTTTTTTATAACAAAACATTTGACAATAGAGCATTTTAATTTTAATATTTGTATTTAGGAGGCCAAAATACATAAGAAAAACATTGTTTCATCCCCATCCATAAATGATATGGCACACATAACATGGGATTCTGGCTTTTGAACATTTTTTTTAAATTTAAGTATGTTGTTTCTAGATCAATAGAAACATCTTTTAATTGGGACATTTTTGTGCAGTCCTATAGGGTGGCCCAAAAAAATTACTGAGAAGTTGACTGTTTATTATTTCCAATATAAACGCATAAAAAAGTGAATTTTCGTCTAAATGGAACGGAATAATATTTTATATATTTGTTTAAAGTTAAAATAAGTTGATTTAACATTTAACACAAACAAGGTGGTCCAGTATTAAATAAATAATATGGATTATGCCAACTAAAATGTTAATATCTTGATATACCTTTGTATATTTTTAGAATTTATACATTTCTGGCAGTTTATTAAGTTAAATTAAAGTTAAAATATTTTAATTTATTGTACCAAATATACCGGGATATGTAGCATTAAAGATTTTTTTTTAGGTTTGTTCCCTCCCACAAGATATTTTGTGATACGTTAAAAGTAACTAGTTTTAAGATGTGCACATTTTTTGGAAATTTTTTAGCAGAGGTTTAATAAAATTACTAGAACTATTTTTGTGTACACATACAGGGTGAAGTATCTAGGTGGTTTCATTCACCATGAAAAGAAAAATATATACGAATACATCATAAAATTAACATAATACTTGGTATAAACAGGTTTATTTCCTCGATACTGGAGCATCCTGTACGCGTTGAAAAGCAAATCAATTTTTTAACTCCAAGCAAATATGTAAAATATTTTTTTGTTGAATTTAGATGATAGGTCAGACTTTTTGGGCGTTTAAATAAGTATAAAGTAAAAGCTTTAACTTTTCAGTGATTTTTTTGGGCCACCCTGTAGGTCTGCACAAGAATGTCATATTTAAAAGATGTTCCTAAATGACCTAAAGAACAACATACTCAAATTAAAAAAAAAAATCGTTCAAGAGCCAGAATCCCATGTTACGTGTGCCATATTATTAATTGTACAAGTCATTTATGACATAACGTCATACATTTTCGACTAAAATTTCTCAAAGTTTTTATATCCAAATTGAGGATTTTTTAAAATTTTGTTTTAGATAATTAGCAATTTTATAAGAGTCAATACTTTCTATATACGGTCAGGTCTGTAGCCATAGTTCCAGAATTTTAAAAAACTGGTATATTGTTCCTGATATCTAACGCTCTTTAATAGGCAATATTTTTAAAAGTATTTGGTTTTTTATTAAATATAATACATTTGTTAATTTTATGTAAAATATCTACTATAAACAAGAAGACATTTTGTATTTTTCTTGCATGTTTATAGTAAACTACTATCTAAAGCTAAATAAACTTTTATACATAAAACCGCAATTTTTTATTAAGAGTTTTATTTTATGATTACTAGTTTGGTAAGAATAACAAATAACAATGACAAACAAACGTAAGGTTTTTCTTTAATAGATCCTTTACCAAAGTAGTTGTTTTAGATTATATTTGACTAAAATAGACCCAAAGTAGATTAACAAAAATAAATCAAATAAAAAAGAGGGCCATAAAATTGTTTTAATAAAATTTATTGTGTACACCATAACAGATATTTATGTTATAAGAATCATAATAAGGATCATTATGGTACTAGCCGTGAATATTACCAGACAAGGCGTTAGCCGAGTCTGATAACATTGCGTGTGCCATTATGATTGTTTATGATCAAATTTCATACAAACTTTTATATTTCGACAATGTGTTTAACAATTAAATTTCGTGTTGCATTTGAGTAAGTGATGTAGATGCAGCTTAATTTCAGTAATCTGCGTAACAATCTAAGGTAACATATATTTATTAAAAAGTTTATCAAGCATTGTAAAATGCATTGTTAAATAAATAATTTACCCCCTAAAATCAAAAATTTAGCTAATTGTGCAGTTGCTGGATTAGTGCCTGAAAAGTCTAAAAGCATATTCGAAAAAACCCATGCCAATTATGAAAGTTGGTGTCACAAGAAAAATGTTGAAAATATTGCGCACGAAAAGGTACTTTGAGCTTATTTTAAAGAACAATTAGTAATAAAAAAGTCGTGGGGAGTTATTAGTCGATGTTACGAAGCACGTTAGCAATTAAAAAAATGTTGACATAAGTAAGTTTAGTCACCTGAGTGCGTTTTTAAAAGGAAACTCCGATTCTAACAAAGCAAAAAAGTCTAACATTTTGACTTAAAAAAATATTGCAAAGTTGTTACAAAAGGCGAAGAATGAAAAATATTTACTATTGAAAGTGTCAATAATATAATAGGTATAAGTGGAGCATGCCGAAGAGAGCAGCTAAAAAAGTTAAAAAGGGAAGATGTACAGGGTCTTTGATTATATTTACGTGGCTTCTGGGGCCTTTATTTTTGAAGACAGAAAAAAATGTTTTATATAAAAATTGTAGGATTTCTTCCATATTATTTTTTAAAATTATCAGTAAAAAATATCGCAATAAAAAATGGAAAAATATAGGCAACTTCAACTTTTTTAAATGAAACACCCTGTATATTATGCGCTACAACGAAAGATCTTTTTTTCTGATTTCAAATATATATACATTAATGATGTTTGGATGAACCATTTTTGAGATATTTTAGGTTAAATTATTAATAAATTACAAAAAAAGTTACATATTAGTATCAAGAAAGCCATGGAAAAAATAGAATTTTTATGTTGCTGAATTTGGTGAGGGTTTTCTCTGGACCCATAATGTTTATTTGTATGATTAAACATTTCTGCTAAAGTGAAGGAAGACTTGTCGGTGAATAGAATTTTATTCAAAAACTTTGGATCCTGCTGCATAAACTTAGCTATTTCCAATGCATTCTTAGATCGGTTCTGCATGTTTTGTTCAGGAAGGTTCTGAACGGACATAAATTTATAAGAATAAAATTTGTAAAATTTTAAGGTTAAATAAATTTTATAATCTGTATAATTAAGTTCAGATGCCGCATCCGAGATTGATATTTCAGGATTTTCTAAAATTATTAAAAGTAGTTAGTGCAAGTCCAATAGAAAAAGTATAATAATTATCCTGAAAAAACGAGGATATCCAAAACCTTGTTTTCATGTCGTGCTGCAGTCCTTTTTTTCATTTTAAAGCTTTTTTGTTCAATAAACTTTTTTACTATGTATTTAATAGTATCTATAGATGGTACCCGTTGTTTAGGATATAATAAGTAATATTCCCTTTGCACTATCGTCACATTATTATTGTTACCATAAAAAAGACGCATAATAGAGATTTTTTGTTCTTCTGAATAGCCCATCGACAAAAAGCAATACAAACTACTTTTAATAGTTAAATGATAAATTTTAACTTTTTACAATATCAATACGTCAAATTTATTAAAACAATTTTATTGTTTTCATAGCTTTCTCGATACAAATATGTTTTTTTTTTCAATTTATTTATATTTTAGGCTTAAATATCTCAAAAATGGTTCATCCAAATATCATCAATTTATATATATTTGAAATCAGAAAAAAAAGATCTAGCGCATAATATACAGGGTGTTCCATTTAAAAAAGTTGAAGTTGCCTATATTTTTCCATTTTTTTGTTGAAATCATTATAGTACTTATTTTAATAAAGGATGGCATTTTGACACTTAAAATAAAATCATAAGAATGTCATTATGCCACGTCGAAATATAAAACAATTTAATGTAGAATCTACAGGGTAATATTTAAAGAAGGTATTTATGGGTCAATTTTGAAAAGTGGAAGATTAAATTTTTTTCTTTTTGCGTTCAGGGTAATTTTATGTTAGTATTCTAATAACTATTTGTATTTGAATAACTATAATTGTATAATTTTACCATGTAAAAATTTTTTTCTGTGATTAATTATTGTTTAAATTTACATAAACTGGTTTTATTTTGCGTGATTTAGCGAATGTATGAATGAATCTTTTTTTGTAATGTGAAAACCGTATGTCAAACAAAACAAAGAAAAAAGGGACCAGATTTGCTTGGCAAGAAATAAGGATTTTAATTTTTTCTCTCTAAAATCATTTAATGCAAATCGCGCACCAACGCCACTAGCAAGAAAAAAATTTGAACAGCAAACAAACCGTTTGATTCATAGAAGATGTGTACCACGTTTCATAAAAATATCTAGGGTCATATCAGAGTTATCATAAAAAAAATATCTTAAAACTTTAGCACCTCATAGTCAAGAAAGTTAAGACCTTAAGGACACTATATTCAATTAAGTAATACTAACTACTGATTTTTTAAATAAATAATTTTAGAGTATTTTTAGACCATTTAATATTATTTTTAATAAACTGTTGTTTTTTTTAAAGAAAAATCTTGATGGCCGAAAATAAAATTGAAAGAATTGGCAAATAAGAATTTTAAATTTTATAGCTTCTTGTTTAAAAATGAAAAAGAAAACGGAATGGAAAAATAAAACCACCGATAGAGTAAACTTTGTGAGCTTAGATTTGTTTTATAAATGCAGTTCAATATTTTAGCATTTGCTTGTATTAGATAAATAAAATAGCAGTTAGTTATTTTATTAATTTCTATTATATTTGACCAGTACATAAATGTTAACTGCTAATTAGTATTTTAAATATTAAATTTTTATTTTGCTTTTGATTCTACAATTTGTTACAAAATAGCACTAGCAATTTTACTGACTTTTTTGCGTTTATACGGAATCCAGCAGTTAAATAGTAAATTTAATATCTTGACATATATAAATAAGATACCTAAACAAGCCAATAGTTTTTATTTGTAACCAATATTTTATGGGCTATTCGTTTTATTATTAAATTACGTAATATTCACTGGTGACGCCACCGACATTTATTTTAAACAAGGAGGCACAGCAAGTGGTAGATTATTTATAAGGCCAATTGAAGCAAAATTTTACAGTATGCATGCGACCATTACCATTAGTATTGTTTAAAAGGTTGGAAAAAACATTTAAATAAACATTTTGGAATTTTATTGACATGCCTCAAACTATGTTAATATTGGCTAGTACAACACACAGAAATATGTTATATTTTTTAAGAAGACTAGGGCTGTGCGAGTTATACAGTATTCGTTGAATGACTTATATAGTTTTAAAAGTATCATTTTAGGCCAATCAATAGAGATTTTTTCGCACACTTAAATTTAGCCGGAAACAACCTGTGCCACCTTTTTAAACATGATAAATAGATGGGAACCTGGGATTTGTCCTTCAAAACATTCATAATATTATGCTTAAGTTAGCAGGTTGCTCGAAGAATTCGTTAAGGTTTACATCGATGTGACCTTAACGAGTTCTTCGAGCAATAATAAAAATTTATAGATACTTAGTCATTATTAACACATAAAATATTTATATCTTACTCAAAATACTTTGGGTTTACGGCAAATTTTTTAGGAAAAAATTGTTGTGTTTGAATTATTTTGACAAATATTTTGATTAATTTCTTACCAGACCAATTTGTTATTATATAAATACTAAACTTTTCATTGTATACCCAGACAGCCCTTTTACTCCTAAAAGCAACAAGTGTTACAATTCATGATTCGTAAGAAATAAAAAGGTACAAAAAAAGTTTTAAGAATCTAAATCTTATTTAAAAAACTTGACAGAAAATAAAGGTTATATTTTTTTTAATAAAGTTGAAAACGAGTACCCGAATTAACAAACCTCTTACTTAAGATTGAAAACTGGGTCATTAAAAAAAAGTTGCATTAGTCAACTTTATGTACAACACTATGACTAATTTATTTAATTTTTGTTAAGCTTTAAGTTTTAAGCTTCCAACTTAATCTATTTTACTATTTAAATTAAAAACTTTTCCAACTATTTAAAACTTTTTTAAATTCCCATCCAACTCATTTTAGTCATTTTAATTTTACTTTTAGTTTACTTTAAATTGAGTTTCCTATGAATAGTTTAACTCTGCAATGAAACTTTAATACTTTTAATTTGTTCTTTTAAACTAATTTACTTAGCTTAGCATGATGGTAAATTGTTTGTTTTATGAAAAATTATCATATTATTTATATTAAAAAAGCTGAATATTAATGCCAAATTAATTCTTCCTGTTTTTGTCTTTAAAAACATATTATTTAAAGTTCTCTGAAGATGAAACAACTTCGATTCAAGTTCCAGCATATAGTCTAATATACTCACATTCAATTAACCCTTGCTAGCTGCCTTATTTACTTGGAAAATAAAAATCCTACCCCTAGGACCTGGATTATCTGGTAATAACCTTAACAGCTTACATTAAAAACCCATTTTATGGTTATTTTTCTAACTAGCGAGGATGTTTTTATTTAATTTATAAGATCCAATATTTTCTATTTACAATATTGAAAGTAAATGAACGGTTTGTAGCTTTTGTTAAGTTTACTATTAAATCAGTTTGGTTATCTTCTATTTTACCTGTTAATATACTGGGCATAAAAGATTTAGATATTAGAGAAAGAACGAGTCATAATGGAGTGAAGTGTTGGACGTACAACATTTTTTTGACAAATTTTCTTATTTTCATGGATTCTTTTATGCAACCCTAAACAACCGAGAGTGACTTTTAATTTTCTAATCTTTTAATATTTGTTTTATATGTAATAAGTGGCTGGAAAACGACGAAAAGTATGTCCCAGTGTACAGTTCAGGATTTTTTGACCAAAATGGGCCCCGATTTAGGACGGCTTTTCGCCGGAAGTATTTATTCCTTACACTGCATTGTACATTTTTCTTTTTTTCAGAAAAAAAAGCATCTATGGAAGGTGTGAACTGGTTGTAAACTACTGCATTTTTTATACCTATAAGTTTAGGCAGACACCGTTGTTTACCTAGTCCGATAAAACAAAGTTTTTTTGGTAAATAATGTTTGGAATCAGAAATACAATTGATCAATAAATTACTTTTATCATCAATATCTGTAAGTTTAACGGCCGAGTGATGATCGCGTTGTTAAATTTAGCAATGAACTTAGCAATTGTTAAAAGTTAACAACGGTTTAGAATGTTTAACAAACGTCATTGTCAGTGTTATTCAATGATTTTAGTAGGCAACCTGTCAAAATCTGACATTTTGTTAAACATTCTAAACCGTTGTTAACTTTTAACAATTGCTAAGTCCATTGCTAAATTTAACAACGCGATTATCACTCGGACGTAAGTATTGTAAGCCCATTTCAGCGACAAGCACCGGCCAATTCAGGTTGGCGACTTTCATCATCAAATATGCCTCGTCTGGGGCGTCACTGGAAAATTTTGTGATTTGTCTTTGGTAAAAATTTTAGCTTTTTTTGGTTCAAAGCCTAAATTTTGCTGTTAAGGTAGCCCGTTAATTTCAAAAAAATTCCTATGTCCTAATTTTTCTTTCACTTTTATATTCATTTTTAGCATGGAGAACCTTGACCACGAAGTATTGGGCTTGCATGCTGGAAGAAATATGCTAAAAATACCTTTTTTTACACTTTACTTTATTTTTGTTGACACTAGATTATAAAAAATTAAAACTCCTTCTCATATCTATGACAAGAATTTTCGGTTAACAAATTTAGAGTGGCATTTTCGGTAGCTTATAAGGTGAGTTATCCAACCAATATTGTATAAAAATGTTTTGTTTCTAATTGTTAAGTTAGTCAGTTAAATAACGTTATTTTGCAGACTTAAAGATTTTGTTAATTTAAAGATTTTGTGAAATTAATTAAAATATTTTTTAAAGTTATCTACGGTATTTGATAACTTAACTAGTGAAACTAGGTACTTCTTTGACATAATTTAAGATCTCAAAATATGTACTCATCTTTTTGAAAAATACATCGTTAATCAAAGAATATCGATACATTATGAAGTAAACCACAAAAGATGCTTGACAAGTTTTATTTGGTTGATATACAAATTGCCAAGTCTTCTTTAGCTAAAATGGAATTAAAATGAATGTATACAAAAGCAATAATAAACTAATTCATAAATTATAAATAATAGGTTAATTTCATTCAAGAAATGTAAATTGTGCGTAGTGTACAAATAACTATATTGTTATTAGAGGTTTAGCTATTTTAAAAATAACCACTGAAGTGAATAAAAGCACGAGTTTTCTATAAAAATTAACGAAAATACCTGCCGAGAAGTGGTCTTTTTCGCACGCATTTTAGCTAGAAAAATACGTTGTTTTTTAAACGGTTTCTTTTTCGCGCACAGTGTGGAAAAGTATAAGATTAAGCCTGGCATATACAGGGTGATTCCTAAGTTGACGCTTTTTAACTGTGTATAAAACTCGTTAAAAGAAGCAACTTTTTTAAATAACATTTTTTCAAAAACCCAAAAATAACAAAGCTACATAAATTTATTTAAAAGTGTGGCTAGTGCGGACCTGAACAAAAATAAATGGTTTATTTCTTATTTACGCTTGTTTTTTGTGTTGTTTATTAGCAGTGAGTCAGTCGTATTGATCTTATCGGACGACGCGAGGATTAATTTTAATTTTAAATTATTGTTAAATCGCAAAAATGGCACAATCTAAAAACAATAAATACGTGGATATGTTCTTATTTATGGAAAGTGTCGTTAATCTGCAAACGTTGCTTCGAGATTGTGCGCGCGACGGTTTCCTTGCGGGCTTATTCTGGACCCCAAGTACTCGGGTCCTTGCAAGTCAGGTCGGTTTAAATAAAAAAAGTGTGGAAAACATTGCGAAAAAATCACGTTCAACGTGCACCACAGCCCAAAGGCTTCTTAAGAGATGACAACTTACTTAAGACAGGACCGGGATCGCCACAATAAATTAATGTAAGTTCCTTATTTTTTAGTATTTTGAAAAAAGTTATTTAAAAAAGTTGTTTATTTTAATGAGTTCTATATACAGTAAAAAAAGCGTCAACTTAGGAATCACCCTGTAGCTAGCTAAACTAATCAATAAGATATTTATTTTTGTAAAGTCCGTAGTGGCATCACCGGCTGGTAAAAGGTGCAGTAAAACGATTTTTTTGTTTTGGTACCTTTAACCGATAAAGAGAAAATAAAACAACCAAGGAACCTAGTACTTCCTTCGGTTTTATACATGCCTGTGTAGGCAGTCCCAAAGATGACGTATTTTAATTTGAACAAAAACTTTTTTGTAGATATTACTAATTTGGTCAAAATTATATTTACAAAAGCTGTTTTTCTCGCCCTTCGGAAAATTTTAGAGCTTTTTAATCTTATTTTAGTAAAAATAATAAATAATAATAAAACATTTCTACTGCAATTTTAAATAAAGCAGACTCCAAAGCATTATTATTTAACAATTTTAATTTAAAAATTACCCCTTTTAATATCAAAACGCAAGTTCTATACAAAATTGTTTAAAAGCTTTACCAAACATAATAGTAATCGGAAAATGGAAAACTTTGTTTTAAAGTGAAGATACTGGAGTATAAGGTACTACATATATTATTTTAGTAAAACTTGAATTAAAATAGATGCCCTTAACTCACGATTTACACAAATTAAACTCTTTTTGAAAATGTAGGTCATTACTTGCAGCTAGCTACGCAGAGGTAAAGGTTTAAGTTACTATGCAATAAAAAAATAATGAGGCATTATCAAATATAATAAAACATTTTTTTTAATTTTGTGCTGTGATAAACGTTCGTTATAAAAAAGTTATTAAAGAAAAAAATGTCAATATAATAAACGGTAAATAAAAATAAAAATACACCCCTTTTAAAATTATCAAATAACATTTTTAAATAAATTTTATATGACCAACTTATCTGAAACTGCTGTCACAATTTGACATGGTTTTTTGTATTAAGTACATCATATACCTATCTGTTATGACAGAAATAAAAATATTGGAAGACTGTTTATTAACCTTTTTACATTGAAATTGACTCTCATATTGTATTTTAATGCTAAAGTAATGCTATAAAAACTAATTATTATTTTTTAAGGAATCCAGGCATAGAGTATTAAAAACTTTCTTATATGGTCAGTTTAACTATAAAATTTAATTTATTCGGGTATATGTATTGTATAGCCTTAATAATAAAGATATACAATACCATTTGCAGAGCATTTAAATCAAGTGTTTAAACAAAAACATTCTATTTAAGTTTAACATATGTTTTTCACACTTTTTTACATTTTTTTTTTAATTTAAACAAACTATATTTTTACGAAAGCATATTTAAATTTTTTCAATAAGTAATTTCAAGGGTAAAAAATCCTCTTACAACAAATATAAAGATATATGTATATTCTGTAGAATTTAAATAAAAAAAATATTTTCATATTTTTTTAAAGTCAATTTATATGTTCTATTAATGAAAAATATATATCTTTTTAAATCTATTATTTAGAAAAATATCTTTTTGCAAAATTTTATTGCATTTAAAGTTGTAAATAAAAAAAAATATCTGAGCTTCTTAATTTATACTTTTTTTTCTTTGGCCCATTCAAAACAATGTTTTTTACCCTAAATACACATTTGGACTATTTTTCTTCTCTTCATTGGTAATATTTTTAAATGAGATCATTAGAATTCCGGAGTGGACCTTTGTACTCGTTAGACCGTTGATGTTCTAGCTTTTACTTTGGTTGATTTAGGATAGTTAAATAGCCTATAAAACTAAATGTAAAATGAAATTATCGTTGACCTGAAAAGCGTTTTTATTGGCTGTTATTTTTATGTAGGTTTTCGCTTGCTAAAAAATATCCATGACTATTTTTAATACCAGAGTTAAATTTAACAAATTTCTCTTAAACATGTTTTGATTCCTTTTTAAATTAATGGTAGGTTTTTTTTGTCCCTTTTTCTGTTAACGTATTAATTATTTTATGCTAGTTATAATTGTGTGTGATTCTTACCAGACGAGCAAAAAAACTTATTATATAAGTATCTTAAGCCAACGAAAAACAAATGAGAGTTTTTACTTTATTCAGAACCGAAAAGTAATTACCCATATGCAAAAGGTTTTTTAAGGAACGACTATAAAAAGTATATACAGTTTTGTCCCAGAGTTTTTCCCGAAATCCTATATTTGTAATACCTTCGGTAACTATTTAGTTGTCACTGTCTTCAAATGAACAGTAGGGAATTTTTATTGCAATTTAACTTTGCGAAGAGCTCTTTCGCCTTTTAAAGAGAAGTGGAGTAGGATCGTAAAATCTGGAATAAGATGGGAGTAGTCTTGAATTCACAGGACTAAAAAACATGCAAAATAATTGACTCTAGAAGATTAAGGATCCTGCGCAAAGATTAACGAAAGGGGAAAACTTAAGTAAATACTTAATTAAATATTTTAACTAAATTAAATAATTCTTACTTTTAACCTATTAACTAAATACAAATTTTTTAAGTCCGTAACAAAAATATTTAAAAAAGAAGCGTTTATATTATTTGCTTATTTGCTTGGTATAAATTTCAGCAATACCTGCCCTTTTTTATTTTTTGAATCTCGATGATGTTAAGATATACCCCCATTAACGTCTAGTTTAGGGGGGACCTACAGTTTAACGTAACATCCAAACGACACACAACAGCAGGCGGTTTAAGTATTTAATCCATATATTAGCATATTAAGACACCCACGGTACGTTAGTACTTAGGCATCAGCCTTCGTGGACTGTCCCAAGATTAAAAAAAATATATATTAACCATGACCGACGTTTCTTAATAATCTGATGAAAAGCGGCAAAAGGCGTTGTTGCCATACTTTTTATTTTATTAAAAGTACCTAGGTCCGTAAGTTTTGAACTCATATCGCGCCAGTTGCGTATATCCACTGTACTTACTTTCGCAAAAATAATAAAATGTTTGTGAAAAAGATTGCAATAACTTTCTTAAAATGACTCAAATCTTTAACATATTTATTTAGTAGGTACAAATCTTTACTCTTTATTAGTTTACCTGTGTCTGTTTATTATTTATTTAATTATATAGACTCACCACCTAGTCAAATCTTTAACATATTACTTTAGTAGGTACAAATCTTTACTCTTTATTAGTTTGCTTGTGCCTGTTTATTATTTATTTAATAATATAGGCTCACCATACAGGTATAAAATATATATGGACGGTAATTCCCAAAAATGATATTACCTTGTTGACAAAAAATGTACAAAAACAAACAATTTAGTTAGCCTCTTTTCTTCTCTTTAATACCCATAACTTTTAAGTTGGTTTAACTTTGCTATGTGTTTTTAAACTTAATTACTTCTCCCTTTCAACTTCGTGTGTAAAAAATGTTAACCATGTTTCCGACCCTGAGTAATTTATACATAACCATACTATTTATGACATACCTTTTCTTAATCATAGTAAATCCTTCAATTAAAGGCTTAGGGCTGTTACTGTCCTAGGCAAGCTTACACGATTTAATTAAGGTACAATATTAAATCAAAACTCAAGTTCTTGGGTCCCAAATTTGATAAATTAATGCAATAAATAGGTTTATTAGTTTTAGCTTCCTAGTTAAGGCAAGTAATGTGCCTAAGATATTTTATTTTCGAAAGGCAAACGAGTTTTTGTTTAAAAATTGTAGATTTATCAAAAATAGTATTATTATCATAAAGACACTTTTGAGAGAGTTTAATACTTCAAAATAATGGTTAATACATTGTAACATACTAGACCTCATTACTTGCCTTAAATTGTAGAACGTAAAAGATCCCTAGGAAATTATTTTTTTTTTCTAAAATTAGAAAATAATAAAGCTGGATCTTACCTAAAACACACTAAAATGTTAATTAAGAGGCAACCTTAAAATCTAAAATATTATAGCAAACAGAGATCAGGGTAGAGAGGAAAGAAAAAAATATTTTAAAATATTTTGAAGAATCCTTAGTTAACTTCAATTTGTATTTTCTTAAATATTTTTTATTAAAAAAAGTTAAAAATATTTAATTAAAAACAATATTTTCCATTTTTAATTAGAAATAATTAAAGTTATAATTATTTTATTACTAATTATTGCGAAATCTTACCACAACAATTGGATTTTAGTAAAATATTAAATGCTAGAATTATCTTTTAAAGTAAAGCAGTATTTTTTCAACTTCTTTATAGTCTGGAAATAGTGCTGTTTCTTGGCCAATCAAAGTCCACGGAGTTTCATTGTGTATTCTTATGTATTCTGACCGATTTCAAGTTTTGAACTCATTAGAAAGAATTCGGTTTAAGGTTTATTAAAAGAGAGTAATTTAAAACTAAGATACTGCAAATTCAGTGCAAAAAAAGGAAAATTTACTGTATTTTGGATTTTTTTGAACCTCGGCTTCATTTTAAATAAAATAATTTTATCATAGCTTAAACTAAAGGAAAAATTACCAGCTTTTAACATAAGCTCTCGTCATTGTCAATTGAAATTGTCTACATTATAGAGTAAGTTTTGATGCTAAATAATTGTTATGAGATATTATAATGTACCGATGGAAAATGAAAAATCTTATTTGCAAAATGGAAAAAGTGATAATGTATAGGCAGTAGTGTGCTGGTGGTTACAGTTCCAGCTAGTGTCTTAAACGCAAACGACACATAATAGTCTAGGAAAGAGGGCTGTTTTGTGGCCAATCAAAGTCCACGGAGTGTTATTATCCAGTTTGATGTATTTTGATCCTCTTAATTCGAATTTTGAACTTGCTCATGCGTTAGACATGAAAATAATTTGTTACAAACAATTTAATTGCTTAAAACGCCATAGAAAAAATCTATAATAGGTATCAGTCTCATCAAATCAATTGATTGTTTAAATTATTAAAAAGAATTTGGTTTAAGATTTAATAAATAGTAATAATTTAGACCGACGATATTGCAAGCTATTTTAACTTCAGAAGTCATAAACTTCTTAACATGTGTGTTCCGGACACCAGGTATAGTTAGATACCGGCAAAATATGGTTTTCTCAAAGTCTCAAAATGCTGGTCTGGAGAGAAATGACATATAAATTCTATATTCTTTAACTATATATATTTATAAAAACGTAAAATATTACAATATTCAAGCTAGCCTGAGATTGCTAAACCGCAGCCAGTCTGGTATAGTCATTTTAAAATCCGTGTAGCTTGTCCTAAAACAAGGATACAGCTTCTTAATATTAATAAATAAGAAAACACCTAATTACTCTTGCGTTTTGTTTAACAAGATTTCGTTATCACCATAACTAATATTTAACCACCAAAGAAACAACCAATTACCTGTTATTGATGTGGTCAAAGTAATTAGCACAATTTTTTGTGTAACTTTTTATTTAAGTTTTTTTGTTTGGCACCTACTTTATTCATCATTTTTTTACTACAATTCAACCGTCATAGTTAAAAAGGAAAATCTT
Source organism: Listronotus oregonensis (assembly GCA_019359885.1). Lineage (NCBI taxonomy): Eukaryota > Metazoa > Arthropoda > Insecta > Coleoptera > Curculionidae > Listronotus > Listronotus oregonensis. The sequence continues at coordinate 155,295 of JAHBCN010000530.1, forward strand.
TTAATTACATTAAAAGCTATTTTAACACAATTTTTTAATTTTTAAATCACAACCTTTAGAATATCAATATAAAAATGTTCTTTTAACATTAACTACACTTCAACTAACCTTGGAGTCGTACGTCCTTTTCTGCTTTATTGGATTAGTTGTCTGTCTTTCTTTATACTTCAGTTTTACTAGTTTCTTAACCTAACATAATCACATGTTTGTCTTTTCAATAAAATGGTATCTTAGTAGGGAATATTTTTTTAATTTCTTAAAATTCACCCTTTTAAAAAGAAAATATTAGATTTTCTTCACAGTTTTATTTTTGATTTTTAACTTAATAATATTATAGTGCGTCGATGTCCTGTTACATATGATGTGCTCTCCGATTCCTGTGACTTCTGGTTGACAAGTAAGTTTTGAACTTTTCTAGTTAATTTTTTTTATACCAAGTTAACTTATTTTGTTACTTCATTAAGATTCGTTTCTCCAATACTTGAATTCATTTTTTAAATTTATTTTTGAAAAAATTAAAAATTTTAACAATAACAGTTCCAAACCCTTCTTTAATTTGCTTTTATTGTTTAATTCTTATTGCAGCTAGCACTGATGATGGTATTTACCGAAAAAACTTTGCTAGGATAGATTTTTGAAAAAAAAATTGTGCACGATATACAAAGTGTCTTTATTTTCTACATTCTCACGTGCACACGGCCACAATAAATTTTAAATAATTTTGATAATTTTTTGTCTGACATACCCAAGTAATTTATAAATATACATAGCGCCCTGGTAATTGTTTTAAAATCTTAGCTTTTTAAAAGTTAGCTGTAGGACAAAATATTTTTAACCTTAGTACTAAAAAAAATGTTTTTACACATTTGGCAAACTTTCTTAAATAAAAACAATAATAGATCAAAGATAAAACGTTTAGTTCAATGTTAAATAATAATCTTTTAAATATGTGAATCTAAAAAGTGTATCTAAATACCTATTAAGAATCGTAGTTGCTAAAAGTCCCTCACGATAGGATCCTGGTACGATCGCAGGTAAGTCCACCACCCTGGGTGTAATGCCTCTCATACCTCCCCAGGTCTAAGTATAAGAGCTTTTTGACTTTGACGAGGACAATGTCAACTCGTCGTCAGACACACTACGGCTTCACCCTCACAACCTTACACCCCTCTGCAGGGCAGCGCGCCATTGCTGGCTTCGTGACTATAAAGGTCTAGAAGGCAAATCAATTTACAGATCTTCGTTCGAAGAAGTTGTCGTTTCGAGTATCCTTTATATCCACAGAGTTTTAGGCATATCTGAGTCAACCTCTACTATTCCTAAAGACTGAAAGGAATATAAATTCAAGAGCCAATACTTATGAATTGTTTCTTTATTGTACCGCTTTTTGAAATTATATCTTTTGAATGAGAGCCCTTAGTGGTGAAGCAGCATATTCGGTGATAAAAAAATAGAATTAGTTTAATGTCCCAATAGTCTACAGGCCAAAATACTAGTATGCTACGCTTCTGACTGATACACGTGAATCTGCCGTTTTGTAACTAATAAATTTTGTGAATTCTGGTTTGCATCGATTTTGACGAACCTCTGCGGTCAAACAAACCTTGGATTTGGATTTATCATATTAATCAAACTTCAAAGACATATCAATATACTATTCGAGTCTACTTGAGTTTTCTTGTATTTTTGACCTTGAATCAACATTGACCTTATCCTTGTAAGGTCAAAAAGAATCTTAAAATTTGTCCTCAAAATAACTTTGACTTTGACCCTGTAGGGTCAAACAGACCTCAGATTTGAATTCAGCAACCTCAAAAACATACAAATATATCACTTGTTTTCACCCAAGTATGTTTTGGAAAATTTTACCTTGAAACGACTTTATCCTTGACACTGTGGAGACAAACAGACCTCGGATTTAAATTCAGCGGCCTAAAAAACATAAAGGTAAATCATTTATTTTACCTCAAGTATATTTCTGTAAATGTGACCTTCAAATGACCTTAACAAAGACCTGATGAAGTCAAACTGACCCGGATTCGGATTTAGCGACCTCAAAAACATAAAAATATGGTAGTCTAGTCCAGATGTACAGATTTTATTTTGTGGGATTGTGTAATCATTTGTCAGAGTGTAATCATTTTTGAGATAATAACAAAATGTTTTTCGCTAAACTTATCTATAACATTTATAGAATGGTTTTTAAATGTTGCAGTTCAAGGATAAAAATTAATATTATTTGTAACAAAAACAAAATATTTTTCCTAATGTTACTTATAATTTTTATCATAATGTTATTATTAGTCAAATACAAAATGTTCTGCAGAACAAAGAGTCGTTTAATCTTGTGGGCGTTACTTTTGAGAATAACCTCAACTGGCACAAACACATTACATCCATAGCCTCGGCAGCTTCAAAAAGCTTGGATTCCTCTTCCGAGCCAGAAAGTATTTGTCTTCTTCCAATCTGTATACTCTGTATGAATCCCAAATCAGACCCTCTTTAGAATATTGTCCTCATGTCTAGGAAATGGCGTCCCCTCTTCTTATTAATGATCCCACGCTTACAGAAAGGCTTCCTCTTCTTGCCTACCTTCGACCGTAGGGGATCTGTCTCTCTTTTATAGGTATTTTCACGGCTTCTGCTCAGAGGAGTTGGCCAGTATAATTCCTTCTCTGACAGCTTCCAACAAAGCAACACGTAGTGCAACTTTTATGCATCCTTTTACAGTTCAGTTAGAGAGGCCCCGAACTTCCTACTTTTTCGTTCCTTCATCCCTATGGAACCTGTTTTCCGCAGAAGTTTTTCCTTCTCCTCTCAATCTCCAAATATTTAAGTCCCGTGTGAACAAACTTCCTCACACCACAGTTAAGACACCCACGGTACGTTAGTACTTGGGCATCAGCCTTCGTGGACTGTCCCATATTAAAAAAATAAAAAAAAAAAAAAAATACTTTATGTTGCCTCTCTTTTATTGCTGCTTTGCGTGTAAAGGAAAATTCCTAAATTCAATATTTTTTAGGTATAAAATTTTAACAATAATTTATAAAACAAAAATATCATATTATATATATATATATATATATATATATATATATATATATATATATATATATATATATATATATATATATATATATATATATATATATACTATATAATTATATTATATATATTCAATGTAAAGTGTACGGATTACCTTACGACGACAAGTTTGTAGAAGCTTAGCATATGTTTTCTAAGTTTAAACCTAAAATGTGGGTTGTGCTAAATATAAATGTACGTCAAATTTTGTAATTTGATCTTTTTGAGACTTGAAAATGGAGTAAAGCACGTAGGTTAAGTAATTTCCTTCGAACTTTATATTACAAAATATTCTACATACCTACGCTACGTGTAGGGAAATTTTATGGAAAACTGATTGTTATATTAAAAATGTTTAAAATGTTACTTTCTCGAAAGTTTTTAGAACTTTTTAGCATATAGTTTTTAAGTTTAAATTTCCTATAAATGGGTTTTCAAAAAAAAAAAAAAAAAAAAAAAAAAAAAAAAAAAAAAAAAAAAAAAAATAAAAGTTAAGAAATAGAACTTAACTTTCCTATGCTTAAATGCGTTGGTATATTTTTATTGAAACTGTAAGATTTAACGAAGGGTTTTTTCAGTTTTTAAAAATTTTTGAAAAAAATATATAAAGTAAAAAAATTTTAAAAAAAAAAAAATTTTTTTTCCCCAATAAAAAGGTTTTTTTTTTTTTTTTTTTTTTTTTTTTTTTTTTTTTTTTTTTTTTTTTTTTTTTTTTTTTTTTTTTTTTTTTTTTTTTTTTTTTTTTTTTTTTTTTTTTTTTTTTTTTTTTTTTTTTTTTTTTTTTTTTTTTTTTTTTTTTTTTTTTTTTTTTTTTTTTTTTTTTTTTTTTTTTTTTTTTTTTTTTTTTTTTTTTTTTTTTTTTTTTTTTTTTTTTTTTTTTTTTTTTTTTTTTTTTTTTTTTTTTTTTTTTTTTTTTTTTTTTTTTTTTTTTTTTTTTTTTTTTTTTTTTTTTTTTTTTTTTTTTTTTTTTTTTTTTTTTTTTTTTTTTTTTTTTTTTTTTTTTTTTTTTTTTTTTTTTTTTTTTTTTTTTTTTTTTTTTTTTTTTTTTTTTTTTTTTTTTTTTTTTTTTTTTTTTTTTTTTTTTTTTTTTTTTTTTTTTTTTTTTTTTTTTTTTTTTTTTTTTTTGGTATTTTTTATTGAAACAGGCTGTATAGCATTTAACGAAGTGACTATTGTTTACAGTTCCTTTAAAATTGATTTGAAAAAAATATATAATTACGTAGTAAAATGTTAAAATAAAGGTTTCTTCCACAATATTGCAGAAAGTTGTGCTTTTCCACTCGCAAACACTTTCCGCACGCATTATCCTGAGAAAAGTAAATCAAGACTTTATGACGGCTTTTAAAATACGAAATAAAAGGTCAATATTATATTTTAATTTAAATCCAACATGTGGGTTTCCTTAATATAAATGTACAGGGTGTCCCATTTTCGACACTTTATAGAGTATCTCCGTAACTTTTTGGGTCATACTTAAAACGGTAAAATCAAAATTTAAAAATTTTTGCTCGCTTAAAAGATACGGGGAAATTTTTTTAAAATGTTAATTTCAAAATGAATATTTTCTCAGTTAAAAAAGATACTAGAAAAGTGTTTTATACAAAAGTTCCTTTATAATAATTGTTAAATAATCTGCTGTTTTCAGCATAAGTATACGGGCCGAAACTTGGCAGATTTTTGTCTAAACGATATCAAAGTTGTGAAAGACTTTCGCGGCCATTGTCTAATGTTTCAATGGTTTTTGGGCTGTTAGGCCGGCGTCGATTGTCTGGTTGACTTGACGTTTCGCGAACACGAGCGGTTGGCATCTTCAGAAGTTGCTTCCTGGTTGACAGTATGCGAACTACTGGGCTTTGCGCGGTTTAGCTCGTATTTATACGTTCGGGAGGCAGTGGGCGGTTATTTTCGGTTCCAATCGGTTCCGGTCGGCTTTGTTCGTAAAGGGTGCAATTCTCGTACCCTTAATTATGGGGATCCATGTTTTGTTAATTTTAAGTGCTTCCTCCTTCTTATTAAAGTTGTTGCTATGCTTTTCTATCTCTATGGCTTCTCTGTAGAGTCTGGAGTGGTATGCCGACGTGGTCGCGAGTACTTGGGTCTCCTCAATCTTTATTCGATGGTTCGTTGTAAGGGTATGTTCTGCTACCGCGGATTTGTCTGTCTGCCCCAGACGACAGTTGGCTTTATGCTCTTTAATCCTGGTGTTGATCGAGCGTTTTGTCGTTCCTATGTACACGCTTCCACATGTGCACGGAATGCGATAAATTCCTGAAGACGCAAGTGGATCTCTTTTGTCTTTGGCCGATCGAAGGCATTCTTTGATTTTCCTCGTTGGTTTAAATATTGTTTTTACATTTTTCTTTTGTAGCAATCGACCAATCCTGTCCGTAACCCTCGGAATAAAGAGCAGAAATAAGCATTTCTGCTGGATGCTGTTAATCTGTGTCAGAAATTCTTGCAGTTTATCTTGTCCATGACTCCATATTACGAAAGTGTCATCCACATATCTATACCAAAATTTTGGCTTGTAAAGGGCACTGTTTAAAGCCAGTTGTTCGAACTTTTCCATAAAGAAATTTGCTACTACCGGGCTGAGAGGGCTTCCCATTGCTACTCCTTCAGTCTGTTCATAAATCTTGTTGTCCCATGAAAAAAAGGTGGTTGTCAAGCAATGTTTAAACAAATTGGCGATATCTTTTGGGACAATGTCATATATATGTTCCATTGCATCCTTTAGGGGCACTCTTGTAAAGAGAGATACCACATCGAAACTTACTAATATGTCGTTGTCTTCAAGAACTAAATCTTTAATTTTCGAAATAAAATGGGTTGAATCCTTGACAAAGGAATCGGTCAGTCCGATGTGTGGTTGCAGAAGTGATGATAGGTGTTTAGCTAGATCATATGTCGGTGAACCGATAGCGCTTACAATGGGACGTAGCGGAATGTTGGCTTTGTGTATTTTTGGCAATCCTAGAGCCTTGGTATTGCAGCCTCTTTTAAACTATTTTTTTTGTCGTTCTTCTAGACTTACTTCTGAACAGGTCTTTGTTGTTCTTATTACGCATTGTGTTGGATTATTCCGTAATTTCTTATAACTTTTGGATCCATAAATCATTTATCTTGCCTTGTTCTGCGGGTTTAACGACAGTGGCATTTCCCTTATCTGATGGCAAAACTAGGATACTGTCATCTTTGTTCAGATCTTGAATAGCTCTTAACTCCTTATGCTTCAGGTTGCTCTTGGGTGGTTTGGCCTTTTGTATAATTCTTGCCGATTCAGTGCGTAGTTCCTGAGCTGTTTCTTCTGGCAGAGATCTTAGTGCGGATTCAAGATTTGCGATAATGTCTTCCTTTGGCACATCTTTTGGAGTTATGGCAAAATTTCCGCCCTTAACAAGTACAGAGATCTCATCTGGCGACAAATTCCGACTGCTTATATTAATAACTGTTATATTAGTGTCTAGCGTTTGCTTTCGTCCAGTGTTTTTCGTTAATCTTTCAAATTTACTTTTTTGGCGGTCAGTGCTTCTTTGCATTTCATTTTCCATGCTTCTAAATGATATTGCATCAATTTTATTCCAGTCTGATCGGTGGAGTCTGTTGTTTAGCTGATAAAAGATTCCCAATAGTTTTCTTCTGGTGGTTTGTATTCTCTCTCTGAGCAGAGCTTTTTCCGTTCGATTATAAATCCTTCGGCCTTGGACAGATCTTATTACTTGTTTTGCTTTCAAGAACTTAGGTATGACATCCTGTTCTCTACATAGAAACAAAAAAGCCAATAAAGCCAATAACTGTGATTTCTTCTTCCTTAATTGTTCCAGTTGTCGGTGCAATGCGAAGATGTAATAAGAAGGAGGAAGCAGTTAAGAACAACAAAACATGGATCCCCATAATTAAGGGTACGAGAATTGCACCCTTTACGAACAAAGCCGACCGAAACCGATTGGAACCGAAAATAACCGAAGCCCCGCCCACTGCCTCCCGAACGTATAAATTCGAGCTACGACCGCGCAAAGCCCAGTAGTTCGCATACTGTCAACCAGGAAGCAACTTCTGAAGATGCGCTCGTGTTGGCAAAACGTCAAGTCAACCAAAACCCCCCCCAAAGAAAAAAGTTTTAAAATAAGGCCGGAATTTTCCAAGGTTTTTTTAAAGGGGGAAAATTTTGCCAAAAAAACCAAAAAGGGAAACATTCCAAAAACCCCCTTGGGACCCGGCACCAAATTCTGCCAAAAAACATTTCGGAACCCCCACAATCGGCAAAAATTTTCTTGTCAAAAATTTGACCCATTTTATTTCAAAATTAAAAATTTTTAAAAAAAATTTTAAATTTTTGGGTTTTTTTTTTAAAAAAAAAGGAAAAAAATATAAAAAAAAAAAAAAAAAAAAAAAAAAAAAAAAAAAAAAAAAAAAAAAAAAAATTTTTTTTTTTTTTTTTTTTTTTTTTTTTTTTTTAAAAAATTTTTTTTAAAAAAAAAAATTTTTTAAAAAAATTTAAAATTTTTAAAAAAAAAAAAAAATTTTTTTTTTTTTTTTTTCGTTTTTTTTTTGGGGGTTTTTTTGGGAAAAATTTAAAAAAAAAAAAGGGGGGGGGTTTTTTTTTAAAAAAAAAAAGGGGGGAAAAAACCCCCCCCTTTTTTTTCTTTTAAAAAAAACCAAAAATTTTTATTTTTCCAAAAAAGGGGGTTTTTTTTAAAAAAACCCCCCAAAAAAAAAAAAAAAAAAAAATTTAAAAACCCAAAAAAAAAAAAAGAAAATAAAAAAAAAAAAAAAAAAAACCCGCCCAAAAAAAAATTTTTTTGGGGGAAAAAAAAAATTTTTAATTTTTAAAAAAAATTTTTTAAAAAAATTTCCAAAAGGAAAAAAACCCCCCCGGGGGGGGGTTTTTCCCCCCCGGGGAAAAAAAATTTTCCCCCCAAAAAAAAAAAGGGGGAAACCCGGGAAAAAAAGGGGCCCCTTGGGGGGGGAAAAAACCGGGAAAAATTTTTTCCCAAAAAACCAAAAATTTTGGGGAAAAGGTTTTGGAAACCCCTTTTTTTCCCCAAAAGGGGGGGAACCAAAAAAAAAAAATTTTTTTAAAAAAAACAAAAAAAAAAAAAAATTTAAAAACCCCCAAAAAAGGGGGGAAAAAATTTTTTTCCCCCCCCCCCAAAATTTTTTAATTTTGGGGGTTGGTTCCCAAAAAAACAATTTAAAAAAAAAAGAAAAAATTTTTCCCCCTTTTCCCCCAAAAAAAAAAAAAAAAAAAAACTTAAAAACCCCGGGGTTTTTCCCTTTTAAAATTTTTTTTTTTTTTCCCCGTTTTTTTAAAAAAACCTTTTTAAAAAAAAAAATTTTGGTTTTTTTAAAAATTTTTTTTTTTTTTTTTTTTTTGGGGTTTTTTAAAAATTTTTTTTTTTAAAAAAAAAAAGGAAAAATTTTAAAAAATTTTTTTAAAAAAAATTTTCCGGGTTTTTAAAAAAAAAATTTCCCCCCCCCCCCGGGGGGGGGGGAAAAATTTTTTTTTTTAAAAAAAAACCCTTTTTTTTAAAATTTTTTTTTTTAAAAAAAAAGGGGAAAAAAAAAAATATAATTTTTAAAAAAAAAAAAATTTTTTAGAAAAAAATTTTTTTTAAAAAAAAAATTAAATTTTTAAAAAATTTTTTTTAAAAAAGGGGGGGGGGGGTTTTTGGGGTTAAAAATTTAAAATTTTTTTTTTTCCCTTTTTTTTTTTTAAATTTTTTTAAATTTAAAAAATTAAAAAAAAAATAATTTTTTAAACCCCAAATTTTTTAAAAGGGGGTTTTTTAAAAAAAAATTTAAAAAATTTTTTTTTTTTTTAAAAAAAAAACTTTAAAAAAATTTAAAAAAAATTTTTTTAAAAGGGGAAAAAATTTTTTTTTAAAGGAAACCTTTTTTTTAATTTTTTTAAAAAAAAATTTTTTCCCCAAAAATTTTTTTAAAAAAAAAAAAGGAAATTTTAAATTTTTTTTAATTTTTAAAAAAAATTTTTAAAAATTTTTTTTTTTAATTTTTTTTAAAAAAAAGGGGAAAAATTTTTTTAAAATTTTTGGCCACCTTTCGTAGCTGGGTTCGTAGACAGTCATGCTTTGAGGTTCAAATTGATGTTGTCAAATCCAACTTTTGCTAATCTACACTTTTACCGTAAAAATTTTTTGGGTCACCTTTTAGGAAAACCATAGTGCAGGCGTACCAACGAGTTTTAAAAACGGGATAAGTGCAACCGAAAAATCTTATTTTTAAAGCAAAATAAAAAAGTGCTGTTTTAAAACATTATAATTTGTGTTTTTAAAATGTGTATTCAGCTTAATTTTGCTGGTAAATATAATTATTTTTTACTTAAAAATAAAAACTCCAAATAAATTAGAAGAAAAAATCGTGTTTAACCTATTTAAAAAAAAGTGTAAATATGTAAAACCTAAACGTTACACGTTCGACTCGATGCGATGAAGCGGGCGCGGTGTTGCCAGTTAAAAGTTTAAAAAATCATATACACCATATTTCGAAACTTACTTTTGACCCGTGGCTTTTTTGATTTATTTTAAGCTCCACTATCGCCCATTAAAATTGTGAGCATCATACTTTTTACACCCTGTATTTATTTAAATAGGGTGTATAGCTTACGACTAAAAACAAAAGTGTTAACAACTGTTAAGGATTTTCGTACAATTGATTAAAAAAAAAAACACGTACCAGATTGCAGGAAGTTGTGCTTTTCTACACGCATACACTCTTCGCACGCATTTGCGTGCAGAAAGTAGTAAATTAAGGCTGTCTACGATAAAGGCTTTTAAAACACATAATAAAAAGTTAATATTATATTTTAATTTAAATATAACATGAGGGATGTGCTTAATATAATGTACGTTAAATTTTGTTATTTGATCTCGTTAAGACTTAAAAATAGGGTAAAACACGTAAGTTGACTAATTTCCTTTGAACTTTATATTACAAAATATATTACATACATACTCGCACAGAGGTAGTTGTTATAAAACGAAATGGAAAGAAATTTTAAATAATATATGCGTAAAATTTTGAAGTTGTTTATCTTTTTTAATCTAATCGTCTTAGGCCTGGTACTTTCATTAACGGATAACTTTATTGTCCGGATAATTTCCATGGTTACACTTGTCACAAGAATTTTTATTATGGAACTTATCCGGAAAATTTTATCCGTTAATAAAAGTGACAGGCTTTAAAATATTGTTATAGAAATAGTAAACAAAAAGTTAACAAATATGACTTGACATTACCATGCTTAAATGCAATGGTATATCATCTTTTAAACATGGTATATAGCAATTGACTTAAAAAAATACTAACTAGGTACAAAATATATTAAAATAAATATTTTCTATACAACCGCGCGCAAAGTGTCGAATTTCCGGAAGCATTTGCATTCAAAACGTTGTACTTTTCTACACGCAAACACCAAAAAAGGTATTTACGTGTGGAAAAGTACCACCTCATGCTTAAAAAGTAGCAGTTCATTCAAACATTTCCTGCATTTAATTAAAAAATAATATTAATAATTTTTATTACAAAATCTGGATGCAACACCAAAAATGATTACAAATTTTTTGTTTTTAAAAGAAGAATAGGATCAAGATATAAACAAAAATCGTGCAGTTAAAAATAAATAGTTAAGTTAAAAAAACAGGTTTTATATTATTTTTATGGTTATTATTAGCTAAAACAAAACATATTTATTTAAAGCAAATGGTATTGGGCGTTTTTTCAACCCCCAAGCATTTTATTAAAAAACAACATATTGAAAACCCGTATTACAAATATTGTTTCCTTGAATACATTTGGTATCTTATATAAAATAAATTTAAATACCTATTTTATATTATGTTTTGTTATGCTACTACAAAATATTTCATTTTTGTTTCTTAATGAAAATAAACCAATAAAATAATTACACTAATAAAAAAAAATCAGATTGTCACTTTTAGCTTTATATCCACCTTTTTATAATAAACTTGCTTAATGCATTCCCGAAACACCCACACTCTTGTTTTAAAAAATGCGCGATAAGAGAGGTAGCTGTTAAATAACGAGTCTCAAGGTACTACAATAGAAAGTGTTTAGCATAACACCTTTTTTAAATGCACTACTTCTAAAGCTGTCTAGTATAAAACCTTATTTTTTATATGTATTACTTCTTGCTTCTAAAAACAAATCTATTTAGTCGTAGCCTTTATTGTCTTAAAGTTTCGACGGTAAAACGTTAAATGTAACAATATAGACACCAATCTCAAATAAAATCACTTTCAACTTGACAAAACCGCCACTAAAACGTATAAGTTGTTTTAAAAAATATGTATATGGCTTGCACGTATTCTTGAGTGGTCTAAGTGCTTCTAAAATGGCCGAATAGACGTTGAAGATACTTCACGGGTCGCCACACACACACGTCAAAAACGCACAATAATATTAAAAATCGGTAATTTGATTTGGTGTGACCATCGGTTAAGTATTTGTGCAATTGCTAAAATTGTAGGATTTGACCAAAAATGTGTATGGCAAATTTTACAACAATTTTTTTCTACGAGCTTGCGGAAAATGGTTCTTCCCACATTATTTTCTGTGTGGAAAGACATTATTCCCGCACTAGTGCGGGAAGGTATATTATTCCACACTAATGCGGAAGAGTTTGCAAACGTTAAATGAGGCGTTAAGAACCAGACCGGGCAGTCAATTGTTTTGAAGGTAAATGTTTTCTAAAATTGGAAATGCATATTAATGTACTATTTAAGATTTTGTGGGTGTTCGTTCTGGCTCTTAAAACCTAAAATAACGACTGTGGCGTTGAGTAATTGTATTGTTGATTCACCAATTTACCTTCGGTTTCTATGATGATAAGTTTTTATTGACTTTCAAAATAATTTCGAAGTGTCAAGTATAATCTTATATAAAATATGGAACCCGAAATTGTGCAAGTTGTTTTGCAATTTGCTAATGTAGCTACTTTAAAATTATACCGAAAAAATCTGCTCCTAGATAAAAACAAGAATATTCGTTTTTCAACGATTGGTGTTTGTCAAAAAAACGTTAATACATTGGACAAAAAGAGGCATATTTTGCCGAACATTCAAAGAAGTTGAAGCCGTCTACAATATGGACCAGATATTCCAATATCGTTGCACTTGATATATCCAAAACATTTAACCAGGTCTGGCATAATAGGCTCCTTAACAAACTTCCTTCCTAAGGTCTTTTACCTATGCTTTGTTCTTGGCTCTCCAGTTTCCTTTCTAATCAGTTATTGTGTACGGTCATTCTTCCAGCTTTTACCAAATTAATGCTGGGGTGCCCTATAGTTCAGTACTAGCACCAACCTGTTTATTCTTTACATCGACCATCTTCTTTCTTCCACAATCAACCCTATTTTTAGTTTCGCTGACGATAGTACTCTCCACTCTAATATTTATTTTTTAAGCCAGCCTTTGGGAATGATTTGGAAAACAAGCTTAAAGTAAGGCAGATATCTCTTTCACAAGATCCTAAACTAATATTGAATTGGGGAATTAATTTTTTTTTTAGTTTAATGCCTCCAATATACAGTCATTTTCGCTATTGCAGAAAAAGTTATGCATAACAAAAAACATTTAATCTTGTTGGCGTTACTTTTAGGAATAACCTTAACTGGCATAAGCACATTACATTCATAACCTCAACAGTTTCAAAAATGCTTGGATTCTTCTTTCGAGCCAGAAAGTATTTTTTTCCTTTTAATCTGTATACTCTCTATGTACCCTAAATCAGACTCCCTTTTTAAAAATTGATCTCATGTCTGGGGAATTGCGTCACCAACAACTAACAGCCATGTAACGATCTTGATGTTAAATTTAGCAATGTGTTAAATTTAACAAAGAGGTGTGTCAAAAAATTATTTAGTTCGGGATTGTGCGTTTAAAACCAATTAAACATATAAAAATTATCCTGCACAAAATATTAAAAAACTAGATTTGGCACTCTGTCAAATTTGGTTACAAATAATTTTGCAGTACAATGTAGAAGTACTTAAAGCAATTTTTTAATATGCTACACCGAATACTTTAAAAGCACTAAACGTAATGTTTGATTTAAGAAAAGATATTGCAATAGTGAACGTAAAACATTGTTCGGTACTTACATTATTATAAGATACACGAAAAATAAAACTTTTCATTTATAATCCTGGTAACTCTGTTAAAAAACACGTCAAATCTAGAAATAATATTGAAAGGTCCTGTATCGAGATAAAACTTTTGCATTCTCTTTAAAACAAATCAACTACAAAGTGTCAACAAAAATAGTGGATCCTACGAAAGGAGGTGTTTTTCACCTTATTTGGGGGTTAAAACCCCAAGTATATTATTAGAAAAAAACGTTTATTTTTGAGTTGTTTGGGCCACTGAATTCGAATATGATATTAGAAATTATTTTAAGGGCTTAGAACGGCTAAATTCACCCTTTTAACCCCCTACACACCTAAAACATACATTTCTCTAAAAAAAGTTTATCCCCATTTTTAATGGTACATGTAGGTTTTTTGGGCCACTAAATTCAAATATGAAATTATAAATTACATTTGAGGGCCTAAAAAGTTTTTTCCCTGGTACATATATCTTTGAATTTTGGATGGTACATATAACTTTTTTGGACAATAAATTTAAATCTGATACCATATATGTACCATTAAAAATTGGGAAAAACTTTTTTTAGCGAAATGTATGTTTTAGGGGTGTAGGGGGTTAAAAAAAGGTGAATTCAGCCCTTCTAATCCCTCAAATGGAATTTCTGTTATCATATTCAAAATGTCGAAAGAAACCTATAAGAAAAACGTTTTTTTTTTTAATAATTTTATGCTTGGGGGATAAAAAGGGTAAATAATGGTGTAAAAAACACCTCCTTTCGTAGGATCCACTATTTCTTTCCGACACTTTGTAGTTGATCTGTTTTTAAAAGAATGCAAAGGTTTCATCTGGATTCATGACCTTCAAAATCATTTAACGGTGAATTACAGATTTACTCGGACTATTACAGAAATACGCTGGGAGTAGTTAACCTTCGTAAGACGGACCTCAAAATTTTACTAAAAGGACTGACCGGGGTCCAACTGGGCCTCATGCTTATATTGCGTGAACAAAAAAAGACGATAATATTAATACTTTAATGTTTAACATTTATTAGTCAAAAAACATAAACATAATTACAAAATACATCTTATAACTAATACTAACTGGCTAGTAGCCTGGGATACAAAAAGACCCCGGTCAGTCTTACGAAGGTTAACTGGCTACTAGCTCAAAATAATTCATTTCTAAATTTTATTGCAGCTTGGGGAATACCTAATTAAAACTTGTAAAACATACATTTTACTCCTAATGTATGGCATTCCCCGATTAGTTTAATTTTATTGAAATGAATATTTACGGACATAAATGGCTGACCGGGTCATATAAGACCCCAGGATATAATTCTAAATTTTAAAAGTAATTAAACTATTAAATATTCACATAAACATAATTTTTAATCAATAAAATATATAAACTACAGATAAATAGAAGATCGACGATTAAAAATTAAAATGTGTAAAAATATAGCAAAAACTTGTAGCCTGGGGAACAAAAAGACCCAGGTAGGTCCTACGAAGGTAAAAGCAAAATTTAGTTCTGTTAGTAAGATAAGTGTTATAGGGTAAAAATAAAAATAACATTTTCATTTATAGGTACATTCTCTGATCTGATCTAAATGTTCAGAGGGTGGTAATATACCACTGCACCTAGACCTCAGTAGGCCCTTTGTGCTTCCTTTTGTAGGCGGGAGATTCACTGCGTCGTCCAACCTATTGATTTAAAATATTTGATGACGTCTTTATGTGGAATCTCCCTAATTTCGGCCAGTAATGGCCAGTTCGTGCCCAGCATGGTGTTCCGTTCGAATGTGAGGGCGGGACAATCGCAAAGAATGTGTTCCGCGGTCTCATCTTCTTGTTCACAGCCTCTACATAATCCTGTGTTCGTTAGACCCATTTTAAATAGGTGTCCTCGTAGCCCGCAGTGGCCAGTTAGAACGCCCGTTAGTGTTCGGAGGTTCCTTCTGGACATCATAAGGTTTTTTTTCGCTATTGACTTGTCTGGATAGCTCAGTATTATTTTTGCAAAATTGCAGTTTGTAGTATCATCCCATTTCCCGTTAAACAGTCGATGGGAGTATTCTTTATTGATGTCTTTAATCGCTGTTGTTGTCAGTCCAGTGGTGGGGACGGGACCAACTAGTTTCCGTCCCGCAGTCGCCCTGGCCAGCGAGTCAGCGGTATGATTATCTTTAGTTATGTCATGTCCCTTGATCCAGGCTAGGTTTACCACATTATTTAGAGAGATGTTAGTCAGGGCTTGATCACATTCTAGTACTAGTCCCGAAGTAATTCGTGGTCTTTTCAGGGCTAGTAATGCTTGCCTACTGTCTGTATAAATACAGATCGTATGGTTGGCGATGTTGCGGCTTTTAATTTCGTAAGCCGCTATGGTTATGGCTGTCAGTTCGGATTGAAGCACGCTGGGTTCGGCGCCCATTGTCCATCCGATTTTCAGGTTTATGGTTGGTGAGTATATGCCACAGCCTGTGCCCATCTTGGTCTTAGAGCCGTCAGTGTACAGGCTAATGGTTCCTTTAGATTCGCCTTTTATTGGTATTGTTCCTCTTATGTTGATTGGGTAGGGTTTATTGAAAACGAACCTTGCTGCAACTGAGTCCGCTCTTGCCTGTAGAATTGGAAGTTCCCCTGTAACATTCCTCCACAGGCGTCGTCCAGTTGAGCCAGTGCCTACATTACTGTCTAGACCGACTATGCGGAGGCGTGTTAGAGTCATCAAAGCCGCTTCCCTTACAAATATATCAAGGGGGGTGAGATTCAATATCACCTCCATAGCTCTAGTTGGTGTAGTCCTTATAGCACCTGTGATGTTTAAACATGCTATTCTTTGAATGTGATCTAGCTTATGTTTTGCCGTGATCTGTTCTGTTTTGGACCACCACACTGGCACCGTAAGTTACCATGGGTCTTATTATGGCCGTGTAGATCCAATGGGCTACTTTGGGAGAGAATCCCCAAGTCTTTCCTATGGTTCTGCGGCATTGATCAAAAACAATATATGCTTTGTTTATTCTGTTCTCCAAGTGAGAATTCCACGTTAGCTTACTGTCAAAGGTAATACCAAGGTATTTGATCTTTGTTGAGAAGCTCAGTTTGGTTTTGAAAAGAACGGTTATAGGTACATTGTAAGAGTAGTTAATATTAGTTTGGGGTATTTCTGGGAAAACCGTTAGTAGTACTTATTTGCATAAAATAAATGTATCAGTATACAGGGTAAAATATAAGGGCAAGAAGTTAAATACTTTCATTGCGCAAGCAGTAAAAACTCACATTTTACAAATTTGGTAACAGTATGTTTAAAGTGAAAATAAATATATTTTTAATAATAATGTGTTAATATGTTTTACTGTATTTGCAGTTAATATGTTGTGTAAAGTTTTTTAATTGTATGAATAATTAAAATAAAATTGCGTTATAATGTTTTTAGGTTTAAAGTTTTATTATTCTTTACTTGTTTCATCTTGTTAAGGTTAGTTAAGAGAACATAAAATACTACACCTAAAAAAGCCAAAAACAAATCATTTAATTATTGTTTTTACGCAACATCTACCCTATAAATTTTATTGCGGGATTTTAAAAATCCAGATGTTTCAATATATTTATTTATTATCGGTATGTCTCCGAAATTGATTTGGTTATTCACGAAAAAGGTAATATTGTTCATTAATTTTCAGATGTTTGTATAAGTACAGCTTTTTATCTTTATTTTTCCTGTAGAGTAATTGAACACTATTTAAATTTATAAAATGATTCCACACACTAAGTAAAAATGTTAATGTTTTATAATAATGTTGTCCCATGCCCTTTTGGTCTAGTTTTTATACCCCCATATTGGTAAAAGAGGAAGGAAATCTATAACTACAATTCAAATTGTACTTTAAAAGTATATGCTGATTTAATAGACTTTTCCATATTTTACATACAATTTTAAATACAATTAGAGATAGAGTTCTTTCAAACATTTCTTACTAAAGCTTTGTATAAAATTTAATTAAAGAAAGAAGTAGAAAATCATGTTAATAAAAAATTTAATTCATTTAAAGAGAAGGCGTAAATTTACCAACAAAGAAAATACAAGATACACATTTATTTGTTCCTTTTATATTAAGCACAGAAGTAAAAAGTAATTAGGGCATAAATTTATGTTTAATACTTCTTTTTTATATTCTTGGCCTAAGAAAAAAATCTGAAACTGCACATTTTTGTTAAGACCTCTCTGAAACAAAGGCAGTAATATCGTATATTTAGGGGGTATTTTAGAAGTTGAACCTGAGACTCTATAGTCATAATTGTCTTGGAATATTAAATTCAGGCCGGATTTTTTTTACTGAACAAAGAAAATTGCTACAATTTACCTATTAGACTCCAAACGCCATTCTACTTAAAAAAACATACTTTAAATCCAGGATTACACAGCTTGTCTACCCTTGTAAATAAAATTGTTAAATAATTTAAATTCAAAGAAGATTTATCACTTTTTCCTAAATTTTTTTTCAACCAATAAATACTTATGTTAAATAAGGGCTAAGTTCCTATCGAAAAATCTCGACCTCTTAAAGTACTGAGATTCAAAATTAGACCAAGTTATTTTTTGACTTGGCACTCACTGATCTGTATGTATTAATAAAAAAGAACATTTATTAATATTAATTCAGTCGTTAAAGGTTCTTTCCGCTAACGGCCAAAAAAGTTGATAAAATGTGACACACTAGTAGATTTTGAGGCAAAAAATAGAAAAATGAACGAATCCCTTTCTGAGAAGTATAGGAAAAAGGGTGAAACTACCCCTGAACTTTAGATATAATTTTTATTTATAAAGGGATAGTTATTTTAAAAAACGCTTTTCCATTTAAACAAAAGGAAAATTTTACGCTAAAAATTACTATTCATATATCTAAGATATTTTTGTTCAAAGTTTAAGAAATTTTCACCCCCAAAGGCTAGGGCCCAAACGCGCAAAATTGATTATTAAAAATTTTACGACAGTTTCCGTACTAAAATTGAATTTTTGCTATAATGTTGAACAATTTCGTGGAAAGTATTATGCCAACAAAAGAACAACTCTAAACCTTTATTTCTTGCACAGTTATAGTAGCAAATTTTTTCACTTAAATAAATAATGCTATTTTTAAAAGTAGGACATGGATTCAAAATTTAATCCATCTTGTAGCTTGAAAATTATAGCAACGAGGGTCAGATATATTTATCGACTCATGTGTTTTTTATTTCTATCATTTGGCTGGACAGGATTTACTTCTTCTTTGTGTTATGAGCTTTGCAACTTGTGAACTTTTTTGACCGTCTCATCCTGTTAATTAACAAATCAGATTTCGATCATTGTACGCATTATAAGCAACGTGGTAAGGATATTATTTTAAAGGGGAGGGTTAGATCTTTAAGAAAATATGTCTACATTTTTCAATATACTTAAGAAATTCAAATAATTCGAGGTAGAACAAGAATTTATAAAAAATCGTATCATCTCGAAAAATGATACGGAATATTGGCCAGAATGGTCTCGAACAGCAAGGCCCCAGATTTAAAATGCATGTACTTGAATTTTCAAGGGTTGCTCCTGGAATGGCTATTTTAACTTGGAATATCGGGTAAATCTGGGGCAAAAAGTCGTCTTTGCACAGGCGACATGCTCGGTGTGCTTACAAGCTCATTTGCTCTTACCGGCGTTAAATAATTTCTTGTGAAAGTGTTTATTTATATACCTGCAAATAGTGAACTGAAAAATAGAAGAAATAGAAACAATTTGTGGGCAGGGAAAACAACGTTCACTTAGCAAGGTCGGCTTGCTCGGGATGTTTACAGGCTAGTTAGTGTAAAAGTTAGTTCTCACAGTATTTACCTGCCAATTTGCTGCAAATACTTTAAAGAGTTGTGTGAAAAATGTGTTGCTAACTTGTTAGTGCAAAAGTTGTGTGAGAGTGTGGGACTTTGCTGGTGCTGAGAAAGTATTTTTGCGATGACAGTTTCAAGGATATATTTTTGGATTTTAGCGAAGATGACCAAAATATTATTACTTTTTTTTTCCATAAATAACGTGCT
>JAHBCN010000531.1:0-22500 GCA_019359885.1 Listronotus oregonensis
TGTAAAAAAGTAAGTTGAGTTTAACGTTGTTTCAACGGCTTCCAAAAAGTCGTTTATTGGAATGTCAGTAAATTTTTTTATTTGTTCACATTTTTTAGTTATTATATTTATTGGAATATTAGTGTACAAGGAAACAACATCAAGTGAGATCAAAATATGGTCATCCGGTAAAATAATATCCTTTATTTTTTGTTTGAAGTCGAAAGAATCTTTAATATAATATGGATTTTGGTTTATAATTTTAGGAAGAATGTTTTTTAAAAATTTTGAAAGATTGTTAAAAGGTGATTGTATGCAGGAGACAATAGGTCCTAGGGGGATGCCATCTTTATGCAATTTTGGCAGACCGTATATTTTTGGCGGTTGTGCATTATTTATTTTTCGTTGCTTTGCTATTGTAGGTGAAATATAGTTACTTTTTTCCCATTTATCAATGAGACTATTTTTTCTTTCTGATAAATATTTGTTGGATCGTTTTTAATTTCTTTGTAAGTTGTAGTATCTTTTAAAAGTTCATTCATATTCCTGTTCGTGCATAATGACGGTTTTATTAGTTTTATCTGGTTTTAAAATGAGTAGATCTGAGTTTTGTCTAAAAATGCTTTAGTTTGTTTAACTTTTTTATTAAAAGATCGATTTTTAAACTGGGGTGTTTTTATTCAAAATTTGTTAAAATATTGCAACATTTGGTACGTATTTCGTCTTTGTTTGAGTTATTCATTTTTGATATTCCATTTTCTATACTACAAATTATTTCTGGTATTGGGATATCGGAATTTTTTTCTAATGGCGCAGCGAAATTTGGTCCTAAGCATAACGTATCGTACACATAGTCAGGAATGTCCCTATCTGTTAAATTTTCGATCCATAATTTGTTGTCACATGTTATGTTTTGGTTTGATTTACCTGATAATTTTTGAATTGTTTTTACGTGTTTTTGTTGTATTTTAGAAAAAAGAATTTCGTTTTGGTCTGTTGTGGTTTTTTTTAAATTGTTTAAAATGTTTTCAGGCAATATATATATATATATATATATATATATATATATATATATATATATATATATATATATTTTATATATATATATATATATATATATATATATATATATATATATATATATATATATATATATATATATATATATATATATATATATATATATATATATATATATACATATTTAAACGTTTAGTGACAAGAGGGATATCTTTAAAAAAGGAATTTTAAAAAGTAAACAAATTTTTGAAAAATCAAACATGGCCGCCTTATAAAAATCGAAAGCTTTGGTTATATCGCCAAAAATTGTTCTAATAAAGGGTGGGCCATCTATTGGTCCGATTTTGAGTAGATCATTAAATAGACAAAAGCTGATTTTTTTGCAACAATTTCCTTTATTTGCTAAGTGTTTCTTCCGATTAACTATGGAAAATGATTTCATTCACGGCTGGCTCCATAGGCCATCCTGGAAACAATTTTCAAGCACTTTCTTCACTGTTTCCTGGTCAATTTGGGCAATTTCGGCCGAATATTCTGTTTCAAGTGATCAATTGTTTGGGGATTGTCGGCAAACTTTACTCTTCAATGTACCCCACAGAAAAAGTCCAGCGGCGTCAAATCGCAGCTGCGAGCAGCCAGTAGACATCGCCGAAACGGCTAATCACACGGTTGTTGAATCTTGTGCGCAGAAGGTTGATGCTACGCGCGGCGGTATGACAAGTTGCGCCATCTTGGAAACCATAATTCATCGAGATCGATATCTTCCAATTCCTGCCACAAGAAGTCAGTTATCATGTCGCGATAACGTTCACCATCGATATTCACGGCGCGCCCTTCCGCATTTTCGAAAAAGAAAGGACCTATCATGCCACCACTCCAAAATCCGCACCACACGGTGACTGAGCTGGATGCATTGGCTTTTGGACGACAACGTGTGGATTGTCCGTTCCCCAAATTCTGCAATTTTGTTTGTTGACGTAGCCGCCGGGTAAAAAGCGCTTCGTCAGAAAAAATGATTTTTCGTGCAAATTTGGGTCATCGTTCAACTTATTTAAAGCCCACTCCGAAGCGTAAACGTTTGGAAGGTCATTCAGTTTCAGTTCCTGAACGGTTGGATTTTATACGCAAACATACCGGTCTTTGTGCAAAATCCTCCTTAGAGTGGTTCGTGGAATGCCGACTTGTTGACTTCTGCGCCGAGTCGGTGTTCCGGGGTTTTGACGAACACTTTCGGTCACAGTAGCGATTGCTTCTGCTGTACGCACCGGACGTGTATGCGGCACACGTCTGGCATCGACCAGCATCCCAGTTTCACGAACTTTATGCACCAACTTTCGAATTGCACGCGCGGTAGGCGGGCTTTTTCTTCCAAATTTTTGCAATTTTCGCAATGTTTCACTTATGACAGAACCCTTAAAATAAGTTTTCAGTATTTCAAAGCGTTGTTCCAAAGAAAACCGATCCATATTTGTTCAGCGGAAGGTTAGAACTAACCTAGAATCAACAACTTATGGTGCTAAAGTTGACAGCGACATTATCGACAGGCTGTTCAAAATCGGACCAATAGATGGCCCACCCTTTATTATCGTAGTTTAAAAAATGATATTAAAACAAATAAATTACAAGCAAAAATTATAATCGACGATTTTAACTTTTTTAATAATTTTCTTAAAACTAAATTTTTAAGAAAAGTTTAGCTGCACAGTCAGAATCAGCAATTAATCCCTTTTTTATCTTGGGGCAGTCCACGAAGGCTGATGCCTAAGTACTCACGTACCTTGATTGTCCTAAAGTGTGGTGAGAGGAAGTTTGTTTACACGGGACTTAAATATTTGGAGACTGGGAGGAGAAGGAAAAACTTCTGCCGGCAGCAGGTTCCATAGTCTTGACACTCTAGGGATTAAGGAATGAAGAAAGCGGGAAGTTCGGGGCCTCCCTAACTGAACTGTAAAAGGATGCATAAAGGATACGTGTTGCTCTGTTGGGAGCTGCCAGGAAAGGAATTATACTGGCCAATTCCTCTGAGCAGAAGCCGTGAAAATACCTATAAAAGAGCGACAGATCCCTTACAGCTCGACGGTGGGCACGAAGAGGAAGCCTTTCTGTAAGCGCGGGATCATTAATAGGACGAACGGCTCTTCTTGGAATGGAGCCCATAATGCTAAGTGTGGTAGGGGACGCCATTCCCCAGACATGAGAACAATATTCTAAAGAGGGTCTGATTTGGGATACATACAAAATATACCGATTGGAAGAAAAGAAATACTTTCTGGCTCAAAAGAGGAATCCAAGATTTTTTGAAGCTGCAGAGGTTATGGATGTAATGTGTCTGTGCCAGTTGAGGTTATTCTCAAAACTAACGTCGACAAGATTAAACGACTCTTTATTCTGCATAACTTCGCCGCTCATAAGTAACGGATGAGCATTGCCAGACTTTTTTCGCAACAGCGAACATGACTGTTTTCGAGGCATTAAACTGAATAAGATTTTTGGCCCCCAATCCAAGATATCTTGTATAGTAAACGAAATAGCAATACATGTAGGTCAAATACGGGACACACTGCATACAAACATAAAACAAAACAATTAGGCTTCTCTTTACTGCCATTATACTATTGACGAATACCTCGATCTTACTCCTTAATAAATATGTGGTTCACACCTGTATATTTTTTAAAAAACTAGGAAGCTTCTTTACCCATTTCAATTATAGGAGTATGAAAGGCTTTATAAGATACTTACTCTCTTAGTTTGAGGAAAAATGTTACTGCCAAAATAAGGCAGATTGTTCCGAGTACCACCGATACTGCTATTAAAGCCATTTTTAAGGTTCCCTCAAGATTATTGGTTGTAGTAACATCAGCACTGAAGGGTTGGAGCAATAATTTATATTCCATCAAGCCTTGTTTTACTGACTTAAGAACCTCAATATTATTAAGTCTCCTAAAACAAAACATTAAAAAATATTTTATACAGGTTAAGTCTGTGAAGTGGGACCCCCCATTTATTGCTTTAAATATTTAAATGGGAAAAAAATGTTCTATACAAAAATATTTTGGTTTTTGCTGCTCTATATTTTGCAAACAACGCTATGTATACAGGGTGTATCAAAAAGCCCGTACAAGGAGAAAATTATTTTTTTTAAATGACTCCCTATATTTTTTGTTGCATTTTTGTTTTCTGCATAATATTCTAGATATTTTTTATATGGCATATCATACCCCTATATTCAGTTGTTTACGAGATATTCCCATTTAAATGCAAATTTAGAATGAAAAAATCCGCTTATCTCTTAATGTTTTTTTACGTTTCTATGGTTTTAACGGTTTTTGTAGAGTGACAAAACAGTCATAGTAATAATTAATAAGTAATTAGATATTAAATGATGAGTAGAAATAGGTAAAACCTTAAACAAAAAAAAAACGGTTAAAACAATTTTTTTGCTGATTCATAAAACTCATCATGTCATGTCATTTTGACATTTTTAATAATCTCTATAGCATATATGGTTATTATGCAACTCTCAAAAACCGCTGAAACTATAGAAACGTAAAACAACATTAAAAGATGAGCGGATTTTTCCCTTCTAAATTTGTATTTAAATGCAAATATCTCGTAAACAATTGAATATAGGGATATGATATGCCATATAAAAAATATCTAGAATTTTATGCAGAAAACAAAAATGCAACAAAAAATATAAGGAGCCATTTAAAAAAATTAACTTTCTCCTTGTACGAGCTTTTTGATACACCCTGTATACATAACGTTGTTTGCAAAATATAGAGCAGCAAAAACTAAAATATTTTTATATAAAACATTTTTTTCCAATTTGAATATTTAAAGCAATAAACGGGGGGTCTCACTTCACAGACTTACCCTGTATATTAATTTTGAAAATTGGGTTGTGTGCAGAATACTGAACCTAGACACTCGATTTTTTTACATATTCTAGAGATTTTAAAAACGTTTTTCTGGATTAATTTTAAAACTGTTCATACTATTTTGCCGAAATTTGGTAGGTTGGCATAGCTTTATGGGGCAAAAAAACTCATGTCACAATTATGATTAGTATTAGTTCATGGGCGTAGAACCTGGGGTTTTTAATAATTACTTGATTCAGATTTTTACGCCAATGGAACAAGAGGGGCTTGGGTACAGAATTTAGATCAGCCAACTTACTTGCAACAAGAAGGTACACTTAATAAAACTCGATTCCTCTAACGGTATTCGAGAATTTTGCATTTTAAAACTTTGCGGTAGTTTTTACAAAAAATCAAGTGACAGGATGTCTCTATAAGGTCTTTAAAAAAACTCACAACATATTCCGTAGACCAAAATGGGCCCAGTTCGGCAAACTTATACAAAGTTGCTTAGTTTGCGCACTAGACGGCGCTGAAGTGACTCTCAGTGCCGTCTAGTTCCCATACTAAGCAACTTTATACTAAAATAAGTTTGCTTCACTGGGCTTATTTTGGTTTAAGGAATGAGCTTTTTTAAAGACCTTTTAGAGACATCCTGTCACTTGATTTTTTGAAACTTGGTTGTGGCTGTGTGCACGTAAGAATTTAGGGAATGAAGAGACTTTGTATTTTGTGCAAATTTTTATTTAAAACAATCCTAGCTGAGCGCTTTCGGTATAACCATCATCAGTGCTATTCGTCGTCAAGATGGAGTCGTAGCAATTTGAGCCAACAAAACATGTAGTAGGACCTTAGTAAACTATCACATTATTACATAAAATAAAATTAAAGTTAAAACAACAGTGAATAAAGTTACATTTTCCCTTATTAAAGAGTGAATTTAAAAAAAAAAAGACTAGACAAGTATACCATTTTGTGGAAAGAGATGTTCGTCTTTCCACAAAATGGTATACTTGTGTAGTCTTTTTTAAAAATTCACCCTTTAATAAGGAAAAATGTAACTTTACTCACTGTTGTTTTAACTTTAATTTTATTTTATGTAATAATTTGTTTACTAAGGTCCTACTATATGTTTTGTTTGCTCAAATTGCTACGACTTCAGCTTGACGACGAATAGCACTGATGATGGTTATACCGAAAGCGCTTTGCTAGGATTGTTTTAAATAAAAATTTGCACGAAATACAAAATCTCTTCATTCCCCCTACTTGATTTTTTGGTAAAAACTACCGCAAATTTTTCAAATGCTAATTTCTCGAAAACCCTTAGAGGAATCGAGTCTTATTAGGAGTACCTTTTTTGTAGCAAATAAGTTGGTTGGTCTGAATATTGTACCCAAACCCTTCTTGTTTTGTTTTTTTCTCGAAAACGAAGCAAGATAGGAAAAAATATCAAGAGGCAAAAAAATTGTAGTTTAAGTAACTTTTTTTAAAAATATTTTTCAATAAGAAATCACCTGCTTTTTTATATTTCTGCTATCTTTAAAATATATAAATATACCCTGGGCATCACACCTGCACCTCATATATATATCACTCTTTTTTTTACAAATAAGTCTTATTCTATCCTATAATTTAGTAGCCCTTGGGTTTATCTACACTTATAATTGGTTCCAAAACTGGTAATTTGTGCATAGATTTAATTACTTTATTTTGCATTTTTTAGATTCTAACACTGCAAGAATTTTTTTTAAGTAAGACGTATTTTTACCAGAGATATTAAAGTAGCAAAGATAGAGCTGATAGGCCTTTTTTCAGACAGACATTCTAGTGGATATAGGAGGTAGCTATAAAGGGTGAAAAGTCCATCTTTTTAACCGCTCTAAAAGGGCGGCGCCCTAAAAGTTCTTGTTGGGTTAGTCTCCTGGAAAGGGTTTAAAGAATGAGACCACGTTGGTCCTGGTCCCGAGATATAGCGAACTGAGTGTACTCAGTTCTATTAATCCCTAAGAACTGGCAGATCACTTAAAACAAAAAAAGGGAAAAACCCAAAGAAATCAAAACCCTATCTACGTTTCGGTAGCAAGTCTGCGGCCGTTATCAAGATGAAAATACAAATCTTTATGTGATGTAATTCGAAATGATATTTTAGAAATAAAATTATGGTGTTACTCTAACTGGTGTTCAATAACACTAAAATCTTGGACTTTCATTGTCTTTATTTGTTACACAAACATTTCGGTTAGTGAAGTATCTCCAACCGTTTTCAAGTGATAACTAAAAACTATTCTTATAAGCTACGACTTATATACTATCACTTGTTCACCGAAGCTTGACCGACTCTTTAGGGTTCAGGGCTAAATACATTTTAATTGTTTACAATTCTTTAAATTTTCTTTTCTTCCAGTGGGAATTATAAAGAGTTTTTGCTTTCGACCATTGTATGCGGTGTGGTTTCGTATGTTTTTTGACTCTAACTTCGAGTGGTCTTTTCGTTTCCCCGATGTATACCTCACCACATTCGCAGGAAATTTGGTAGATAAAGTCATTATTTGAAACATTGTTGTCTGGTCTCGTCTTAGTAAGAATGCTTCTTAGAATAGTTTGTGATTTAAATGCCGTTTTAATATTATACTTATTCGCGATCCTGCGGATCTTTTCCAAAGATCCTTTAAATGATGATGTTAAATTTTAAAGAACATATTAAAAAATATGTAGTAAACTTGCATCTAATTGGTAAGCTATTAGAGTACTCTCTTATAAATAAAAAAAATCATTTTGAAATCTATTTATTTTTCTTTAATTAAATCAATTATAATATATTTGCAGGGAGCAGTTCTATATATTTTGTAAAGCTAAGTTCAAAGATTTATGTAAACCATTATTTATAACAAAAGGGTTTTAACACTTTCTTCTATCTATATTTTAAAAACATAATTTTTAATATACAAAAAGTAATGGTTTAATATTACTATGAATTCTTCACGCAATAATAGACAAAATTCTCAACTAATTGATGATTTAAAAAATGTTTAATCATTTACCTGCTGGTATTAAAAATATAGGTAGTTTTTCTTAATTTAAATCGTCCGTTAAAAACTCATTATTATGTATTATCTAAATACTTTGAAGATAACTTAGAATAGATTTATTGCATAGAACCATTATAATATGTTTTTTCCTCATAATATAATATAATTTATGATTATTTTTTGTTATTATCATAGTTTTACCTTTTTCTGCTTTGTCGAAAAGTAGTGAAGTATAATATTATATAACAATAAAACAATATTATTATTATTAGAGTCATGCATTACCTACTCACTTGGCACATTTTTATACAAATCATCGATGGCGGCTTTTACCTAAAAAAATCAGCCACTTTCACCACTTACAACTGCGCCCTCTGTCTCCACTAGGGTGTTCGCCTGCGAACGATTGTAACTCTTGGCATTAAATGAGCACATAATAAGGGAGAAAGTTCATATCATCGATGACTGTCAAGTATCGGTTCTATCTCTTATCTCTATTTCTAATACTTATACTTACGCTTTTATTTCATTAGCAGTAAGAAGCGTATCGTTATTAACACAATAAACACTACAAGCAGTAACGCCTTCCAATACTACTCCATCCTGGCTATCTTTGTCCACTAAATAGTCGTGACAGCTCCAACCTAAACCAGCACTAATTGCTTGAGTAACCTGAAATAAGTTTTTACTTAGTTATCTTTCCTTACTATAAAAAGTTAATATAATTAAATTTAGCAACGGTGCCGATGGCACTGTTCAATGCCGTGTACCCAAAAACCTTCATGTAACAAATTTCGTTATCACACCTTTAGCGATTTTAAAGATATTTAAAAGTTGCAGTACTTTTTATTAACCCAGTATGCTATTTACTTAAAAACATCTTGGTGGGTCATCGAATTTTACTTTTCAACTCTTCTCTTAATACTAAATAATCGTCCGGGCTGGACGGTATACCAGCAATCGCCTTAAAAAAATGTGCTCCCGAGCTTGCACCCATCCTAACTCGCCTCTTTCGAACCTCTTACGACACGGGCATTTTCCCGGAGAGTTGGAAAGCTGCACGTGGGCAACCTGTCCCCAAAAAAGGATGCAAAACTCTCCCGTCTAACTAAAGACCTAAATCTTTTCTTCCTGTTGTTTGCAAAGTAATGGAAAAATTCATTAGTTCCCAAATCTTAAAGTATCTGAAAAAACACAAGATCTTACATGATAGACAGTTTGAATTCCGTATCAGAAGGTCGACAGCTAATCTTCTTTCCTTTGTCTCACACAACTGGAACAAGTCCCTTGAGTTTCTTGGTGAATCCCAGATCGTTGCTCTTGACATATCCAAAGCTTTCGATCAGGTCTGGGATGACGGGCTTCTTAACAAACTTCCTTCTTACGGTCTTCCATCTAAGCTTTGCTCTTGGCTCTCCAGTTTCCGTTCTAATCGACGTATATCAGTTACTGTAGATGGTCATTCTTCCAGCTTCTACCAAATTAATGCTGGGGTGCCCCAGGGCTCAGTGCTGGCACCCACGCTGTTTCTTCTACACATTAACGATCTTCTCTCTTCCACAACCAATCCCATTCATAGTTTTGCTGACGATAGTACCCTCCACTCTAGTATCCAATTTCTTAGGTAATGAATTTTATTTACCATGTAATTCTGATTTGGAAAACAAGCGCAGGTCAATATCTCTTTCACAAGACCTCAAACGTATCTTGGTTTGGGGCGCCAAAAATCTCGTTTAGCTTAATGCCTCAAAAAAACATAGTCATGTTCGCTGTCGCGAAAAAGTCTGCCAATGCTCATCCGTTACATATGAGCGGCCAAGTTCTGCGGAACAAAGAGTCGTTGTCGGCGTTACTTTTGAGAATAGCCTCAACTGGCACAAGCACATTACATCCATAGCCTCGGCAGCTTTAAAAAAGCTTGGATTCCTCTTTCGAGCCCGAAAGTATTTCTCTTCTTCCAATCTGTATACTCCGTATGTATCCCAAATCAGACCCACTCTAGAATATTGTACTCATGTCTGGGGAATGGCGTCCCCTACAACACTTAGCATTCTGGACTCCATTCAAAGAAGAGCCGTTCGTCTTATTAATGATCCCACGCTCACAGAAAGGCTTCCTGTTCTTACCCACCGTCGAGCTGTAGGGGATCTATCGCTCTTCTATAGGTATTTTCACGGCTTCTGCTCAGAGGAGTTGGCCAATATAATGTCTTCTCTGGCAGCTCCCAACAGAGCAACAAGTAGTGCAACTTTTATGCATCCTTTTACAGTTCAATTAGAGAGGCCCCGAACTTTCCGCTTTCTTCGTTCCTTCATCCCTAGAGTGTCAAGACTATGGAACCTGCTACCCACAGAAGTTTTTCCTTCTCCTCCCAGTCCCGTGTGAACAGACTCCCTCTCACCACATTTAAGACACCCACGGTACGTTAGTACTTAGGCATCAGCCTTCGTGAACTGTCTCAACTATATTGACTATGTACCGGGTGTCCAAATAAGAAAGGACGCCGGCTGTATCCGAAAACTATTTATCGCACAGCGTTGGAGAAAGAATATTTTTAGTAACAGTGTTTAAGAGAAATAGCGGGAAATTATTTTCAAGTTTCTAAAACTACCGCGAGATGGTGCAACCGTAAATTAAAGTATTTTTTACTCTTTAAATTAGCTTTTTGATAACACCAGCAAAAACTCAAACCTATTCTGCATCAGTTTGGTTAAGGACTTTTTATCGTATTTCCAATAATAAGGGTGAGAGAAGATGATAAATAATGCAACTTTCAAATAGCTCTATCTCCCACATCTTTTATCAAAAGTGGTTCAAGTGGGTACTCGTTTGAGAGAAAATTTGAAGCTCTTTTAAATGTCGTTTTTTTCGGTGTCGGCTAGTTTATGGTTCACTAACTAGAAAGCGTTGTTTGAGGAAAACTCTGTTTTTCGAATTTTTTTTTGAGAAAGTTAAATACGATGATATGATTTTTTATTATGTGTTTGGAAAACGAAAAAAATATCTACACTTTGGCGAAAAACGCGTTTTGATACCTGCATTTGTTTAAGTTATTTTAAAGTAGCCTGTTTTTTAAATGATAAATAATATTAACAATTAATCAGAATAGTCTTTGCGTTAAAGTATAAGAATAATTACTATAAAGTAAAAGAAAAAATACTAAAAACTATTTTAAAATTTGCATTGTATCCACTAGAGAACAGAATGAGCAATAGAAAACATAAAAATGCGGTGATTGGGGCATTTATTAACTTTAATTTAAATATTGGTCAAGTAGACTTGGAAATGAAAACCAGAATAAAGTATTGGAAAACGACATGACCTATTAGGGATGACGGTTGTGAGTTCAACACAATTATAGAATTTTTAATTTACCGTTGCGGTTGTGCCATCTCGTGATAGTTTTAGAAACTTGAAAATAATTTCCAGCTATTTCTCTTGTTCACTTTTACGAAAAATATTTTTTCCCAACGCTGTGCGATAAATAATTTCCGAGATACAGCCGGCATCCTTTCTTATTTAGACACCCGGTACAGGGTGAGTCAATCATAGAATAAAGTTCATTATCTTATTTGTTTTAAAAATTAAAAAAAAAAAACGTTAAAACGAAAAGTCTTAAAGTCTTAAGATGCATCGTTTAAAATTATTTTTAAGTATACCGTGTGGTTCAAAAAGGCGTGACGAAAGTAATAAGTTTTTTTTTAATGGAACATTCTTTTTTTAATTTATTTTTAGATTCTACATAAAATTCAGTTTAATCCCATCAGGTCATGTTCAAGATTAACTCTGCAAAATTAATCGCATCCAAATTTGAACAGTTATACTTGTCTAAACGACATTTTTTTCTAAAAAATTGCATTTTTTATATTAGCATATTTTTTAAATCTATATGTAACAACCGTATGATTATGTAATTAGCAAGGTTATCATTTTTTATTATAATAACATAAATATTAATCATGTAAATAAATCATGCTATAACAATGTCAGCAGATAGGTTAAACCATAACAAGGTTATATCGTAGCAAGGGCAATAGTAGGATTTTGGTACAACATCACGAAATGACCTACACTAATTTGTATAAATTGTGTATTCTGAAATTAATAAAACCAGTATTGTACAGTTGTTAAAAACGTATTTTACTCAACCTAGGAAACTAGGGAATAAAAGGATTAGGAGAAAACTTCCCCTAATTCCTTTCAATACTTGTGTTTTTAAGGTCGCTAAATAGGCATCGGTGGCATAGAAGACAATTAAAATACGCAGTATGAACACTTCTTAGAAGTAACATTTCTTTCCCTAGGTAAATAATAATAATAAAAAGACACCTAGGTAAATAATAAAAAAATGTCTGCCCTTATGTACAGTCATATTTATAGAAATTGGGGACACCATTTTTTTGTGTAAATCGGTCCTGACTGATTTTGACTTGTTAAAAAGTGTATGGTTAATAAACCTGTCACTGTCAAATTTTTAAAATGGTAAATAATTAATTTTGTCAATTATTGTGGGTTTTAGGGTCCGACCACTATAACTTTGGGAGAGCACGTGGTCACGGCCGCAGCCAATCAGGGATTTTAAATAATTGGGGTCTCATTCAAGGCGTGAATCACGTGGTATCCCAAAGTTAGAGTGGTCGGACCCTTCACTCGCTGTTGTGTTTATTGTTATTAGTTGGATCTGCGATATTACAGAAATATTTTTTACATTAAAATTATTTGATTACCTGTTTGCTTATCGTGTCACTGCCAACACTAACCCAAACAGCAAATCAATCAGAAAAACCTGATTTACGCAAATATGGTAAAAACTACTTATAAGAGTGCCCAATTTCAATGAATATACCTAACTGTACATATCTCTTCGATTTTTTTGGCAACAAAGCACTACTTGTAGTGTAGCCTCTAAAATTAGGCGGGGTAATCACTTTTATCTCTAAATCACCAAAATTTAAAACAAGGTAAGTAAACAAATCTACATTATACCAATTAATGTATTTACTATTCCGCTAACCCTGGCAGAATCATCCAAATAAATATAAAAATCCAAATAAAGATACGCTTCGAGTGCGCGCGACCTCAAGCGCTCATAAATCGCGGCACGTCTTTGATGCAGAGAGGGGAAAGGCACCGACAAGAGTGTCCCTACTGCCTATTTTACTTCTTTCTACTCTGACCGTGGTTAGTTTGACCCAATCGGGTCACGGTCAAGGAAATTTTTAGGTCAAATCTGCAGAATTGACTAACTTGTTGGCAGCAACCTAATAGTAGATAAAATTACTTACGTCTAAATACTTTCCGGCATAATAATTTCTTTTTCATTCCGATTTTGGGAATATCAATATATTCGGATTTTTAAGATAACCTCACAAGAAAAAAATAGTGGGGTTAGATATGGGAACCATGCTGGCCATTTTATGGTACCCCTTTTCCCGATCCACTACTTGTTTAAACCAAATATGCGCATTTGGCACAAGCGGATTTAAAGTATTTGAAAATTGAACTTCCAAATTTGAAACAAGTTCTCCCTCCAATGCATTTTTATCAAGTAGATGCATCATTACCTCACAGAACTGCCATTTTCCGTTAAGATCGTCTATTGCAAATTCCTGTATCTACCATCCAAATTTTGTAAGGGTGATATTTATAAACTTTATGTACATTTTCTACAGAAGTCTGAGATATATAGCTTCCTGCTACTACCTGATTTGTCGAAATAAATGGTTTCTCTTGAATTTTTAATAGTTCATTTTTTTGGTATCATCGTCCATCCTCTTAGTTGGTATACTTCTTAAATGTCTATTTTGTCGAAACTGTTTTTCTATTTTGCTTACTGTACCTTAACTGATTGGAGGTAAATTTGGATATTTCTCTCTAAATAATTGAACTACTTCCTTACCATCTTTAATATTTCAATACGATGAGCTTTGTTTAAATGCCGCATTTTGTAGACTTTTTAAAACACATTTTAAACACTAGCAGGTCAGTAAATGACATTGTCAGCACCTTTTAAAGCAGCTTAATTAAACATTTTTTAATTTTAATAAAAAAATACTTTCCCTCGTGTAAAATGGTTTGAAATAAAAAGGTAAAACTTGGCAGTAATATACATAAAGTGCACCTACTTTAGAAAAATAAGATAAAAAGTAAAGTTGCTATTTAAAAAAATAAGTTGACCACCGCAACTACGATTTGACCAAACCTGTATACTCAGATTATGGCTTAAAAAATGCGCGAGAAAAAATACTAATTGACGTGTCCGAGGGATTCTTTAAAACAATTTAATAATAAATAATTTATTTTCTGTTAAATGTTCACACTGTATACTGACTTTATCAACTTACCCCTGTTATGTTCTTAACAACGTCATCCACATCGTTGTCAAACTTAAATGTTAAAGTGTTATCCTCGGTAACAATGTAGATAGTAACTATCGTTTGGTTATAATGTGGACCTGAAAACATTTATGTAATTAAATTAATCCGAATAGAAGATAGGTTACAAAATAAGGTGAGCTGACCATGCTCTTTGCAAGGCCAATTAATAAAAAGTCGTAGTTGTTGCCCTACGACGACAAATTCCTTCTACTCACACTAGCACTAATCGAATTCAAGGACACACACATGGCGGCGAGTCGCTCGCGCTGCTGTTTTGTCAATGCCGCTTCTGGCTTTATCGTCTGCGGACTTCCTCGTTAAAATATTAACACGCGCTCACAGAAAAACGTAAGTTTTCAAGTAAATTAACTATTATTTTCTTAATTTTTTTTATGAAATGACATATAAAGATTTGCTATGGTGCTAAAGAAAAAAAATATTACTTTATTTACATTGTAGTTAAAAAACGGCTGTGTTCCTAGAAAACCCAATGGTTCCTTGCTAGGGCACCATGGCCTTATGAGGAACAACTAGGATTCCCAAAAATATTTAAATTTAGTTTTTAGTTATGAATATTATTATGTATCGAGAAAAGTAAAACAAAGTTTAAGTAGTTAATATTATTACTTGTAATCATGCTTTCGATAATTTTATTTAAATGTTTTGTTAAATAAGAAAATTGTTGTAATAGATATTGTTAAGTATTTTTTAAGTGAATATCTTATTGTAAGAATTTATTGTTTAATATTAATGTAATATTGTTTTTTAAGTAGTTTAAGTAGAACTTGATATTTTGACTGTCACAACGGTAGTTTTAAGTTAAACGACTGATTGATTATATCGGCCTTGTTTGGAACCCTGTTCGTTCCAAGGCCGTTTGGAAGAATTTAGTAAAACTTAAATGTAATAAATAATGATTAACTCTGCAATAAAATGTTTTATGAGCTACATTACAAGACAAAGTGCTACTTAATAATTTGTTTGTTTTATTTATCGCATAAATTCAAGAATAATAACTGTTTATTTGTTATGATGCTCCACCTACCTTATTAGGTGTTATGAAATGGTAACGGATCCGTAAATTGTAAAACGATACACGCAAGATCTTACTTCCTTTAAAATGTCTTCGTGTTATGTTATGTCTTAGAATTGAAGAAACGCCTTCATAATACTCTGTTACAGTGCGTTATAAACAATCGTGCATTTTGTGAGAGTAACTAGCAACGCCATACGCTCCGTCAACATTGTCCAAGCACTGAAGCATGCCAATGTTGCATTTAACAGGACCTTTAAGATAACGCGATAATGCCCCGGCTGGGGATTGAACCCGGATCGCCGGTATGGCGAGCCGAGACTCTGACCACCACACTACCGAGGAGACGAGACTTATTGCGACTGTTCCACCAGCCGGAACCAATTTTGTTTGCAAGTGCAAAATTTTTCTTAGAGTGCGACTATACAAGGTCTTTAAGCAAGCTCTTTTTTTCTTAATTTGCTCTAGTAAATGGTACTTTAGCACGGTCATCTGCTGATGGTTTTTCTGTAAAACCACTTTATTGAATACTTTGATTAGCCGATACTTTATTTTCTTAACTTTTTTTAAGCTAAAGAAGGATTTTCTTCACTTTCGCTAAAAAACTACTTAAAAACTTTGGATGGCTATTTATATCAATTTAGTTCTTTTCTATTAAATGCCTCAGGAGTGGTAGAAACCAACTATAAAATGCATAAAATTATTTTTAAAATTCTTTGATGTGGTTTTATTGGTCCATTTTCCTTAAAAACTCTAAGAAGGTCACGCCGCCTAAATTAAGCGTAGTTCATATACTTGCGAATTGCGAAACTTGTTTTGATTGCTCGTTTTTAAATTTGTCAATTGTAGGAGATCTTAATCTTAAGTTTTTTGCGATTCGCAATATTTAAAATCTAGGGAGCGGGAAAATTAACGGATTCTTATTGTCACTATGCTTGTACAAGAGGTTAATGTCACTTTTTTTGTTTGTAAATTTGAAATGGGGAAGCGGGAAACTTGACTTTGTTTTAAGA
Source organism: Listronotus oregonensis (assembly GCA_019359885.1). Taxonomy (NCBI): domain Eukaryota; kingdom Metazoa; phylum Arthropoda; class Insecta; order Coleoptera; family Curculionidae; genus Listronotus; species Listronotus oregonensis. Next base: position 16,315 of record JAHBCN010000531.1, read on the forward strand.
TTTTGCAAATTTCCCCGCAAAAGGAGACCACGCAGGGTATTAATAAAGATACCGTTTGATTTTGGGGTTGCTCAAAGATTAGGTTACTGGGTTTATTTTGGGTCATATTTATATAATAAAATATATATATATAAAATATATATATATATAAAATATATATATATATATATATATATATATATATATATATATATATATATATATATATATATATATACCGGGACAATAAAATTTGGGAAACACTTGCCGTTACATTAATTTTCAACATAAATATTTAATATTTTGGGATGTTAAATAAGGTTATCAAGCACATGTTTTGACTCATTATTTGACTTGGTACCACTTCCGGTTTAGGCAGAAGTGGTACCAACTTATTATTTTTCAATAGAACCCTGTATATATTTTGGCACTATTCGATAGAGCTTGAAATTCCTTTTCAGTGATATATCACAAGTTGCAATTTTCTTTCAAAATGGCGGCGTAGGAACTATTTTTTCAAAATCCAATATGGCGACAATATGGCGCAATCGATGAAACTTTTGTTAAACAAATAAATAAAATGTTTATTAAACCTGTCCTAACAAGGGTTCTTAAGTAAACTGTTCAAATTTTTCTTTTTTGAATAAACTGTGAGCATTTTTGTTTTTCTTTCAAATGTCACTTTTATATGTGCAATTTCTGATTTTCTTCAAATAGAAAGTGCGATATTTTTTTATGTTATTAAGGAGAGCTGAAAATTCCTTTTCAATGATATACCATAAGTTGTCATTTGTTTTTAAAATGGCGGCGTAGGAACCATTTTTTAAAAATATCACTAAAAAGGTAATTTCAAGCCCTATCGAATACAGGGTTCTGTTAAAAATTAATACGTTGGTACAACTTCTGTCTAAACCGGAAGTGGTACCATGTCAAATAATGCATAAAAACATCTGCTTGATAACCTCTTTAAACATCCCCAAATATTAAATTTCTATGTTGAAAATTAATGTAAGGGCAGGGTGTTTCCAATTTTCATTGTCAGGGGTGTGACATTTTCATTTTAAAATGGCGGCGCTATCAAGAAATTTGTGAATAATCCAAAATCCGCCATATTGATTACAAGCCAAAAAAAAAATTAAACTGTTAAGGTGGCGATGTGACCAAAATAAAAAAAAATACAATTTCAGGCAAAGTATTAAAAAAAGTTTTTATTTTCTATTTTATATTAACAGACTGTCAAAACTGCCTTTGATTATTACAAACTGAAATTATTAATATTATCCTCTTCTACCCTATTCTACTTATTTTGCCCGCCTATTCTAGTTTGGGTTAGCTATTATTACAAATTATTACAAAATTAAGAACTAAGAACTATTAAACTTTCATATTAAAGCTAATACAGTTCAATGCGCCTTCCATTATTTTCATAGCATTTATTGACCCTTCTTATGGTTTCTGTATGCCCATTGTTTAAAAAGTCTTCAGATAAGGTGTTAATTGCTGCCGTTATTCGCTGTTCTAAATCTAACAGATTTATAGGAGGCGTGACATCTTCAGATAAGGTGTTAATTGCTGCCGTTATTCGCTGTTCTAAATCTAACAGATTTATAGGAGGCGTGACATAAACCTTTTCCTTCAAGTAGCCCCAAATGAAAAAGTCTAAGATAGTTAAGTCGGGTGACCGTGCAGGCCACCTAATAGGACCATTTGTTCCTAGCCAACGATTCCCGAATCTATCCGTTAAATATCTTGTAACTTCCCTGCTGTTGTGGGCGGGCGCCCCATCTTGTTGAAAAACAACATCCCTATTGTCAGCCAGGGGCAAAACATCTAGAAAATCTTCTATTTGATTTTGCAAAAAGTTGAGATAATCTCCCCCATTTAAGGGTTCATAAAAAATATAGGACCAACTATGCGGGTTCCCAGAACTCCGAGCCACACGTTCACTCCAAAACGTTCCTGAAAGGCCCCATCTCTTATCAAACGTGGATTTTCAGTTGCCCAGTAGCGTGTATTATTTTTATTAAATAACCCAAGATTTGTGAAACGCGATTCATCAGACCATAAAATATGATAATGAAAATTTCTGTCTTCTTGAAGTTGAGCACGAAACCAGTTACAGTAGGCCAATCTTCTGGGAAAATCATTTTCATATAAGTGATGGTGTACCTGATATTTATATGAGCGGAATCTATGTTTCTTCAAAATCTGCCTAGCTGATTCACGATTTACATTTGTTGGTTCTAGTTGCCTAGTAGATACCGTTGGATCAAAGTGAACATATGCCAAAACATTTATCTCCGCTTCTTCACTTACTACGAAAGAGTTCTTCATCACCATTGACATCTTCATTTCTAAACTTTGCCTCTAACTTGAAAAGTATGAATAACTTGATGTCTTTATTAGGATATCGCTGAGCGTACAACGCACAAGCATGTCTAGATTTTTTCTGCATTCGCCGAATATTAATAGCATGTCAACTTGCTCGTTTCTTGTAAAACTCATAGTAAAAAATATGTAGTTTACCTTTTATTATGGAATAGGAATAAGTGAAAATAAATTTAAGGAAACGAAGATTGTCAAACGTCAAATAACTAAATAATAATGGTTACGCTATGAATTGACTTTCATTTGTTTTCCACAGCCTACTATACTTTTCAAATAAATGCCATTTAAAAACATCCTCAATTTTCATAGCCTTCTTACTTTCTTGCGACAATTGGGAGTTTCTATGAAATAGCTGTAATTTTAATTTGTTATTAAACCGATAGTAGTCTTGAGAACATCATGGAAAATTCTTTTTCTTTAAAAAAAACCCAATAATATTTTAATTTTTAAATGAATGGGTTTATTTTTTCTTTTTTTGAACTCGCATTAATTTAAATTTTTTTTTTGTCTTTGAAAGGGGGTTTTTTAGGGTTATTAAATTTTGAAGGGTTTTTAAAAATTAATTAAAAAAAAAAAAATTAAACCCCCCCCTCTTTACAAATTTTAAAAAAAAATTTAAATTTTGGGGTTTTACAATTTTTTGGGAATTTTTTCTTCTATTTTTGACAGAATTTAAATTTTTAAAGAATGTTTTCATAGAGCTTAATTATTTTATATATATTTAAATATAGTTTATGATTTAAGAAATTCAACTTTATATATTATAAAAGAATTTATTATCGAATATCAAAATATATAAAATTTATTAAATATAATAGAAATTTAATTGTTAAAATTAATCAATAATATAATACAGGGTGTTACTTAATGTACGTCAAATTTGAAGGAGGCATTCCTGGATCGATTTTAAGTCGAAAGTTCATTTAAGTGTCCCAAATGCTTAGTTATTAAGATACAGGGTGTTAAAGTTTTATTTTATTTTCACTTTTAATACATTTTTCAAAGACGGTTTGAGATATTGAACTGAATTTTGGCATAGGATATTATGGCATAAAAACATTTTCAGATGTTCATTTAATTTTTTTGCAACCAGTGGCGTAGCTATGACGAATTTTCAAAACAATTTACAAAAATACTACGCCATTGACTTGGGAAAAATTATGGTTTTATAATAATTATCAATCAATTATAAACAAAAACCCTCTTCATTTTTACCGTAAAACTTACCGTTTGGGAGAAATCGTTAATTAAAAAAATGTCTTATGTACCCAAATTGCATCTTGAAAAATTATTATTGAAATAAATCAAGTTAGCTTTGCTCGTTGCCAGCGATTGTTGTTTTGTTGTTGTAAACATTATGACACTGACGTTAATTATCATTCTTGACAGTTTGTATTTATTTCTCCTTCGATCTTAAAACGTGCATTTTGCTAGTTAAAAAAAATGGTAAATTATTCTAATTTGGAAATGAAACAAATGCATTTCCTTTATGGTCTAGCTAATGGTAATGCTGTGGAGGCGCGGCGTTTGTATCAAGAAAGGTATCCTAATCGCGCTCTCCCAGATAGACGAACATTTATAAACATTCATCGTCGTCTGACTGAATCTGGCAGTTTTAAAGCTAATATCAAAGAATATAAACCTCAGGTTTATATTCTTTGCTAATATTTCCGAGGGAAGGCCCCGTACAGTTAGAACACCGGCAGTGGAGGAGGCTGTCCGCATGCAGTCGAAGAGGATCCAAACCAGGGCAATGGCGAAAAAAAAAGGTATGGCATTAAACATCTGCTACAAGACGGTATGGAGATTTTAAGAGATTCTTTGTTATATCCTTTTCACATACAAAGGGTTCAGGCATTGCTTCCTAGAGATTATGAACCAGTACGCAATTTTGTAGATGGTATCTCCAAAAGTAACAGAAAATCCTCATTTTGATGCCAAAATATTGTTTACGGACGAAGCAAATTTTTCAAGAAATGCAATAACCAATTTCCATAACAATCATTACTGGGCCCAGGAAAACCCTCATGCGATTACAGAGACACATTTTCAGGAACAATTTTCACTGAACGTTTGGATCGGTATCGTATCCGACCATTTAATTGGACCATTTTTTTTTATCAGGGACGCCTTAACGGACACGATTATTGTAATTTTCTCCAAAATGATTTGCCTTTGCTCTTGAAAATGTTCCTCTTCAGTTACGGCAACAACTTTGGTTTATGCATGATGGCGCCCCGCCCACTTTAGCATATTGGCTCGTGAGCATTTAAATAGAGCCTACCAAAATCATTGGATAGGCCGTGGAGGACCACAATTTTGGCCACCTAGATCAGTCTGACCTGAACAGCCTAGATTTTTGATTTGTGGGGACACCTAAAAACATTAGTTTATCATACACCAATTGTGACATTAGAAGAACTCAGAAATAGAATTATTGACGGATGTGAAACTATCCGAAACACGCATGGAATTTTTGAAAGGGTTCGTAGTTCAATGAGAAGAAGAGCAGAAGCCTGCATAGAGGCGAGAGGTGGTCATTTCCAACATTTTTGTAAATTATGTATGTATTGTATTTAATTGTTATTGCTTTTTGTTCACTAGTTTGTAAGAAAATAGCTTAAAAATAAATATTTGAAAAATGTATTTAAAATTGAAAATAAAAGTTTAACACAATCAATATTGATAATTAACGTGTCAGTGTCATAATGTTTACAACAAAACAATAATGGGTTGGCAACGAGCAAAGCTAACTTGATTTATTTCAATAATAATTTTTCAAGATGCAATTTTGGGTACATAAGACATTTTTTAATTAACGATTTCTCTCCAAACGGTAAGTTTTACGTGGCAAAAATGAAAGAGGGATTTTTTTATTTATAATTAATTGATAATTATTATAAAACCATAATTTTTTTCCCAAGTCAATGGCGTAGTATTTTTTTGTAAAATTGTTTTGAAAATTCGTCATAGCTACGCCACTGGTTGCAAAAAATTAAATGAACATCTGAAAAATGTGTTTTTATGCCATAATATCCTGTGCCAAAATTCAGTTCAATATCTCAAACCGTCTTTTTGAAAAAATGTATTAAAAAGTGAAAATAAAATAAAACTTTAACACCCTGTATCTTAATAACTAAGCATTTTAGGTGCCCATGGTTTATATCAACTTTTCGACTTAAAATCGATCCAGGAATGCCTCCTTCAAATTATGACATACCATTAAGTAACACCCTGTATATATATATATATATATATATATATATATATATATATATATATATATATATATATATATATATATATATATATATATATATATATATATATATATATATATTTATATATATATTTATAAATATATAATTATTAATATTTTAATTTTTATTATATTTTTTAATTATATTATTAATAATTAGTATATATATAAAAAAAAAAAAAAAAAAAAAAAAAAAAAAAAAAGTAATACAGTGGGAAGTTTTGAATGGAATAATCCACAAACTAATTTTATTTTTGGCCGCGGTTTTTTTGATGATTAATTCTTGTATACAGGGCGACCCAAAGTAACTTCATTTTTTGTAATGGAAACACATATATTTTTTTCCTTTTTAAATTCTGCTTAAGATTCTAAGTATCTTTCATGTTTTATGTCCTATACCTAAATTCAACAGATATCAAGATATTTACGATCGAACATATCAATAAATTTAATTAAAAAAAGTAAAACAACAAACTAAATTAAATGTTCAAATTGGATCCCATCTACTTCTTGACAGTAAGCAAGTCGATGAATAAACCCCTGTTTGACATTTTGAATTA
>JAHBCN010000531.1:27500-147500 GCA_019359885.1 Listronotus oregonensis
ACTATTTCTCGCAAGAAACACACTTCTCGACTAAACCATGTAGAGAAGTCGTAAAACTTACCCAATAAATAGCTGTCCTGGGCATCTTCAACAATAACATTAAAGGAAAAATGTCCATACATGTTATATTCCACATAAAAATTGAGCCTAATATCACCAGTGGCTTGATCAATTTTAAATGGATTTTCAATCCGTTGAATACTATCCGATCCAACTCTTTGAATCGTACCATTAAGGGTGTACTTAAGTTTACCTTCATCAATTGTGTCCAAATCGGTGGCCTTAAAATAAAAAGTTTTGTTGCATAGTTTTATTATATTATTGAAGAGGATCTATTTTTAAAGTGTACAATTTCCAGATTTTAATAAAAATGATATAGGTGCCGCATCAGTTGAAATATTTAACGTTGAATTCAATTAAACCATTATTTTACATCAAAGCAGTTCATCTCCATTGTATGTTACTCTGATAAATTCTGCATCAGTTTGGTACAGGAATTTTTGTCGCATTTTCAATAATAAGGGTGGGGGATGATGATAAATAATGCAACTTTCAAATAGCTCTTTCTCCCACATCTTTTATCGATGGTTTATGTAGATACTGATTTGAAAGAAAAATTAAAGCTCTTTTAAATGTCGTCCTTTTCGGTGTCGGCTAGTTTGTAGTTCACCAACTAGAGGGCGTTTTTCAAGGAAAACTCGATTTTTAGAGATTTTCTTAAAAAATTATATACCCCGATATGATTTTTTATTGTAAATTTAGAAGAGAAAAACATACCTATACTCTGGCGAAAACAGTGTTTCGATATCTACATTGTTTTCGAGTTATTTCAGAGTAACAGGTCTCTCAAATAATAAATAATATTGTTAAAATAATTAAAACAGTCTTTGTAATAAAGTAAAAGAATAATTACTGTTAAGTAAAAAAAATACTGATAACTATTTTAAAGTTTGTATTGTATATACTAGAGAACAGGATGAACAATCAAAAATATGAAAATGCCCTTGTTGGAGCATTTATTATTAACTCTAATTTAAATATTGGTCAATTAGGCTTGAAAATAGAAACAAGAACAAAAGATTGGAAGACGACATGACTTCTTTTAGTTAACAGTTGTCAGTTCCAATTCGATTTTTAAATATATAATGCCCTCTTTGGATCTAATGTACAGGGTGGGCATTTTATTAGGATCCTATACATTTTTTCAGAAACTGAAGACTTTTGAGAAAAAAAATTTGGACAAAAGTTTCTTGGATTAATTTATGCTTTTAATTAATTCCATTTTCACATATACAGAGTGTTCATTGTGTTGACCACCGGTGATCACTTCCTTATTTTAAATGGGACACCCTAGCGCTTCCTAAGACGAGTTCAACGATATATAACAGTATGGGTCTGTGTCGCAACGTTTCGGATTTATTGACGTTTTTCTTTTGTTTTTGACCTAGCTTTAAATTAATAAAAAGACGGTAAATATTCCTTTTTTTAATTTGTTTATGTAAACAAAATTACAAAAGCTTATTTTATCTACGTTTGCAGGCAAATTTTTTAAGTTTTAAAAATAAATCAGTGTTGCCATGTTTTGTCCATCGTAAAATTTCTTGAATTTTTTAAATGCAAACCCCTATATATAATAACAAATCCATATAAAAATTAAAAAACCTTTTCAACGATGTATTACTACATGGATATGCGAGTCACCGTTTCGAACTTATAGATAATTGCCTTCAGGAAAAGTCAACTCTTTTTTTTCAACCACACTACACCCTGTATTCATAATATTATAAATCAAATTTGGTTTAAGATGAGTTAACTAAATCCCCTATATTAATTCATAATATAAAGTATACAAGGTGTAGTATGTTTGGAAAAAGAAAAATACTTTTCCTGAAGACAATTAGTCATAAGTTCGAAACGGTGACTCGCCGACCCATGTTGTTATACATCGTTGAAATAGCCTTTTAATTCTTTATATAGATTTGGTATTATATACAGGGGGTTGCATTTAAAAAACTCAAGAAATTTTACGATAGACAAAACATAGCAACACTGTAACATAGATAAAATAAGCCTCTATAATTTTTTTTACGTGAACAAATTTAAATAAAAGGAATATTTACCGTATTTGCATTAATTTAAAAATAGGTTAAAAATTAAAAAAAAACTTCCATAAATCCGAAACGTTGCGACACAGGCCCATACTGTTACATATCGTTCAACTTGTCTTTGGAGGCGCTTTCTAAATATATAATAATAAATAGGGTGTCCCATTTAAAATAAGGAAGTGACCACTGGCGGCCAACACAATGAACACCCTGTATATGTGAAAGTAAAATTAATTAAAAGTATAAATTAATCCAAGAAACTTTTGTCCCATCTTTATTTTTCAAAAGTCTGCAGTTTCTGAGAAAATGTATAGGACCCTAATAAAATGCCCACCCTGTACATAAACAATGAGAATTCCAAATGAAGTAGCATATTACATTTAACACGCTAGCAGTTTATTTATTTAAACATTAAAGTAAAACTAATAACTGTCAACTTAAATAAGCCATGCCGCTTTTGTTCTTGTTTTTATTTCCAAGCCTACCTGACTAATATTTAAATTAGAATCAATAAATTATCACGGCATTCTTATGTTTTCGATTGTTCATTCGGTTCTCTAGTGGATACAATACATACTTTAAACTAGTTTATATATTTTTTTACTTTACAGTAATTGTTCTGTACTCTGCCACGAAGAGTGTTTTAATTAATTAATAATATATTAATCATGAAAAACAGGTAACTTTAAAATAAGTCGACAATGAATGCAGATATTAAAACGCAGTTTTCGCCAAAATGTAGGTGTTTTCCTCTTAAAAACCTTTAATAAAAAAATAGATCGTCGTATTAGATTTTCTTATGAAAATCTTAAAAAAACAACGAGGTCTAGTTGGTGAACTACAAACTAACCGACACCAAAAAAAGCTTTAAATTTTCTTTTAGACGAGTATCCACTTGAACCACTCTTGATAAAAAATGTAGGAGATAGAGGTATTTGAAAGTTGCATTATTTATCATCTTCCCCTACCTATATTATTGGAAACATGACAAAAAGTCCTTAGTCAAACTGATGCAGAATTGGTTAGAGTTTTTGCTGATGTTATTAAAATTTTACCCAATACTAGCTAGTTTTGAAGAAAAAATAGGTATTTTTTAATTTACCGTTGCTATCTCGGGTAGTTTTAGAAACTTGAAAATAATTTCCAGCTATTTCTCTCGGCCATTTTTACTAAAAATATGTTTCCCAATGATGTGCGATACATAGTTTCCGAAATGTAGCCGGGGTCCTTTCTTATTTGAACATACGGTACACTATAGAACTAGCTCCCTCATTTGTAAATTAATGTTACATTTCGCCATCTTGAATTTTGCAAAAACCCCTGACACCAAATTTGATGTAAATCGGTTATGATTTCTAACGTTAATCAGATTATGATTTCTAACGTTAATCACACATCAACCTTAACAAAAAAAAATCTGTATTTTTCTCGTTTTTTCCATGAATTAGTATTTTTGACCTGTTTATTAGGTTTGGGAAGTTTTTGTGATGTGGTAACTTAAATTTGACTCCGGATTCTTGTTCTGGGACAAAAAAATTCTGGGATACGAATATTGCATGTAAAGAACAGGTCACTTTGCCAAAAAATACATTTTAAATGTCCACTTTCAAAAAAAAAAAACTTTTTAGATTTACCCCTGTGTTGTACTTACATTACTAGTGACAATTATGTTCTCTTTTGGAGTAGCTTTCATGATAGCTCCAAAGAACGAATCTTGCGTCCATTGGGGTGTATGGTCATTAACATCTTCTACCTAAAAAAGCAAACAAAAATAAGAAATAAATGTTAATATAATATTAAGTTAAAATCAATAATAATATAATATCAATTTGGGGTGTATGGGGTTGTGCTGTAGAGGTAGTACCTTTCATCAAGGATGGTCGGACTCAACGACATCGACATAGTCAATGTGTAGTCGGCGATGACTGATCCTAACAGGGATCCCAATCCTTACTTATGGCCCCACGTGCCACATCCCGGGCAACTGCATCGACCTCGACTAAACTAAGTAAGGATAGCCAGATATGGCGAACCTGCTGCGTCTGACCCAGAGTGGGCCGCTGCAAACAGCGACTGTTCTCAATGTTAGGAGCGGCTGAACATAAAGCAGTGAAGGCAACGGGAAACCACACTGCTAAACTTTCCCCCAGGATATTGTTATGGCGAGAAACACAAATGTTACGGCCCCTAGTCCCGGGCAGCTCTTGGGTGAGCAAGGGGTGCTAAGAATCTCCCGGCTCAAAGTAGCAAAATCCAAACTAAGGATCGGCACATGGTAACTAGGCGAAGTACTTACTTAATCGCCTTAAATAAAATGAAATCAATCTTATTATGGGAGATTTCAATGCTAAAATAGGCAAAGGTCGTAGATCTGACCTAGTAGGTGAATACGGTCTGGGTAAAAGTAACGAGCGCGGCGACAGACTGTACGAACTTGCTCAAGAGCATGACATGGTTATAACGAACACCTGGTATAAACTACACAAAAGAAGGCTATATACATGGATCGCCCCAGGCGATAATACTGGACACATAATAGGAAACCAGATCGTTTACATCCTGGTAGCCAAGAGGTTTAGAAACTGTATCACAAGGGTCACCATCTAAGTAAACAAACACAACAAAAAACTAAAGTTTTCCATAAACGATGTGGACACCAACAAACTGGAAAACGAACTAAACAACAGCATCGACACAATGACAGTGATAAATAGCAATACGGTAAACGAAGCGTGAAAAGTATTTCGAGAACACATCATTAATATAATGGAAAAGAACACAGCAAACAACACCAAACCAAAAAAACAACGATGGATGACTGAGGAGATCCTGGAACTTATGGAAGAAAGACGATAATGCAAAAACAACACGGAGGAATACAAAAATAAACAAAGGGAAATAAAAAACAAAATCAGGAATACAAAAGAAAAGTGGATGGCGGGTAGATGCAAGGAAATGGAAGAACTGGAGAGAAGAGAAGACATGATACCTTTAACATGTACAAAAAGATCAGAGAGGTAGCTGGTCTGTTTAACAAAAGAGCCCCTAGTATCTTGGTGGACAACGCAGGCAAAACCATTATAGACGAGGAAGAAGTTCTTAATGCATGGAGCCAATACATAGGTGATCTATTCAAAGTAAATAGACCGACCACGATGACTGTTATAGACGACAACGAAGGACATGAAATCCTAAAATCTCTCCAAAAATGTGATGAAAAGCTTATAAATATATTGAGAGACACTGGTGTTGATGGAAAAGATTTACGTATAATTAAGAACCTATACTGGCGACAGAAGGCAGTCGTTCGAGTCAATGGAAGATTTACAGATGAACGTCAAATCCAACGAGGCGTTCGACAAGGATTTGTTCTGTCTCCACTGTTGTTCAACCTATATTCTAGAAAAGTTTTTAAAGAAGCTTTATATGAAAAAGAATTCGGGGTCAAAATGATTGGTGAGCTTATTAACACCATCCGCTATGCTGACGATACCGGTATTTTATGTGATGATCTTTAGGGTCTCCAAAACCTCATAAATTCTGTTAGTGCAATGCGACTGAATATAAATGTTGCTAAGAGAAAGTTTATGGTCTTTAGCCGTCAGCCATCCCTCAACTCGTCACTACAGATAAATGGACAGAACGTTGAGAGATTATCCAATTTTAAATACCTCGGATGCTACATCACACACATTAAATCAGCCCGTACAACGTTCCAGAAGATGAGATCACTGTACCTAAAGCTGAGGAAAAGATTGATTAAATGCTACATTTGGTCTGTGCTGTTGTACGCAGCTGAAGTCTGGACACTGAAAGCTGCTACAATCAACCGTCTAGAAGCATTTGAAATGTGGTTACATAGACGAATGCTAAGAATACCATGGGTGGCTTTGCAAAGAAATGAAGCAGTCTTAGACAGGGCAAATATAGTTCGTGAACTTTTGACAACAGTTAAATGTCGCAAACTGGCATACCTCGGCCATGTTTCCAGAGGAAGTCGCTACCGGATCTACAGCTTATAATGAAGGGAAAAATAGAAGACCACAGGGACGTAGGAATAAAACAAATCTCCTGGTTAAAGAACATCCGGAAATGGACAGGCATAAATAGCGTCGAACAATTGTTAAGAGTGGCTGAAGACAGGGATCAGCTTGCCATCGTGATTGCCAACGTCAGGGGGAGCTGACAGGGCACAATAAGAAGAAGAATAATATAAATTTAACAAAGAAGTACTCTTAAGCTTTAACAACAGATAAAACGAGGCCCAAGAATATCCGTCCAATTTTTTTTATAGATATGGATGTGTTGGTTTTAACTAATCTTCTTTGATTTTTTTGACCCCAGTAATGGTAATTTTTAACACAGTGGTAGCTTGTGAAAGGGGGCTCTAAAGTGTCGCCCTCCCAAAAAAATAATAAACGGACAATATATGTTTCATTTTAATATTTACTATAAATAAATTAAATAAATATAAACTCACACATATATTTATTATATTTATTTACCAAAACGTAAATGTAATATCAAATATTTAAAACGAATTATATGCCCGAAATTTCTTCGTTCTTAATGAGCAGCCCTCGTACTAGACCGCTGAATTTATTTTACTCCGCAATTGCAAGCGCAGCCGAGATCTGCTTAGATCTGGGATGCGGCAAGGTTCTTGAAAACCGGCTGGTGGACGGGTGGACGGTAAAGCGTGGAAACTGAATTTTCGGGCTCCTGCATATTTGTCCATCAAGTCGTGTTCTGTTGTTTATTCCCGAAGTTGCGTGAAAAACAATTAGGTTTGTTATAGGCAGTGAATAACCATCAATTGATGCATTTCAAAAAAAATGTTAAGGTTTTAAAAAGATTGGTTACCATTCCAGTCTCTATATCAGAAGCTAAAAGGTGTTTTTAAACTTTTAAACTAAAATTAATCACAAGTTTTTTTAGGAAATATTATGACAAAGTTATAATTGGTTACATTTTGAACTTAAATGAAAAATAAATTGATAAACCTATTGCTAAAAAAAACAAAAGAATAAACTTTTATTTTAAAAAATAGAGTTGGTGTGTATTTGCTGATATTACAATCTGAATCATAATCAGTTTTTGCTATAAATAAAAAAATGGGACATAACCTACATAAATGATGTGTACATTGTGTCCGGGAAAATGTGGAAAATCTCCCGGATAAAAAACTGTGAAAAAATACTACAAGTTCATATAATTTTTTTGTATAGGCCTCCCCTTCGAAGATATATATTTTTTTAGACATAATAATTAAACCACCAGGTATATTCCAATTTTATTTTAATAAGATATACTGCCAAAATTACTTTTTATTTAAATAGTTTCTAAAAAATCTCTAAAATATTTTGTCTAATATAAAGAAATAATAATAACATTCTGTCAGTTTTTCATGTTCTTAAATTTAATCTCGAAAGATTTTTTAAAATTTGAGTATAATGTTCTCTAGGTAAATAGGAACATCTTCTAAATAGAACATTTTTGTCAGGCCTACAGGGTGGCCCAAAAAAAATCACTGAGAAGTTAATGCTTTCCTGTTCGCTGTTAATACTAATTTAAACCCCTAAAAAGTCTGCCTTGTTATCTAAATCCAACAAAAATATATTTTACATACTTGCTTGAAGTTAAGAAAATGTGATTTGCTATTCAACGCTTACAGGGTGCTCCAGTATCAAAGAAATAAACATGTTTATGCCAAGTAATATGTTAATTTCATGATATATTGTGTATATATTTTCAGAAATTTTACTTTTCTGCCAGTATCTTGTGCTTCAAGTCAAAAAAACAAATAATTAGGCAAGCAAACTCCTTGCTAACATACCTGGTGATGTAAATGATGTAGACATAGATACATTTGCCGAATGTTTAAGTAAAGTTTACCAAAAGCATGGCGATTTAACGCCAAGGAAAATTTTATTTGGCGAATTTAAATTAAAATAATTTGGTCTATTGTCCCACATATACGGGTTATTCAGAAACAAAAAAAGATCCTTTTCTCTAGTATTGGCTAAAATGCCATAACATGGAATAACAGGTCTGACGTTATTTTGACACTAATCTATTACTTTAGAGCAGTTGCTTTAATAATAGCCGCCATAGCCTACTTATATCAAAGACACAGACATCTACAGAGAAATCATAATAATGAATGTTTAGGTAATTAAAGATCCTTCAAACATAAAAATATGGAAACTGGAGACAAAGTTAAAAGATTATATAATTTACTAATTTTTATATAAATTAATAAATAATTTAATGAACAATAACAAGTAATTTCACACCAGCATGTCACAAAATATCTTGTGGGAAAAAACAAAAAAAAATCTTTAATTCTAAATATCCCTGTATATTTGGAATAACAAACCAAAATATTTTATCGCTTAAAAAAATAAATAAATAAAGGATAAATAAATAATAAAATATTTAAAAAAATAATAATCATTTAATTTTCATAAATTTCGTTTTTTTCACAAATATTTATTTTTCATAAAAATAAATATAATGTGTGTACAGGGTTATTTATTTTAAAGTAAACAGGGCTTTATTTTCGAACTTCCCTATACTTTTTTAAAAAACAAATATAGCCATTTCGTGTATTTTTTTAGGTAGAATTCAATAATCTAATAAAAAAAAAACATTTGAAACAAAAACAAAAGAGTTATACCACGTGTGACATATTTTTTAAATGGAATACCCGTATATTTTTATACTAATAGAAAGAGATTTTCAGGAGGAATTCGGTGATATAGGGGTTGCTGGGTTTACTTCCTGCGGTTCTGCTGTAATTGTCTAAAAACTGCATGATACTATAAGAATAATTTCACATAAAAAAACCTGGCTGCCACAGGTCACAGGTGCTTATTTTTCAAAGTTAAGAATTTTAAAAATACGTTTATTACTTTTTGGAGTAGTTTTATAATGAGGTTTTCATCAGAAGAACGGCCTAAAATGTTATATGCTAAAAATGATATGATATATCTATTTCTAAATCAAGCAGCAAAATTACAATAAACGAAAAAACTTAAAATACAATACGAGGTAAAATATGGTGGTAATAAGAACACTTATAAAAAAAATTATAATATCATTAATAATTTAAATGTTCTATATGATCCCCGTTATTTTCGAAACATCATCTATAACCGCTCATTAGCCTTTCTAAGCTGGCCGATATTATTTGAGGTTCTTGGTTAAGACGACGATAGTATCGGCGATTGAGATACTGCACAACTTGACGAACAGCATGGGGCGGCGCTCTGTCTTGTTGCCAAATTATCTTGCGATACGTTTCGAGTGGCAATTCTTCTAAAATGTCCTCAAGTTTCAAGAAGATTAAGATATCTTTCTCCAGTTAAGGATCCCTCATAGAATATTGGCCCGACAATGCTATTGTTAAGCAGGCCACACCAGACATGAAGAGAAAACCTCCCTTGGTATTTAATTTTTTGAAATTTGCTGGGATTTTGTCTTGCCCAGCTGTGCGTATTGCGTCGGTTAAACATTCCCGATGTAGTGAACGTAGCTTCATCCGTCCAAAGAATTGTTTGAAACAGGGTAGGATCGTTATCTTGTTCATGGATTAAAATTTGGGGAACAAATTAAAAGCGAAGTTCCATTTGTTCACGTGTTAAATGCTGCACTGGAAGAACGTGATATGGAAGATACTTAAAATATTTTAGTGTTCTCTGAACCGTCGCATAGGTTACTCTTCAGGGCCATACCTCAAGTCTCTAACTGCGTCAGTAATTGACTTCATGGGATACAAAGTAAAATAATTTAGAATAGCTCGAACTCGGTTTCTTTTTCTCATTGTAGTCCTTTTTTAATATGTAACGATTTTGTTTTTTCTAATAAGTCCTTCAGTTTTAAAATCGTTTTTACTGATATATTTCGGTGGAAATTTGAAACATATCTTCGTTGTGTTTCCCCGGCGTTTTCTCCACATTTATAATAGAGAGTTATAATTTGAAGCCGTTCTTTTGATGAAATCCTCATTATAAAACTACTCCAAAAAGTAATAAACGTATATTAAAAATTCTTGACTTTGACAAATAAGCACCTGTAACCTGTGGCATCCAGGTTTTTTCAGGTAAAACTATCCTTAGGCTGCCCGCAAACACAGCGACGTGTGGTCGCCACAGGAAGCAGCCACGGGTGGCTTTTATCAACCACTAGTAGCAACCACTGCACGACACCACCAGACGCTATTTAAAAACCTGGTGGTCGCCACTTTTTATCCATTTTTCAGGCCAGCGCCGGTATTTAGTAAATTTTTGAATTTTGACATTGAAGCACTCGCTACGCTGTTGGTAATAAGAAGACGACGCAGACGACGTATAAGAAATCGTCGTTTTTGGGTGCATCCAATATTAAGTATTCGTGAAAAATATGGACACTTTTACAACCTTTTTGAAGATTTGAAATTGCATGACGACAAATTTTTTAATTATTTTCGAATGAGTGTAACAACATTCAATGCATTATTATCTTTGTTGCAAGTTCACTTTTCACAAATGAGAAAAAGCATAACTGCCACAGAAAGACTAGCTATTACATTGAGGTAAGTATGTATAAATTTATGTGATTTAAGGTTTCAGTTTTTATATTATTGTGTTTGATTGGGGCCTGTAATAAAACATTGTTATAATGCGTATGGTAACAAAATTGGTACAAATGCAGTATAGTAATAGTGGTGTGTGCAGAGATGAGAATTGTTTCTGACAGAGGTATCTGAAATACAAATACATGATACAAAATACCAATTTTCATCTTACATCTGAAATACTTCTTTTGTCATTTTGTATCTTTTATTTAGATATATTTTTTTTCATATCTTAGTATATTGTAAATACAAAGGCTGCTAAAATACTTTTACTAATTACATATGCATTTTTCCGCCCCTGTGAAGTGACTTTTCTCTTTTGGCGGATGATAATGATGGAAATGTCAAAATCCTTAAAATATAATATTCTTATATTCTCACATTTTTGCGAATAACGCTAGTTAATCGCCTAAATGTTAGCAAATATATGTTTGAGGTTCTTACATTAATAATGTAATAGGATAAATAAGTTAAGATTAAGAAGAAATATTTTTTCCTTCAAAATGTATTTATTTTAAAAAAATATTTAAAAAATGCGTATTTTGTTAATTGCATTCCAGATACTTTTTATGAAGTACCTTGGAGATCTCTGGGTATGTGTATACATGCACGACGATATTATATTAATTTAATAATTTTTATTATTTTTAACGTTTAGCTGGTCTTAAAACAGATTGAAATATGTATGGTCCAAGAGCTGATGACGCATTTTTGAGAAGGTATTTTAGGCAAGCTGAAATTGCGAAAAATGACAATTTTGTTAATTGGAGAATCCAGTCCTGGCAGTCTTTTAGCGAGTTAGCGGTTATTTCGCTACTGCGCAGCATATAACATTTGCAAAAAAAAAAATTCAAAAAATATATTTTTGGCAACTTCATTTTTTTTTAATCTCTTAATTTATTATTTCTAGAGTTCAAAAAAAAAATCCAAGACGTTTTTGTCGGTTACTTAGTATTGCCAGACGACTTCAAAATTATTTTTTTTAAATTTCCAAAAAATATTTTTTAGGCAATCTGAAATTTATATCACGTATTTATTAAGTAATTTCAATAACACCTGCAAATCGCCAGACGTTTTTGCCGGTTATTAACAATTACCAGACGATAATACGTTAATAAAGTTTGCGCAGAAGCAAAATAACCGCTAACTGGCTAAAAGACTGCCAGAACTGGATTCTCCAATTAACAAAACTGTCATTTTTCGCAATTTCAGCTTGCCTAAAATACCTTCTCAAAAATGCGTCATCAGCTCTCCGACTAGTATTAAAACCTACATTCATATTAATGTTGTTATCTAATATATAAAAGTTTTAGACAAAACTTAAAAAATAACATAAAAAATTAGAGTTGATTTCATTATGAAAGCATATCCAGTGTATTATCATTTCTTATTTTCTAATTCATAAGAATACATGATTTGCTGGATATGAAAAAAATAAAACAATGTACATTGTAGTCCAGGTCTTTATTTAGAAATTTCAATTATCACTGAACATATCTTCAATAACAGAACTATCAGACAGTGAATGGGCTGAAGTAGAAAGTGCGGGTGATGGGGTTGGGACTAGCACTTATGATAGTAGGGGAGCCCAAGCGGGGATTTCAGGATTTATTAAAGCGCGGCAGATTAATATACAGGGTATACCTTGTACCCCGGGTTTAAATACTTCCACCAAATATGAGCCCCATATATATGACCGCCCGTCAAGGATAAAGGATCAGATTAGTAAAAAAAAATTGATCATCTGAAATCCTCGAGCGCGTCAGATTAAGGCAGGGTAAGTTAGTTACATGCTAAAACGTGTATATTCCACTAATCTGACAATTTGAGAGTGACGTAAAAAAAAGGGGGGGGCAATAAAATTGTAAAAAAAACGTCATCGTGACATTCTCGAGCGTGGCTAAATTTTTTTTATTTTGAAGGGAATAATTCAAGGATTACGAAAAATATATAATCTGACGATTTCCACAAAAACCCAAGTAACAAATATTCATCGATAAAGTTTAATGCATGCAGCTACGTGATGCCTATATTCCCTCTCCGCGTTTCTATTCCTCTCTCACTTTTTCTCTATCTATTACTCTCTCACCCGTCCCCACTCGGGTTTCTGTTGCCATGACGCCATGACAGCTGATCACACAGACTTGTTCGTGGTATGATTTTTTTTACAACGTATTTCCAATTTTTTTGTTTTTTTGTTTTTTTAATATAAATTATGTAAAAAAAAAGTTTAGAAATATTGACTATGAGTATTTAATATAAATTTTTTTTTTTGTGGTGAAACAACTTTGCAAAAAAAAAATTAAATTTTTACATTAGAAACTTTAAAAAAAATGTATAAATGTTTTAGAATATCGTCGGAGCAAACCTTTCCCCAAAATCCCAAACAAAATACGAAACCCCCGAAATTTGAAGAATCTTCATTAAATGAAGTGTATCACGCACAGTGCTATAAATTATTTACAACAATAAAAATACCGCGAAAACTTTCAGTATTTATAACAGCAGCAAAGTGTAGTGGAAAAATGCATCGGAAATTTCTGGTAATATCTCCGAAACACATGCTCCTGTTTCTGGAAATTTTTTTCGAGTCACATTTTCCTATTTCTGGAGAGTGCTCGGGAGTCACAAGTTCCTGATTCTGGAGAGTGCTCCAAATCACATGCTACTGTTGATTCCACGTCTTCCGAGGCTGTTGGTATATCGACAGACGAGAAAAAGTGTAATATATTAAATATTC
The DNA here is from genome assembly GCA_019359885.1 of Listronotus oregonensis. Classification (NCBI taxonomy): domain Eukaryota; kingdom Metazoa; phylum Arthropoda; class Insecta; order Coleoptera; family Curculionidae; genus Listronotus; species Listronotus oregonensis. The sequence continues at coordinate 40,963 of JAHBCN010000531.1, forward strand.
CCAAAAATTTTTTTTTATTGTTTTTTTTATTTAAAATTTTTTTAGACAAAAAAATCATTATTTTAAAAAAAAAAATTGTTTAAATTTTCATCAACAAAATTATTAATACCATTATAAGATATGAATGAATCTTTTTTTTTACCAATCTTTTAATTTCTTTTTATAATTATCAGCTTTCTTATTTTATTGTTAAAAAATTTGCAGGCGGGAGAATACAGCAACATTCGGGACTGTGAAGATTTCAATGATTCATTCAACGCAGATGAGCCTGTCGCTCATAACGATTAAACATCGCAAACGCGTTCATTTGCAAAAACAACGTAAACGGCATCATGGTCGTGAAGTTCGCTTAGCTGAAATCGATTAAAAACTATAGAGAATTTAAAAAACGCGGCCACGGTTTATCCATGTTGGAAAGCAGTTCTTTCTCAGATGATTCCAAAATTTCTTACCATAAATTTTTGCAAAGATCAATACTTACGAGAAGTTTATAAGGATGAAAATAGCGAATTTTTAAAAAAAAGGTTTAAATCCGTATACTGTTCTTTGTGATATGCTAGAAGAAAGAGTGGTCAAGAATAATGAATCCTTGTTCTTTGACTCATAAAAAAAGAATATCAAAAATTGATAGAACAGCAACACAGTTTATTGTCTACTTCTATTACTATTTCTTCGTTCTCAGATCGTCCGGAAAGAAAATTAATGGAAACATTTGACAAAAAGATTAAGATTATTTACGCTAAAGAAAAAAAGTTTCTTGCTCCATTTTCCGCCCTCTTTTAACCTACAAGGATTTATTTAAAACGATGGCAGTAAAAGAAACAATTCGTTCAGTTGCAAAACTTCGCGAAAAACCCTTAACCAAGAAGGAACCTGAAAATTGTACGGCTGAAGATTTGATGATGGGAGAATCAATACTTTAGACTTTACTTGTTTTTGGAATCATTCATTTGCGGTGATGTTTCTCATTATCCAAAAAGAACGTGAAAGTAAAAAAAAAGAATGAACTTTCTTTTTTTTCCATTGGACAAGATTTGATTTGCAGCTTCTGACAAAATTAAAACGTAAAGCACATTACCCTGGGTCTGACAGAAAAAGAGCTTATGTAACAGTAAGAAATTTGTTAACATACTGCCCAAAATATGGACACTGTTGCTCTTACACAACTCTAAAGAGCAGAAACTGAGCTAACATTTTCAACAGTAAATAATGCTCATGTATGTCCTGAAGATATCCTACGTCGCCCGGACTTGAATACTGGTGTCGCATTTGACAATTTCGACCGCTTCGTTGAAACTCTAAAGGCAAAGATACTCTGCATGATACGGTGGGGATAATTTTTCAGGAATCGTGCAAAATCCGGATCCTGTGTCTGCGGTCTTCTAGCCCTAGTGTACATGAAAATTCAACAATCAATGAGGTTGAGCGTGGTAGTTTTTCTGAATTATCCGCAGCACCGCAAAAACAAAAAAACCGAAAACGCAGAGCTTTCAAGAAGTTACTTACGAAATGCATCCATTCCCGAAATTAAAAATTACCACCTGGAGTCAGCTAGAAATCTCAGGCTTAATAAAGCTCCAGACAAAATTTTAGGGACGTCGAAACGGCTGGACGTTAGTGGTTGTTATTACATAAGTATAAAATATCGGATGTTCCAATGTGGGTTGGATTTCACAGCAAGATTTTGATAGACGTTCACGGTTAAAAGTTTCAATCTTACTCCTATAAATGTTCCCCACCAACAATTCAACTGTTTTGAAAACTCTAAATTGAGTCAGGAAATTGCAAACGAATGTCAAGCGCCTTATATCCAGATCACCTATGATCTAGCTATTGCTCCACTAGTTATTGTATTCAAGCTCAAGAATCTCCAAGTTTGATAATATTTTTATTCATTTAGGGGCTTTTCATTTTTGAAATGGCTTTTTTTTAAGGCAGTTGGCACTTTTATTGAAGATTGTGGACTGATAATATCATGACTGAATGTGAATTGATCGCTAGTGGTTCAGTTTCAGGTTTTATTGGCGGAAAAATTACAACAGATGTAAACGATTACATTTGTCGTGGCATTGGCATTGCAACAATTCATTTCGAAACATTTTTGGAGGACAAACAATTGACAGTTGGGAATCAGTGTTAGAATATCTCACCACATTTTTGGCTCATGAAGATATCTCTCCCAAGTTCGGCATGCAGAAACACAAAGTTAACAATCTTATGAGGGGAAAATACAGAAACACATTAGGCGGCAAGCACGGAAAAACACCAATTTTACGCAATGTACATCGGGGTTTTTTTAAAAACTTTACCACTTATTTTTAAAGTATTAGAGTTGGAGATTTAGGTTTTTACGTATATACCATTGCAAAAATCGTTGGGTTATTCTTCTATTACAATCAACCGAACTATGGGCGGTGGCTGTGTACTACATTAATTTACTGCAACACGTAGATAACACTCATCCAGGCCTCCGAACTGAAATGGTTAAGGGTTCGTTTGGAATCCGAAAAACCGTCAAGCCTTTCTCAAGAATTCCTGTAGATTTAACGTTAGAGCAGACGATAAATGGTGATGCTGCTCGTCGTCTCACTGGAATTTTAACCTCAAAATTCAATTGCTGCTAGACAACGTTGGGCTAAAAACAGGGGCGCGAACAAGAATCATATCTCACGTACTTACTCGTGCAGGGCTTAACACAAACTGCCATGATATTGCTGCTGATTCACCCAGATCGAATGAAGAAACAACACATCAAATCGAAGCTTTTTCGAACAGTGTCCTGCAGAACATTAATCCATTCTCTCCTTCAATTGATAAGGATCAGTTGTTTAATATTTCAACAGGACAAGCTGCCCCTCTAGATATTACAAACTGTTTGCTAAAGACAGTGTCTGGAGGAAAATTTCTGCGAGATCAATTTATAACGGAATGCAATTTAAATTCAGACAGGTTTCCCAGCCAGTAAAAAAAAATACGGTGCTGACTTTTGCAAACCTCAAGAAGAAAAAAAAATGAAAATTGGTGGAAAAGTGCACGAAGTTAAATTGCAGCGGATTTATTTGGTCGGTTATTAGCTCTATCTCTTAACGAGTATAGACCTGGAGAAAGTACTTTGTTTTCCTATAACTCCTATACCATCACTGTGCCATATAGATGGTTCTTTAAACAAGACTGATAAGTCAGTACTAATTCATGAGTTAGAGAAACAAGTAGAAGATATGGAGCAACCGTCATCCCAAATTGACCTTTAATTGTAGATGGCTTCTTTTTTAAATACTTTTAAAGAAATGCCCGTAGTTTTAGGTGTGTCAAAGAAGATATTAACCTTATCAATAGCCCTGCAAGTAAAATTGCTATTGTATTTGATCGTTACTTCACACCCTCTATCAAAGATTATGAGCATTCTCTCCGAGGCAGTGTAGACGACAAGGAAATTCCACATCTCCGGTCCTCAACAAACAAGAACATCAGATTTTACAAAAGATTTGAAAAATCTAAAGTTTAAGGAAGCTATTGTCAAGTTTTGATTGTATTGGGCGGATCAGGAAATGGCGCTATTATGGGGTAAAATAATTTAATAATACATGATTTGTGTTATGAATATTCTGTTACTGATAATAAAGTAACACGCATCATTAATTATGAGTTGTCATGCCCCGATCACAGAAAAAAGGATACAAGATTGCATTTCTTGCTTGCCAACAAAAGAAGATTCTACTATTACTATCAGAACTTCTGATACAGATATTGTAATCATCATGTTGGCGAATATTGAATACCTGCAAGCAAGAGTAGAAGTCTGGATGGATCTTGGAGTTGGCAATGCACGCCGATACATCGACGTATCCGCTCTCTACAAGAAATTGGCCCAAAAATTTCGAAGGCGCTTCCGGCTTTGCATGCGTTCACTGGTTGTGATTTTAACCCAGCATTGTGAAAAGAGGGAAAAAAACCTTTGCAATTTCTGATGAATTGTGAAATTTTCCCAAAAAGCATTTTTGGTTTGGGCTCAAAGGGAGCATAATGTGCAGGATTCTTTTAACATCATAAAAGTCTTTTATTTGTCACTTGTATGGGCTGAAAAAGTTAACCGATGTCAATCAAGCCAGGATTGTCATCTTCAATAAGACGTACAAGGTCAAAAAACAAATCAACCTTTCTCCTTGAATATCCAGAATTACGATGCGTGCAACTTGCCACCCTGTCAATCGGAGCTACTCCAACAAGTGTTACGCACAAAATTCATTGCTTGCTTGTGGTGTAATGCTTTATAATGCAAAAATTACTGATCTTTTACCAACGGACTATGGATGGAAAGTAGTCGACGGGAAGTTCGAAATGATCTGGTTTGCAGGTGATTAATTGCCGCAATCGTATGAAGATGTAGTCATAACACCTGATATTCTTGAGGATACTCCAAATTAGGTATATTTTTTCTCCAATAATTAAAAAAATACATAATTCATAAAAAAAATATTGTTAAATATTTTAATGATTTCTTGTTACAGATACACAATCTGGGGGATGAAATCAGTCAGAGGAGGGAAGATGATTCGACCGGATGATGATAATTAAAAAAAAAAACCCCGAAAAAATTTAATTTTTATAATTATTTCCTTACAAATAAAGTATTCTATTTTTGAAAACATAACTTTTTATTTGCATGTTATTTCCCGAGCTTTTCAATTAATTAAGTTCAATGATTTAAAAAAAAAGAAAAAAATTTTTTTTAATTGTCAGATTAGGCGAATCCCTCCAATAATCTCAGATTATGAGACAACACGTCTAGGGCATAAAGATGAACCATATATATCTTAATCTGACGCGCTTGAGTATTTCAAAATGGCGATTTTTTTTGCACATTTTAATAATAGCCGCAAGTTAGCGTCACATCCAAATCGTCAGATTATTATATAAGAGCATTTTTTAGGTTCACTTAACTTCCCTTTAAAAAATCTGACGCGCTCGATCAAAATTTTTTTTTTTTTCATTTTTCCCACGTTCGACCACCCCCATCATGGAAACAATCAGATTAACATACGTACATTTTTTTAAAAAACTAGGACATGGATGATATCAATATCTGACCCTCAGTATGTCTATGCAACAGTTTTTTTTTTTATTTTTTAAAATCTTTGCCCTTTCCCCCCGATGAAAAGGTATATATTATATGACATTTTTTTTTTTTATTATCTAAAACGCAACCTAAAGGTCTCTATGACGCTCGAGTAAATCCCCTTTAGCACGGTGGGCTCCCCACTATGAAGTATCATGTGAAAGCTTGGTGCAGGTGCTCTCTCTGAGTATTGTAGTCCTGTGAATGACCAGGTGGAAAGAGATCTCTTTGGGTACTGTACTCACATGATGGTCCCGATACAGAACTGGATGTTAGATTGGTATATACATGCGAAGGAACCTGAGCTACTGGAGCTACTCGAGAATAATGTCCGTACTGTGGCTGATTTTGATAATGAGGCTGAATATGCAGATTTTTATATTTTTGTATAAGCGATAACATATCCATCTTCAGATTTAACTTGAAATCTTCTTGAACACTCTTAAAATCTGGCAAAATAGATAACAAGAAGTTTCGATCAGAATCATTATGGTCTTCGTGATTCATTTTTGCATTGATTTTATTAAGTAACTCAAGCTCTGTTTTTTCTATGTTTGACATTGTTTTACGCTTTTTTGTGCTACCGCTATGAGCAGTAGTTGTAACTGGAGATGGCAGATCTTGCTCCACATCTTGGGATTCTGGTCTGGTTTGCCCCAAAACAGACAAGAACGAGAGTTGCTGAAAATATATGTACTCTTTGCGACCTGTTGCCTCAGAACCGCTTTTGATATTTTTCTTTTTATTTCGTTCTCTGTTATAACTATCTCGCAAACTTTTCCATTTCCGTTGTAATTGAGCAGCTAAAACAAAAAAAACACCATTTAGGTTTTTTTCTACAGCAATTAATTGTTTTCGTTTTTATTTTCAGATATCTCTCAACTGGATGTACCTTTGCTGACTTTGAATTTGTTTATCGCTGCGGCGCGTCCACTGCAAGAATGATTGTAAAAGAAACATGTCAAATTATTTGGAAACATTTAAAAGATGTCTGTATATCAGAGCCCACAGAGGCAACATGGACAAATATAGCTAACGGATTTAACGAATATGCAAACTTTCCCAACTGCTTAGGAGCAATAGATGGGAAGCATATTAGGATCATTCAGCCTATAGATAGGGGATCGTTATACTACAATTATAAGAATTTTTTTCTATGATACTGCTCGCCGCTTGTGATGTTAATTATATGTTTACGTTTGTTGATGTTGGGTCTTATCGTAAGGCTTCAGATACAACTGTTTTTAAAGAAAGTATATTATTTAAAAAAATGCAAGAAAGATCACTCAATATTCCAGCACCAAAACCAATTTCAAGAAACTCCGAACCTTTAAATTATTCGTTTGTTGGTGATGAAGCATTTGGTCTTTCAGAGCATATGCTACGACCATACTCTGGAAAACATTTGGATTTTGGTAAAAAAATATTTAACTACAGACTATCTCGAGCTAGGCGTTGCATTGAGTGTGCATTCAGAATATTAACAAACAAATGGAGAATTTTACATCGCCCTCTGAACGTATCTGTAGAGTTTGCAGGAGACCTTGTAAAGGCTTGTTGCATCTTGCATAATTTTGTACGTAAAAGAGATGGTTATAATTTTCACCACACATTAAATGTGATTGGTCTTGAAAATATTGAAAATGTCCGAATGCCAACGATACGATCAATTACTACCCGTGAAAAATTGAAGGACTTCTTTTTAAGTGAAGAGGGAGCTATACCATGGCAAGAAAATCGAATTTAACATCACATAGAAAAACAAAAATAAAATAAGTATTACTTACCAGCAGTATTTTTTTCCTTTGTAGTCTTTTTTTCAAAGTCGGTGATGAACATTAAACACACTTCCTCCCATGCTTTGTTTTTTTCTGCTCTATTAGAGTATAACTCAGACCGCATATCCCAAATAGCAGGATGATTTTCAATTGCAGATATAAACATATCAGTATCCATATTATTGGTCAACATATTTTCTTCCGCGTGTGTGTTCATGATGAACGCTGATTTCAAAATAAACAGTCCGTCGCTGTTCAATCGGTGGCGATGGACTGTGGTTGTGTTTGCGCCGAAACATAAGTGGCTGCTGCCGACTTCAGGTAGCGAGAACGGGCTGCTACCCTAGCTTGTGGTCCGGACGAGTCGCTGCCAACGCTGTGTTTGCGCCGACACTACTTAAACTGCATAGGAAATACTGTCAGCAGCGGGTGGCCGCATCTCGTGGCGGCCACACGTCGCTGTGTTTGCGGGCAGCCTTATAGTATCATGCAGTTTTTAAACAATTGCAGCAGAACCGCAGGAAATAAACCCAGCAACCCCTATATCACCGAATGCCTCGTGAAAATCTCTATCTATTGATATACAAATATACGGAGTATTCCATTTAACAAATACGTCGCTCGTGCTGTAACTCCTTTGTTTTTGTTTCAAATGTTTTTTTAATAAGATTATTGAATTCTACGTAAAAAAATACACGAAATGGCTATATTCGTTTTTTAAAAAAGTACAGAAAAGTTCAAAAATAAAGCCCTGTTTACTTTAAAATGAATAACTCTGTACAGTGTACACTTAATAAAGAGGTTATTTTATTTTAAATAGAAAAGTAAAATAGTATACAGGGTGTACCATGTGCAACAACCTCGTTATGTAATAAAAAAATGTAAATACTTACGACTATCGTAACTGGTAGTAGGGAGTCTTTACTACTTGATATTCCATTTTTCATTCGAGAAGCTTGTATGGTCAAATTATAAAAATTTTGCTCTAAGTAGTTCAGTTTATGCTTTACTGTTATATTATAGGAACTCGTTGTTGGGACTAGTTTAAAGGTATCATCTTCTTCACATTTCTCATTTGCAAATAAACAATAGTAAACTAAAAATACAAATAGTTGGTATATTCTTAAATAATTTACGTAATCGATCGAATCATATAGTCCAGAAAACGAAGCTAAAAAAAGGGCAAAACCTGGCAATTTTTTCAAAATGCATACCTAGATTTGCATAAAAATTTGGGATTTAGCTCAACTTACCCTCCTCTTCATAATCTGTATTATGCCGATGGGCGCTCTTTATTTTTTAGGGGTGAAAACTACCCTTTATTGATAAAACCTTTTAAATTATACATTAAAGCTTAAGTTAAATAAAATTTAACTCAAATAAGTTGAGAAAATAGTATTTTGTTCCTTTAAAACATTATTTGAAACATTTAAGCCCTTAAAAATTAACCCCTATTATGACTTAAAAAAAAATTTCACCCTAGAAAATGAACATATTATTACAGTTTTTTACATGAAAATGTGGGATTAATCTTAACTTACTCTCCTCTTCAAAATTTCCATTATATTAAAGCTTGCTTTTTTTAGGGGTGACAACTACCCCTCATTGCAAAAACCTTTAAAACTTTTGTACAAAAGCTTAAGTCTCATAAAATTAAGCTCATATAAATTGAAAAATAAGTATTTAGACCTTTGAAACATTATTTAACATATTTTAATCCTTAAAAATCAACCCTTATTATGATTTAATAAAAAAAGATTGTTCACCCCAGAAAAATTAACATATTGTCACAGAGCGGTAATAAAAAAATGTGACTGCTCAAAAGTATTACTAATTTAATTTTGTAATTTTTTAATCCTCAAAAATCCACCCCTTACAATTTTACAATGCAGAAGATAGTACAAAACCGCGGATTTTTTAAAAATGCATCGAATCGCTTTTAGAATGCTTTGTGATAAAAAGTTCTTAAAAACATTTTGTTGGTTTTTTTTTAAAAGCTATAAGGTTCTATATATTAAAACTGTTTAAGACCCTTACTTTTTTAAAGGGATGAGTTTAAAGGGCCGAAACAAGGTAGTGCCCGCCTATACACACGCGTTTTAAACATTTATATCTCACTTAATAACCGTCACACAGTAAATTAAAAAAAAGCAAAATAGTTTTAATTTAATTTTTAAAAAGTCAGTTTTTAATAAAATTCTGAAACTTGATTTACACCTGCAACGCAATTTTTTTCAAAATTAGGCAATTTAAATTGGTTAAAAATTTGAAATGTATTTATGATACATATATAAAAAAAAGTTAAAAAAGGGGGCTACGACTCATTTTAATTAGGTTGGTAATTATTAACCTTATTTTTATCATAACTCACTTAACTTTTATAATACATATCTTTTTTTTTAAAAAAAGGTGTTTGCAAATGCTTTAAAAAAATTATTATTAGTTTTTCTCCAAAAATATGTAGATTTTGCGTCATTTGTCTTTAAAACTCTAAAATTTTGTGTTTGATGAATAACAGCAGCAGGTCCCACAGCAATAACAAAAAAAAATATATATATATTTTTAAAGCTACAATTTAGGTTTTTAATAAAATGCATACTTATCGGGTTATTTGCAAAAAACCGATTACAAACGTTAAATTTATCGACGAAAAACTTTGACTTTAGATCGCGATTAACTCGAAAAGTATGCATTTTACAAAAAAAAAAAATGCATTAAACATTTTTTGCTTAGAAATGATTTTTTTACGACTCCCGTGGTCAACACTAACTTAACCCCCAAAAACAAAATAAAAAGTGGGTCGAAACAGAAAATCAAATGTTGTTAGGTAAAATGTCTTATCCACTCCATTGTATCCGATATTTCGTTCCTATTGTGAGTCAGTTTTATATTCGATGGCTCTACAGGCACCAACCTCAAATTTCGTTTATATTGATTAATTTAGAGGATTTATAAAAAAACGTTATTTCAATATTTTAAGTAACTTTTATGTCGATATAATTTTTTTTATGACATTTTTATGTATTGTACTATTTTCTTTTTTCTTTTTTTTTTTCTTACCTAAAACGGAGTCATCGTCTACATTTACATATTTCGCTTTATTCTTGTCAGGTAATGTTTCGTTTACATTGCCAAAAATTCGAAACGAAATTCCAAGGTGCTAAGGTCTGATCAAATACTGGATCACCAGTTGTATTCGAAATTTTTTGTTTATCGAAATAGATTTAGATATTTTATCTGCTGGTATACCATCTTCTGCTAGTTTAACTTTATAATAATAACTAAAAGAAAAAATCATCGTAAGTTATAATTTGATCGCTAACAGGCGCGGATCCACCGTTGTGGGCACTGTGGGCATGCCCACAACCCTTATTCACTAGTTTTAACCGGTAAAGTCTCACTTTCACGGTCTATTGAGATCGAAAGGCTGATAATAAAAAGATGTTATAGAACCATTACGATCGAAACCTAAAACGGAGTCATCGTCTACATTTACATATTTCGCTTTATTCAAGGTCAGGTAATGTTCCGTTTACATTGCCGAAAAATTCTGGCAAACGGAAATTCCAAGGTGCTAAGGTCTGATCAAATACTGGATCACCAGTTGCATTGGCAAATTTTATGTTTATCGAAATAGATTTAGATATTTTATCAGCTTGTATACCATCTTCTGCTAGTTTAACTGTTAATAATAACTAAAAGAAAAAAATCATCGTAAGTTATAATTTGATCGCTAACAGGCGCTGATCCACCGTTGTGGGCACTGTGGGCATGCCCACAACCCTTATTTACTAGTTTTAACCGGTAAAGTCTCACTTTCACGGTCTATTGAGATCGAAAGGCTGATAATAAAAAGATATCATAGAACCATTACGATCGAAACGCCAAAACGCTGAGTCTGTTTTTAAGCAATTTTTTGCAGAGGTGACAGAGCAAGCAAAACAGTTGGATGTTACATTTAAATCTCTACGTACAATTTCAAGGCAAACAAACAAGTCCAATAATGGGGCGAAATCGGTGAAAGACTACTTTCGGAAATCACTATACATACCTCTATTAGATTCAGTTATTAATGATTTGAAGAACAAATTACCTCCGGAATTACTTGATCTTTTTCATTTGGAAATTTTTATACCTATCCCAAAGAGAATTCCAAAATAATTTGGTCATACCAAAGTCGATAGCTAATCTTATTAAGGCGTGCGACCAAGATTTATACCCAAACAAAAAATCTACAAATTTTGTTTACACTCCATATATTATATATATATATATATATATATATATATATATATATATATATATATATATATATATATATATATATATATATATATATATATATATATATATATATATATATATATATATATATATATATAATCCATACTTTACATACGTAGTTAGGGTCCAAAAAAAACATTAAAGTCTATACAAATATGGGTCTGCAAGGCCTTTGTTTCCGAAATAGAGGGTGTTAAAGTTTTTATTTAATTTTTCTATTTTTTAAATAAAATTGTAAATCCTAGCTTATGTGTTGCTAAACATAATTTAAGAACAATAATTTTATTGAAAATTAAAATACATATTGTTTAATTATACATCTTGTTTTATTTTTTTACAATTTTGCCATAATAAAATGAGATGCGTCGTAATTTTTTTAAACAAATATCTCGAAAACGGTTGCTCATATCAACTTTTAACAAGTATACCCTTTTGGCGTAAACATCACAAAACAATTATTTTATTTACTTAAAAATGTAATACAGGTCCCCCCCTACAAAAGAGAACCGTACTAAGATTAGGTTTGAATCCGTCATACCAAAAAACCCCCGGATACCAATTTTTACTCCAATATTTACATTATTATAGATTTTATTAAAAAAAAAATGAAATAAAAACTTTAACACCCTGTTTTTCGGAAGCGAAGGCCTTGCGGATCCATAATTGTATAGACTTTTATGTTTATTTTTGGACTCTGACTACGTACCTAAAGTATTGACATTTCCTTTTAAATCACCCTGTATAAATATATATATATATATATATATATATATATATATATATATATATATATATATATATATATATATATATATATATATATATATATATATATATATATAATCAAGGCCATACTGAAATATATATATTATATATATATATATATATATAATATATAATAAGGCCAACTGAGAACTATATACATGTTATACATTGTTGAAATCAGAATAAAAACCACTATTTGGCTGCAAAATCCAATATGGCGCCCATATGAAAAAGTAAAGTTGATGATGATTCTAAAAACCCGAAACGTAGAAAATAAAGATTGACAACTCGGTCATATTCTACAAGAAAAGTTGCTCTGAAGAAGTTTTTACAGATTTGAAAAATATTTACTCTTAAAAAAAATACGACGATTTTCGAAAATGCATGTTTCAGGTTTTTTAAAATTTCTCAAAAATCTGAATAGATACAACCATGTAGTAAACGAGATTAGCTTACTAACATAATTGTCCAAAACTTTCCCCATTTAACCTATTTTCTATCTATCGTGGTTTCCAAGATCCCCATACATTCCCCACCAATTTGGGACGCACTGTATATATGTATATATATATATATATATATATATATATATATATATATATATATATATATATATATATATATATATATATATATAAGATATTTGAAGATTGATAAGATTAGCTCAATACTAAATTTCGTTTTCTAATAAGGCAATTAAAACTTATTTGAAAATAAATAAAATGTCTTATCAACTTTTTAATTTACGTTTTACTTTGTATTAGTTATTTCAACATGTTTTACAGTATTGAAGAGAAAATAATGGTTGTAATCATTTAATAAATACAAGTAATTACATTGAACAATTTTATAGGAAGGTGAAAAACACACTTAAAAACTGTCTAAAAATACGTTTTAACAACACATTGAAACCAAAAGCTAATGTTTTTAATAAGATGCTCAAACAGACCTCCGTTTACTGCTAAGCAATATCCTAAACGGTTATAAAATTCAGTTCTTACATTATGAAGTTGATAACTTAAATTTGTATAAATAACATTTTTGATAGGACCCCAAAGGAAGAGGTCAGTGAAGAGTGGCGAAAGATCAGGAGACCTAGCTGGCCAGTTTATGGTGTAATTTGGTCCTATAGTGAGTCCATTAAAAACATTATGAACATATTCCCTTACTTCTCGTGAATTGTGTGCAGGACAACCATCCATTTGAAACCAAATGTCGGGTCTGGTGCCTTTTAGGTACCATCGATTTTTACATTTTATTAAATTTCCATATCAAGTTTACCTTCTCTGGAGTAGTTTTAGATAAAAAAATTTTTGGGTGAACTAGTTTTTAATTTTTTATTTCGATTAAAAAATTTAAAATTACCATTAATTTTCTCCATATAATGCGAAAATTCCCAAGAAAATGTCAAGAAACGAAAATATTTTTGAGGTTAAATTGAAATATTTATATGAAAGCCTGCAAGGTTGCCAAATCGGAGTTTTTTTCGGTAATTGTCTCGAAAGTTGCCTCCACTCCGATTTTGACCAAATTTGGTATACGGGGTTTTTTGGGGCGCTGATCACGAGTCTGAAAGAAATTTTTTTGGCAACGGTTTGTTATCGAGATATTCATCATCAAAGTTGAAAATCAAACAAACCTTATTTTTACTATTCCTCCTTCTTTTTGCACAAAATTTTATACACTAAATTGGTATGCAATATTTTATAAATCCCTTTTAAAAGCTTGTTTTAATATTTATTTTACACCTTTTTTCCATTTAATTGCAAACCTCCACTTTCAAACGCCGCTTACGCCGCAACCATGTATACACTAGGAATTTTATCAGCAAATATGACTGCGATCTTTGACATTAAAACTTCACAATTTAATAAAAAAAAGGTAAAAATAAATAAAAATATATATATAATTTTTATTAGGTAAATTATTATGAGCCAATTTAGTGTAAAAATTATGAATTATGTGCAAAAAGAAGGGGGAATAGAGTGAAAATTAGATTAGTTTAATTTTTTACTTTGTTAATAAATATCTCGCAAACGAAACGTTGCCAAAAAAAGTGTTTTCAGATTCGTGATCAGCGCCCCAAAAAACCCCTTATACCAAATTTGGTCAAAATCTAAGTGCAGGCAATTTTTGAGACCGTCTTTTCTCATACGTCTCTTCATTTTCACGTCTAAAATATAATTGGGGAAAATAAAAAGCCGCTTTGCTTACCAGAACTAACCATGACCGACCTTCTAGAAAAATTCAAAAGCCCTTAGTTCTAGTCGGACATGGTTAGTTTTGGTTAGTTAAAACGGCTTTTTATTTTCCCAATTATATTTCAGACGTCAAAACTTGCTGACCCAAATTTATTAAATCCGGCAACACTGTTGATACTTATTTTGAATTTAAAAATGACAAATGTCAATGTCAATATAGAAAGAATGTATTTGTATGCATTTAAATACGCAAAATAAAAATAAAATATACCCGCCCAAACGTTTACCTTTTGAGGGTATTGAGTCCTTGTAGATACAAATCTGTGTTCATGTTCTTTGCTCCAGTATCTGATGTTTTGAACGTTTGGTTTATTGTTTAATATGAAGGTGTTTTCGTCACTAAAACAAATATTGCGTACGAAGTCGTTAATCGCCATTTCCAACTTCAAAACAAAAATCTGCTCTTCGGATCTCATCGCGTTCCCTTAATTCCTGATGTCTTTGATATTTGTACGGATGATATTTATATTTCTTTAATTTGCGTAGTACTGTGCTGTGATCCTTTCCTACAACTTTGCCAAGAAGCCTGCTGCTAATTTCTTTATTTTCTTCTACATGAAGAAAAACATCTAAATCGGCATTATTTTCTTGAGGTCTTCCATCGAGTACATTATTATTTCGCTCTAAGCAGTTGAATTAATTAATAACAGTACCTTTTGTCTCAAACTTATGAACGATATTTTGAGCTGTTGTCTTACTTGGAATGTGTCTGTCAGAAAAAAACGTAGAGAACATGTCGGATACCCTTCGATAACTATTTTCCATGTAATACCATTTAATCATTGTTATTTTCTCTTCAATACTGTAAAACATTTTGAAATAACTAATACAAAGTAAAACGACAATTAAAAAGTTGACAAGACATTTTGTTTATTACTGGTGGATTCATTAAGGTATGTAGCAGGTATGCAACGATTTTACAAATAGTTTTTCTTAAATAACTTTTAATTGTCTTATCAGAAAAAAAGAAATTTAGAATGTGAGCTATCTTATCAACGTCTTCAAAATAGTCTAATACAATTTTGTTGTAAATTCAATAGGGGAGCCAATATTTCAATGTCTCAAAATTTACATGGGATTTCCTATGGCCAATTGGCGATGCACCACCCGGTATATATATATTATATATATATATATATATATATATATATATATATATATATATATATATATATATATATATATATATATATATATATATATATATATATATATATATATATATATATATATATATATATATATATATATATATATATATATATATATATATATATACAGGGTGTCCCTTAATATGTGGGCAATCTCCCTGAATCTAATAGAAAACTCAAAAATATTATGACAAGTTCCCATAAACTTTTTTCCTACGAGCATTCCCTACGGAGATACAGGTACAGGGTCTTTGATTATATTTACGTGGCTTCTCAGGTCTTTATTTTTGAAGACAGAAAAAAATGTTTTATATAAAAATTGTAAGATTTTTTCCATATTATCTTTTGAAATTATCAGTAAAAAAATATCGCATTAAAAAAATTAAAAAATATAGGCAACTTTAACTTTTTTAAATGAAACACCCTGTATATTATGCGCTACAACGAAAGAACTTTCTTTTCTGATTTCAAATATATATACATTGATGATATTGGGATGAACCATTTTTGAGATATTTTAGGTTAAATTATTAATAAATTACAAAAAAGTTTCATATTAGTATCAAGAAAGCCATGGAAACAGTAAAATTGTTATGTTGCTGAATTTGGTGAGGGTTTTCTCTGGACCAATAATGTTTATTTTTGTGATTAAACATTCCTGCTAAAGTGAAGAAAAACTTATCGGTGAATAGAAATTTATTTAAAAACTTTGGATCCTGCTGCATAAACCTAGCTATTTCCAATGCATACTTAGGTCGGTCCTGCATGTTTTGTTCAGGAACATTCTAAACGGACAGAAATTTATAAGAATAAAATTTGTAAAATTTTAAGGTTAAATAAATTTTATAGTCTGTTTTATTAAGTTCAGATGCCGCATCCGAGCTGGAAATTTCAGGATTTTCTAAAATTATTAAAAAAATTTAGTACTAGTCCAATAGAAAAAAAAATTATTATCCTAAAAAAACGAGGATATCCAAAACTTTGTTTTCATTACGTGCTGTAGTCCTTTTCTTCATTTTAAAGATTTTTCGTTTAATAAACTTTCTTACTATGTATTTAATAGTATCTACAAATGGTCCTAGTTGTTAAGGATATAATAGGTAATATTCCCCTTGCACTGTCGTCACATTATTATTATTATCACTATAAAAAGACGCATAATAGTGAGTTTTTGTTCTTCTGAATAGCTCATCGACAAAAAAACATTACAAATTACTTTTAACAGTTAAAATGATAAATTTCAACTTTTTACAATATCAATACGTCAAATTTATTTAAACAATTTTATTGTTTTCATAGCTTTCCTGATACTAATATGTTTTTTTTATTTATTTATATTTTAAGCTTAAATATCTCTAAAATGGTTCATCCAAATATCATCAACGTATATATATTTGAAATCAGAAAAAAAAAGATCTTTTATTGTAGCGCATAATATACAGGGTATTCCATTTAGAAAAGTTGAAGTTGCCTATATTTTTCCATTTTTTTATTGCGATATTTTTTTACTGATAAGTTCAAAAGATAATATGGAAAAAAACCTACAATTTTTATATAAAACATGTTTTTCTGTGTTCAAAAATAAAGGCTCCAGAAGCCACGTAAATATAATCAAAGACCCTGTACATAACGGACGACCCTGGAAATCGTTTTTTTTTAAATAACTTTTAAAATACCAGGCGTACCTAATTCATTATTAGAAGCATTTTTTAGTGTACCACATTTTTTTTTGCCAAAATAGGCAGGTCAAATTCTGTACGAACGCCACTGGTAGAAATAAAAAAAAGTGGTAAACTAAAAGATGCTTCTTGATACATAGTATATTTATGCCAAATTTCATTAAAATATCTTAAGTGGTATTACAGATATTATTAATAAATGATTTATTTTTGAAAACTTTACCATCCTGTATCTCAAAAGTTAAGACGTTTAGGACATACGTTCATATAAAGTTTTCTTCTTAAAATGGACCCAAAAATTGCTTCTTTTAATATTGACGTACAATTAGGAAACACCCTGTATAATGTAAAAAAAATTACCAACCATGATATTTTATTTCTCGTAAACTGTCGATTTTATCGATGTCAATCAAGGATACCTTATTTATAGATTAAGGTTAAAGCTATCTAAAAATAATATTGTTAAGCCTTTATCATACAGGGTGTTAAAAAAAATGCTATGATTGTGTCAGAGCTAGGCCGTCCCTTGCAAATTAAATAAGCCAAATATGATTTAATGGGTTCATTTTAAGAAAACCTATCTAGTAACCATCATATTTAAAAAAAATAAATTAATCCTAGTATTTTAAAAGTTATTTAAACAAAGAAGATTTCCAGGGGCGTCCGTTATGTACCTGTATCTCCGCAGGGATGGGTCATAGAAAAAAAGTTTATGGGAACTTGTCATAATATTTTTAGATTTTCTATTAGCTTCCGAGAGATTGCAAACATATTCTGGGACACCCTGTATATATAAATATTTAATACAAATTTCTTATAATAATGATTATAAATATTAATAATACAATTTTGGATATATACACTTATATCGACGTCAAAGACAATTTTCACTATAGACGCAAAAACAATACTATGCTGAGCGTCCATCGACAGAAAATACATTTACACGCTGCTGTACAAACAAACACTGTTGCCAAAACTATAACAGTGGTAACAGTAATTAGAATTTATTTCTGTGGGAAATGGGTCAAATTCGTTGTAATAATAATAATTAAATTATTTTTCTTGCTGTATAGTAATAAGATTTAAGTTATGTCAATTTTTACATTAAAGGATTCGAATTTGATTAAAAAATATCCTTATAGTCAATGCGATGTTAAAATATGATTAAGAATTTTTTAAATTATACATTTTATTTTATGACGTCCACACATAACAAGAAATTCTGGAATATGCAACAAAAAGCTATATTTATTTATTACTGAGTAATCGAACGATCCGATTGATTATTTTCTACAATTTAAAAACCCATTAATGACTTGTTTTCTAGAGTTAAATAACTTTTTTCTTATTTGATGTCCTGCATATCGTGTTGTTGCTTCTGCGTTTTGTTTTCTCTGTAGGGGTAATAATAAGACGTTTAAATATGTATTTTTGCTGACGTTTTTCTGGCGCGTGTATTAAAATGTCTAGAAATATTTGTTAATAGTATAATATCCCCTTACTTACATCCAATGGACTGGCCTTTAATAAAGTATTCATTTAATTTTATAACATTTTTTGACAAATTTGGAAGCCTCATTTTAAACAGACAGACGTACAAAGATATACATACATCCAAAGTAAAAATTTACATTATTAAAATTTTATTATTATACAGCTAGAAAAAATTGAATTATCATTATAACAATAAAATAGACCTATTTTGCACAAAAATAATTCCTAATTACGGTTAGCATTGTTATAGCTTTGGCAAGAGTGTTATCTTGGGACAGTCCACGAAGGCTGATGCCTAAGTACTAACGTACCGTGGGTAGACACCCAAGTGTGGTAAGAGGGAGTTTGTTCACACGGGACTTAAATATTTGGAGATTGGAAGAAGAAGGAAAAACTTCTACAGGCAGCAGGTTCCACAGTTTTGACACTCTAGGGATGAAGGAATGCAGAAAGCGGGAAGTTCGGGGCCTCTCTAACTGAACTGTAAAAGGATGCATAAAAGTTGCACTACGTGTTGCTCTGTTGGGAGCTGCCTTGAATTATACTATGGATGTAATGTGTTTGTGCCAGTTGAGGTTATTCTTAAAAGAAACGCCGACAAGATTAAACGGCTCTTTGTTCTGCAGAACTTGAACGATTTAAGGGATGAGCATTGGCAGACTTTTTTCGCGACAGCGAACATGACTGTGTTTTCAACACATTAAACTGAACAATATTTTTGGCGCACCAATCCAAGATAAGTTTGAGGTCTTCTGAAAGAGCTATCTGCATTGACCTGCGCTTGTTTTCCAAATCAGAATTACATGGTGGCTTAAGAAATTAAATACTATAGTAAAGGGTACTATCGTCAGCAAAACTATGGATGGGATTGGTTGTGGTAGAGAGAAGATCGTTAATGTGTAGAAGATAAAGCGTGGGTGCCAGCACTAAGCCCTGGGGCACCCCAGCATTAATTTGGTAAAAGCTGGAAGAATGACCATCTACAGTAACTGATATACGCCGTTTAGAAAGGAAACTGGAGAGCCAAGAGCAAAGCTTAGGTGGAAGACCGTAAGAAGGAAGTTTGTAAAAAGCTCATCATGCCAGACCTGATCAAAGGCTTTGGATATGTCAAGAGCAACGATCTGGGATTCACCAAAAAACTCAAGGGACTTGTTCCAGTTCTGTGAGACAAAGAAAAGAAGATCAGCTGTGAATCTACTGTGACGGAATCCATACTGTCTATCATATAAGATCTTATGTTTTCCCAGATACTTAAAGATTTGGGAATTAATGAATTTTTTCATTACTTTGCAAACAACAGAAAGAAGAGATATAGGTCTATAGTTAGAAGGGAGAGTTTTGGATCCTTTTTTGGGGACAGGTTGCAAACGTGCACCTTTCTAACTCTTCGGGAAAATGCCCGTGTCGTAAGAGATTCGAAAGAGGCGAGTTAGGATGGGTGCAAGCTATGGGGCACAGTTTTTTAAGACGATTGCTGGTATGCCATCCAGCCCACACGATTCTTTAGTATTAAGAGAAGAAAGAATACGCTTGATCTGCTTGACTTTAAAAATTATATCGGATATTTTATAAGAAACATGAGCAACTGTTGGCAGAGGAAGATTAATAGGAGGATTAAGCGTAGAATTGGCAGCAAATTGTTTGGCAAATAGTTCGGCTTTTCCTTTAGAAGTACAAATAATTTTATCTTTAGAGATTAGGGGTGGAAAAGAATTTGTGCAAAAGTTTTGACTAATATTTTTGGCAAAGGATCAGAAAGCTTTACTGTCATTCGAGCAAGAAAGAACTTTATCTTTTATCCGATTGTTAAAACGGTCTTTTGCTTCTGAGATGGTCTGATTATACTGATATTGCTTCGATGCTAGCCTGTGAACGTGTTTTCTCTCGATGGACGTCCGCTCGAGCAAGCGAGCCTCCAAACCTATTACCAAAAATTTTGCATTGTTAAGTGCGTTTATAGTGAAAACCATAAATGTCTTTGTCGACGTTTTTCTTCAAGAAAATTGTGGCTCACGACATGAAGTAAAACGTCCATAGACTTGATACGCTGTATTTCCGTGAAAGATTTTCAAAATCTGCTAAAATCACAATTGCATTGATTTTTCACCTTTTTGCCATCAGACCATGTCAAAAACTCGTTGTATATTTTCTTATATTTTGATCGCGACGTTTGCGACAATAATCATTTCGTGGTCCATACTGCGGCTACATCTACATCTGAAAGGAGACTTTCCGAATCGCTTATAGTAATTTTTAAATAGATTTTCTGTGCCAAAAGTACTCGCAGGGATTGTAAGAAATTCCTGCAGTATAAAATAAGTAATATAACTAGGGATCTTAAGCAGAACGGATACAGTGAGAAATATCAAAATAAGACAAAAAACTCTTTGTTTGCTATCCAGAAAGACGCCAATAATTTAAGAACATATCCTAACGATTGAAACATAATTTGAAAACATACGGCTTTTTTACAAAGCCGAGATCAAAACCCTATAATAAAAAAAACAAGGTTAAAGGCCTTCAGCACTTTTTGTGGGTATTGAATGAGACTGAACCGCCAGACTTGGCTATGCAACGCTCATGATGTAGTCGGGGAAAAAAGCCAGATACTAAACTATGACCAAATGCAAATATGCAAATGCATCACTATAATCATTTTTTTGCCTAAAAGAAATTCTTTTATTATTTTCCGATCTCCATTTTTTTGTCAAATTATTTGTTTTCAAATTTATATACCCAAATTTACAGGTTTGTATTCTAAATAAAAAAATAAATTGCATTAAAATGTTATTGGGTGTGTTAATTAGATAAATAAGTGTAAGTTTCGAATAATTTTAAACGACATCATCTTGATGCGCCAAAATGACACCTTACGTATCTTAAAACTAAAAGGTTTACCGATAAAAAAGGCGTTCTTTAGATTACCAGAGTTTGTGATCAAAAAGCTGCTCCACTCTGTATATAAATCTGAATTCGGCACTTATGTTTTTAAAAAACGCAAATACAGCCCAAACTAGCTACAATATTTTTTCGACGAAAGTTTTGTTATTAAAATGTGAACACCATAATTTTTTTTAAATTTATTTCGGGATGTCTGTTGGTTTCAGGCAACAAACTTGACAGCTGATTTTAATGGTTTGTTTTATCTTGGTACAGTCCCTAAAGGCTTAGGCATAAGGACTAACGTACCGTGGGTGTCTGAAGTGTGGAAAGAGGAAGTTTATTCACACGATACTCAAATATTTGGAGATTTGGAGGAGAAGAAAAAACTTTTGCTGGTAGCAGGATCCATAGTCTAAGCAGTATAGGGATAAAGAAAAGAACAAAGTAGGGAGTTCGGGGTCTCTCAAGTTGTACTGTAAAAGGATGCATAAAAGGGGCACTACGTGTTGCTCTGTTAGGAGCTGCCAAAGAAAGCATTATATTGGCAAACTTTTTAGAACAGAAAGCGTAAAAATACCTATAAAAAACTAACCACAGCTCTTCTTTAAATGAAGTCAAGAATGCTGAGTGTTGTAGGAGACGCCATTCCACAGACATGAGCACAATATTCTAAAGAGAATCTGGTCTGGGATACATACCCAGTATACAGATTTAAAAAAAAACTTTCTGGATTGAAAAAGCAATCCAAGCTATTTTGAAGCTGCTGTAAGGATGTTATGTGTTTGTGCCAGTTAAGGTTATACTTAAAAGTAACACCCACAAGATTTTGAAGGCATTAAACTCGTCAAGAGTTTTGACGCCCCAATTCAAGATTATTTTAAGGTCTTGTGAGATATCTGCATTTACTTGCGCTTGTTTTCCAAATCAGAATTACAGGGTGGGTTACGAAATTAAATATTAGAGTGAAGGGTACTATTATCAGCAAAACTATGGATAGGATTGATTGTGGAAGAAAGAAAATCGTTGATATGAGGAAGAAACAAAGGCGGTACCAATACTGAGCCCTGGGGCATTCCGGCATTAATTTGCTGGAAGAACGGCTATCTACAATAACTGATATACGGAAACTGGAGAGCCAAGAACAAAGCTTAGGTGGAAGACCATACAAGGAAAGTTTGATAAAAAGCCTATCATGCCAGGTCTGGTCAAAAACGTTCGTTGTGTCAAGAGCAACGATCTGGGATTTACCAAGAAACTCAAGGAACTTGTTCCAGTTAGGTGAGAAAAAGGGAAGAAGATCGGCTGTGGATCTTCATTCTGTGATGGAATCCAAATTGTCTGTCATGTAAAATTTTGTGTTTTTCCAAATACTTTAAGATTTGGGAATTAATCTGTTATCTTACAAACAACAGCAAAAAAGATAAAGGTCTATAGTTAGAAGGGAGAGTTTTGCATCCTTCCTTGGGGACAGGTTGCACACGTGCAGCTCTCCAGCTCTTCGAAAAAATGCCCGAGTCGTAAGAGACTTGAAAGGGGCGAGTTAGGATAGGTACATTGCTCCGTATACGCTTGATCTATCTGACTTTAAAAATGATTCTGACCTTTTATAAGGAACAGGGGCAACTGTTGGAAGATTAACGGGAGAATCGAGGGTGGAATTGGCAGCAAATTGTTGGGCAAATAGTTCGGCTTTTTCTTTAAAGGTAGAAACGATTTTATTTTCAAGTATTACGGATAAAAAAGAATTTTTGGAAAAATTTTGATTAATGTTTTTGGCAAAGGACCAGAAGTATTTACTAATTTACCAAGAGAGGACTTAATCTCTTATTCGATTGTTAAATCGATTGTTACGTTAAATGGTTGTTAACAGAATAAGAAAGTTATAAATAGGCTGTTTGTTGTGTGTAATTTTACTTGCCTATAGTATAATCGTTTCTTAATAAAAAATCATGCATTAATGAGGGCAATTAATAGCCTAGATTTTTGTATAATGTACTTACCTCGTAACCTGAAACTGAAAGAACTTTGTCTGTGCTAAATTGATCGTTAACTTGCAGCTGTGCTTGGCAACGGCTGATGTTTTGAATTTCAAAAAATGTTTCTAAAACATGCATAATTTTTAAATTAAATTAAATATTAACAAATCTAGGGATTAATTTATTAATGTTCCATTACAAATAGTACACCAATGTATTTTTTATTTATTTTTTTTTGACACATTTATAAAAATGTGTAAATTTTGACAAATAACAGGTGTCATTTTAACGAGAGAGTCTGTGTGACTTTTCATTAAATTCAAAGCAGAAACTAATGTCAAACTTAAATTTTAATTAAATTTAAAATTTAAAAAAAATCATTTTTTGAGAGGCGCTGTACAAAATTGTATTTTGGATTCATACAGTGTATTTCAAAAATCCCTGAACGGCACAGAGGAAAAATGTAAAAATTACCACATAGTGGTTTTAAAATACGCCAGTTTTGATGATCATATTTGCAGTGTTGCTAGATGTACGCTTTTTGAGACAATATAGGCAACTTCGTTTTTCAAATACAAAGTACAGTTTGTTTTTATTGCTTATTCTAAAACCTCCAAACGTCAGAGTTATCTTCTATGTAGTTTACAAAATATATCGAAAATTACTACTTAGTTATTTTAGGATACGCTTAATTCGATAATAATAACTGTAATATTACCGCTTGTACACTTTTTCAGATAAAGTAGGAAACTTTGTTTCTTTTAACACAATTTACTTTTGTTGCATGAGTGAATTTTGAAATATGGCAGCTCTGCATTTTTATTTCAGCAAGATGGGGCATCACCTAATTATTTCAGAGAGGAGCATATATTTTTATACAAAACATCTCCAGAAAGGTGGAACGGGCGAAGAGGAAGCATGGAGTGGACAGTCCGGTCCCTCGACTTAACATCCTTGGACTTTTTCTTTGGCGGTATTAGTTATAGGGTAGACCGGGGCGAATCAGATCTTTTTTTTTTCGAGGATATGAAAACAATACTAAAGTGTAATATATGTAAATTTTATTGACAACATGATAATTAGTAATAATTCAGCTACACTATTACCATTTTAAAACCTAAATTGTTTATAAATTCTCCAAAATATTAACTAAAAAAATTGAAAACACAGAAATATCCGAATCGCCCTAGTTCTCGAGGCTAACGGGATCGTACATTACATATAGTTAAATCAAGATTTTCTTAACCCTACAATTTTTAAATTTATTATCAAATTTAAAATAATAAATAATAGGTTCAATATTAATTATAAGCACATAAATCACATATATACGGGCCTTTTTTCCCTGCCATAGCAGCACAGCTATCATGGCACCATTCTTCACATGAATGGTACTAAATCCAATCATCTGGTGGTAGATGAATAAACTTTTCTAAGCTGTAAATACAATGCCAATCTCTCTGGTTTTATTGTAACTCCAGGTGTGCTTTTATTTTTCTTCCTCTCTACATTTTTGTTATCAGTGTTATTCTTTTTTTCTACAGCCTTTTTATCAATCTTGAGTTTTTTTTAGCATCTAAAAGCTTTTCAGCATTCTCGTCTAAGAGTGTCGGTCCACCAAGAGTCTTAATGACACCTCTGTAGAAAGAGCTTCTTTTTTGTAAGCTTGTGTATGACAAATTGTAAATCTCAGCAGCTCAACGTAAGTTTAGCTCTTTGTTCAGGACTTTATTTGCGTAAAATATAAATCATTTTAAAAAACTGATCTAATTCGCCCCCGATGACATGTTCCGAATAACCCCAAATTAAAGAATTTTTGAACAAATATTTTACACATTAACCTAAAACATTATGCCTAAAAACTAAAATGTTTTCTAAAATTGGTCTTTTCCTAATCAATATAAGACATATAACTGAAAGTTTTAACACAAATTCTTAGAATAACAAAAAGAATGTTAAACACCTACCTTAGATAAGCGGCAAAATTGTATAGCACACAAACATCGGGCTCTGACACTTATGTACTAGTCCAATCGAAACACTACGGATAGCGGGAGGTACGGGGCGGGAGAGGGTCGTAAGACGCCAGTCAGTTGCGTTCCGTGACAACGCGTTTTTCACAATATTAACCAATGAGCTGTTAGTTTAACTGGAGAAAGCATCGATTTGGCATAAGCGTGGCATGATAAACGCACATTCTCAGGTTCTGCCTAGCGATGAATGAACCTCTGTACTCTAAACAATAAAATCCACCAAAACCCGGGAAAATAGTTACTACAGATACTATTTCGTCCTAAAGCGTGACTGCCAAGGATCTTTCTGTTTCATTTATTTGCTAGTATATTATAATTAAATTTTACTTAATTTATTCCTAAAATTACATCAAAATAAGCTCTACTATTGTATTTTAAACTGTGTATAAAATTTGTTATATTTATTACTATAAAGTATAACGCAAAAAAGTAATGTTGTCAAAATACTATTTTCTTTTTGGACAGCTACTAATAAAGGCGCGACAACGTGACAACAGCGGATTTTTCGTAGAAGCGTACTTCCGCCACCTTCAGCTTCGCTCGACAGATGACACATTCAATATGGCGTTTTAATTTAAATGTTTTTTGTTGTTTGGGTAATTTTTGTAACAATTGTATAAATTTCAGTTTTGTGTAAGTACTTTTAATAGATTAAGATGGTAAGGCAGTGCCAAGTATGTAAAGTGACGAATATGATTCCTGGATTATCATTTCACCAGTAAGTACAAACTATGCTTGTTCCATTCTATTGCCAATAATAAACAAAACCATGTTGGGCGCAGCTCTCGATTGCGTTTATGAATGAAATGCTTTCTCTATCTATGCTGTCAGCTCATTGATATTAACGGATTTCTTATTTTGATCCGATTTACCCATTGGTCTGATTCGCCTCGGTCTACCCTAGAGTTGCGCTGAATTAATTGCATCAAAAATAAAGAGGGCTTTGTATTTAAAGTATGGTACATTCCACAATAATTCATTGACTTCTAGTTTTACCTGCTACTGTTAGTCGTAAAACTCAATATACTTTGGGTACCCGCATGTAGGTCCGGACTTAAAATTTTCTTTATTTATTATTGTACCTACTTTTTGGTATATTATGTAGGTTATAGGCAAATTGCAGGAGTTAAATATAAAGCAGAGTCTTTTCGTCTTAGTTCATCAATCGTTTGGAGTTTGTCAAGGTATTTTCGTGTGTGTTATTAAGCATCCAAAATAGCTAACCTAAACTATTAATAAAAGTAGGTAATCAGGACCTGTACCCTTTCTTCTAGTCAAGAAGTGTGTTTCCAGCGAAAAATAGTTAGAAGGCTTCGAAAAATATGAGCAATAGCTCATTTGACGCGGTATGCAAATCTGAAAACGGCGTTTTGAGGATTTTTTCTGCCAAAAAAATTGCAATTGTTATTAACAAAAAACGAAATTAAAAAAAGTCATTTCGATTTTTGATGGTCACTCAAAAACTATAACAGATAGCGGAAATTGCAAAAGAGAAGGAAATTTCCGATAAAAAAAGCCACAACTCCCGAAGTTCTATCTCCATTATTTACAACTTTAATTTAACGCTGAAAATGGGTCTCCATGCGACATTTTTGGTTGCGCGCTTGGCGTCAAAACCGAGTACGTCAGACTAAATAATTTTTTTAGGATATTAAATATTAATTAAAAATTTTTAAAAAAATATGGTGTATTCAAAACACTTTAAAGAATTTATTTCCGTTGGGAAATTAAATTAAACTTAATTTTTTAATAAGCTAGACAATTGTTAATTTACAAAATTGTTTCGAAGTTTCGTCTTCATTGTACCTGTACCTAAATAAAAAAGTGAAATATCCGTGATATATAATTTTTTCCTCCGAATCCGAAAATGATTAATGTAAAATAATTGAACATCATATAAAACTGCTAGGTTTTATATGATGTTAGGTAGGTTAGGTACTTTTTTAAATGGAATGCCATATTTTTTATGTGATTATACGATTCTCATATATCTTTTGATCTAAAATTATATTTTTTTACTTCAAAATGGTCCATTTTCTGCACGTTTAAATCAAAAAAATGTTTGTCTACCGTGTCATTAACACCTGAAATATTGATACGGATACTTGTTCACTCTTTAACGGTAGTGTCATATAGACAACTAAAAAAATAAAGTTTAAAAGTTGTTTATATTTTTCATGAATTAGAAACAAATAACGTTATAAAATGAAATATTCATTAGAAGACAGTCTACACATTGTAAAATTATATTACAAAAGCGGAGAAAATGCTCGAGAAACGCAAAGAAGATTTTTCGAGAGTTTCCAGAGACGCATTTCAGTGGATTCTAAGAATTAAGACTCTATTTGAAGAAACAAAAACATTGGAAGATAGGCGAAGAAATATAAGAAGACAAAACATAAGAAATCAAGCAAGTATTCAATATTTTAGGATTAATCCGATGAGTTCTATTTCGCAGGCAGTACGAGAAGTAAGGTATGGCCTAGAGCTCCGAAGGGTCAGTTATGGAACAGTTCAAAGAACTCTGAAAAAATTTGGTATCAAACCATATTGTATCCTTACCGTTCAGTATCTAACTCAAAAACAAAAAGAACTTCGTTTTCGATTTGTCGCTTCGATGTTGATGAGAGAGCAAGACGAGGACAACAACATACAATAAAATATTATGGACTGATGAAGCGTCATTCACAACATCAGGAATATACAACCGGAGAAATACAAATTACTGGGCAGCAGCTAACCCTCATAAATATGAAATGATAAAGTTTCAAGGTAAGAGCTCGTTTAATGTTTGGTGTGGGATGTTAGGAAATCAAATTATTGGACCGCTATTTTATGGTGGCTCTTTAACAGGCCAAAAATACCTTTAGTTTCTTCAAAACGATATCGAGGACCTCTTGGAAGGATTGCCATTGCAAATCTACAATAATATTATTTGGCAGCAGGATGGCGCTCCACCTCATGCCCTTCGAGAAGTGGTAGTATATTTGAATGGGCCTTACAACGAGTGGATTGGCCGTAACGGAACAGTTCATTGGCTACCCATTAGCCCAGATATCACACCAATTGATAAATTTTTATGGGGTAATTTAAAAAACAAAGTTTATCAACGGCCCGATAGAAATATCGATGAGCTACAGCAAAAAATTGTGAATGAAATTGACAGACTTAACCAGGATTACAATATTATAAAGGACTCTCTGGAAAGACTAAAAAGGGAGCGGTCCTGTTTCGAAAACAACGTAGGACATATCGAACATTTATATTATTAAGATGTCTGGTGTTCTTAAGTTTAATTTATAGTTTTTTCTTAGGGGGTATTTGTTTTATATGTTATATTGTTTTTATATTTGTTTTGTATCTATCTACAAATAGAGTCTTAATTCTTAGAATTGTATCTATTGTATTACAATGTGTAGACGGTCTTCTAATGAATATTTAATTTTTTAACGTTATTTGTTCCTAATTTATGAAAAATATAAACAACTTTTAAATTTTATTTTTTTAGTTGTCTGAATGACACTACCGTTAAAGAGTGAACAGGTATCCGTATCAATATTTCAGGTGTTAATGACACGGTAGAAGAAATTTTTTTCGATTTAAACGTGCAGAAAATGAATTGCATTGAATTAAAAAAATATCATTTTAGATCAAAAGATATACGGGGAATCGGATAATCACATTAAAAATATGGCATTCCATTTAAAAAAATATCAAAATGACCCTTAGCAATTTTATTTTATGTTCAATTATTTTACATTAATCATTTTTGGATTCGGAGGGAAAAATATATATGACGGCTATTTCACTTTTTTTTTATAAACGTACAGGTGGAGTCAAAAAAGCGGCCTGTCTAGTCCTCGTTGGATAAACCTATACGTTAAAAAAATGCCTTAATAACTGTCGTCTAAATTTTTCGCGTCGTGGAGTCCTTGTTATATACATATCTAACAAGATCACGCCATAAAAGATTAAAAAATTTTAATGCTTTGTTTATAATAATTTTATAACGTTGACAATATTACTCTGTTTTTTTATTTTTTGTCAAAGTTATCAAATTATCATAATTAAAGAATTAATTTTTTTTTAACTTTTATGACGTTATCTTGTTAAGTATGCATATAAAAAGAGCTTTACGAAGTGAAAAATTTAAACGACCATTATTTAAGCATTTTTTTAATGTACAATGAGGACGAAAGTTCGAAAAATTTTGTTAATTGACAATTGTCTAACTTGTTGAAAAACTAACTTTAAGTTAAATTTTTAAAGGGAATAAATTCTTTGTAGTGTTCTAAATACACCAAAATTTTTAAAAAATTTTCAATTATTATTTAATACTCTAAAAACATATGTACATAGGCGTCAAAACCATTTTTAGCGTTAAATTAAAATTATAAATAATGGAGATAGAGCACCGGGAGTTGGGACTTTTTTAACGAAAATTTCCTTCTCTTCAAGGATCGTTTTGAAATTTCTCGATATCTCCTATGGGTTTTAAGTTATCATCAAAAATCGAAATGGCTTTTTTAAATTTCGTTTTTAGTTAATAACAATTGCAATTTTTTTTTGCAGAAAAAATCCCCAAAACGTCTTTATCAGATTTGCATTCTGCGTCGAATGAGCTATCGCTTATATTTTTTGAAGCCTTTTAACTATTTTTCGCTAAAAACATACATCTCGACTAAACTAATTTGTTTAACTGGTTATTTGGGTCATCACAATGGTCGGTGTACGAAACGAGAAGCATACAATTGATTCAATAATTCAGTGTACGAAACAAAAATATTTTAGATAAATTTCTGAAGTGTACGAAAAAATAATAAATCACCAGAAACTGCATAGAATAAAGTTCTGACGCCTGAAGGTTTTAGTAAGAGGTGCGGTAAATTCTTGCAATAAAATAAACGGGGCTTTGTATTTGAAGAACCGATGATGCGTATTTTATCCATGGAAGTTTGAAGGTACATGGAAGCCCAATGCTACGGCCTATTCGATCAAAAAATGTCCAGCCCACTATGAAAATAAACAGTTATTGGCCCCCACGATTTTGCCCAGTAACAAAATTCCACGAAATTTTATTATGTGTTGTCTACTTACACATTGATATATTAGTGTGTAGGTAAGCAACACATTATACTTTTATCAGAGCCGTAGTACCGTTTTCTGTGCGACGCCAACGGCGCTGCTCTTATGAAACCATATCCATTGTATACCGTCGTCGTCTCATCAAACCTTTCAAGTCCAAGCGAATTACATGTTTCGTTGTCGTTTGCGCCGTATTAATTTTGATTGTTTTGCTTTGTGTTATTTTATTTTGTGGTTGCAGAAGTTTTTTGGATTTCTTATTTTAGTGATTAGTGTTTATTCAATTGTGACTATAACTTTGTGTTTATTGTTTGTTACTTGTAATATCGTAACAAAATGACTAGATGTTGTATTGTTTTGTCTTGTTAATCCAAGGGTAACATACCTGGCATATTTTACTTAAGGAGATTATTTCTTATATTAAAATTAGGTGCTTCTTATGAGACGCAACGTTAGGTAACCGAATAAATACTAATATATCAGTTATAAATTATAGAAAATAAAAATTATATAGGCAATAGCAGTTAGAAAAGTAAGGTAATCTTAACTATCTTTTAGATAAATACCACAATATTTGTGTATTTTGTGAATCATTAAAAAGAAATTAGGTTTACACTTAGGTACTTATATTTTATTTAATAATTTAGTAGATCTTTTTAAAGAATCAACATTTTTAATTACTGGGCAGACCAGGCAAATATTAATATATACCGGTTTCACTAATTAAATGAAGAAAAGTACAATTTTATGTTAAAGTTTCTTTTGCTTCTTTTGTATTTGTTTATAAAGAAATTAGATTTTTGGTTCTTAAACTTACATTATCAACTTTTTAAGGTCGACATACTCTAGACACATAATATTTAACGAATTAACTATATGCCTAAAACGCAGTTACAAAAATTTTCACTTTTTAATAGACAACCAGAATCTTAGGATCTTTTACTGAATTCGGTGTAGATATAGATTACCTGCATGAGGTGACACTCTTTTATTATACTTTTAAATTATAAATTTATAAAATATTGTATGACCCTAAAATACAAACAACCAGTTCAAATTATGGTAAGTTTTTACTTTTCTTGACCCTTACCGGTTTCGATGATTTTTGCATACAGAGGGGCTGATTACAAATCTAAAGTTAGTTTTTTTCGACAACGTTTTATGTTTCAGATATTGATCCTTAAATAGGATAATTAGATTAAACTCATTTACACTATCTTGCCCTTCTCTTATCACAAATTGTTGATAAGTACATGAAACTATCATACAAGTTTGAAATTTATTTCAAAAAATCGAATTGTCATTTATTTTACTAAAATTTTTGGTAAAAATAGAAAACTCCCAAAAATATTAACCATTTAAAGAGAAGGCTGTGAAGTGGCGCCATCTATTATTTCCACATTAAATCAGATGATGTTAAATCCAATATTACACAATAATTTTAAATATTCTATAACAGTATCGTTTAATAACCAACAATTTTGTGCAACAAATAAAAAAAAAACAGTGAAAGTATAGTTGGATCAATTTTGAAATGAAAATTCGGCGACCTTTGAAAAGAAAAAAAAAACATAAAAAGTAGCAAAAAAGATTTGGTTTGAACTGCGGCTGCCTTTGCTTTTTATAATGTGCCGCTTCCCGCACGTGTCTGTAATAATAGACCATATAAAAAGCAAAGGCGACCGACAATAAAAATTAAACCTTTTTGCTACTTTTTACGTTTCTTTTCTTTTTAAAGGGTACCGAATTTCCATTTTAAAAATGATCCAACTATATAGTTAGTTTGAATTTGACATTTTATGTCAAGGTAATACATGGTAACAAAGAATTATGGAAGTCCTGACTTAACCTTAACTATTCATTGCGCGAACTCCGCGGGGCCAATTCCCCTATTCCTGCTGCCCTGCACGCCTAGACAATTTTGTTCTACAGCATTGGCCTTCCATATACCTTCAAACTTCCTTGATTTTATCTTAAAAAGTGTACACTTGGCATCATTGCAAATAGTATCTTTAAATCTGGCGTTTCCTAAGCCCTTTAAATATACATTTTTACAATTTCTCTTTTCTGCTGTTTGTAGAATACAAGACCTTTCCGTGAGTTTTAAAAGTCACTGTAGTATACGACTCTGACCTTGGTATCTTCTAATGTATTTTTTTAAATTAATATTAGAAAAATTAAGTGTCAACTGAATAACGTCCATTAAATATTATTGATAATATAAAGATTACACAATAAATAAGTTTCTTTACTTACCAGACGATCCAATCAGGGCAACATTGAATATTGGATCCCATTTTTCGAGACAGCTATTATTTTCGCCATTAATTATGTTAATATCTGATAATTCTTGGTAATTATAGTACATAGTCAATTGCTTTCCAACCTCCTGTTCCTAAAGTTTACCAAAAATGGGAATGTAATTATTAAAACGCTATTTAAATGTAATAATACTAACATCGAATACGTTTATATCTATGATTTCATAGGATTAAAATTTTATACGATAAAAATTCCAGGAAACGAATCATTTTGCCTCGCAATTTTTTTAAAATGCATAGAATGACTTGAAATTTTGACAGTAGGTAGGGAATATTCCAAGATCAAAATCTATATCATGCCGAAGGGCGCCTTTACCTTGGAGGTGGTTGCCAAACCATCCCGTGGGTGGAATTTTTTTTTATGTATTTTAACCACAGGAATTGAGAAAAATGATTTCTAAGCAAAATATGTTGTATGCAGTTTTTTTGTAAAATGCATACTTCTTGAGTCATTCGCGATCGAAAGTCAGAGTTTTTCGTTGATAAAATTTAATCGGTTTTTTGCAAATAACTCGATAAGTATGCATTTTATTAAAAAAACTGAAAATAACAATATTGCAGCTTTAAAAAAAAACGAATAAAATTATTTTTTTGTAATTGCTGTGGGACCAATACAAACCAAGTTGTGGTTTGTTAAAGGTTAGCTGTTATTCATCAAACACAAAATTTCAGAGTTTTAAGACAAATAATGCAAAATCTACGAATTTTTTTGAGGCAAACTAATAATAACTTTTTTGAAGCATTTGCAAAGACATTTCCTTTAAAAAAAAGAGGTATGTTTTATAAAAGTTGAGTAAGTTATGATTAAAATCAGGTTAGATCAACATTTTTTAAGTGCAAAATCCTGGTAAAACAACCCCCTAATTACCACCCTAATTAAAGTGAGTCGTAGCCTTTTTTCTATTGTCTTTATATATACCGGGTGTTGCTCCGCCGAGCGGGACATAGGGAATCCCATGTAAATTTTTAATTAGTCAAATATTGGCTCCCCTAATTGTTTTAGAAAAAAATGCTATTGGGATTTATTGAAGAGCACAATAAGTTCCACCCAAAATGAAAATTTGAGCATTTTTCAACCAACCAGTAAAGAGTAAACTGCTTAAATACTTCTGCAACGTAGTATCTCATTATGCACCCTGTACTCTAGAAATCAATAATAAAAACACCATATCGATTTATCAGTGACAATTTAGATCATTAATTTATAATGTCATTGCCAAAACTGAACAATTTTATACGGGAATTTCAAAAAGAATCCTCGCATTTAATTTTAGTTTACAGCTAATTCCAACACATGCACTCACAGTTACGGAAGACAATAAAACAAATTTGTCTACATTTAGAAATCAATTTATGACGAAAATATCAGGATTTAATCAAATGCTCAAATATTTCTCCATTAACTGCCAGACAATAACCCAAACGATTATAAAACTCATTTCTTACGTTGGCTAGTTGGTACATCGATATTCTGGCACATTCAGCGGAAATAGCATTCCTTAGTTGGTCTAAATTTTCATATTTTTTATTGGTATAAAGCTTAGTTTTTAAATGTCCCCATAGAAAAAAATCGTTTGGCGAAAGATCCGAGACTTGGCTGGCCAAGATATTGCGTGGTTCGGGCCTATGATGTCGTTATTAAATGCGTTGTTCAAGTATTCGCGCACAGCTCTGGTACTGTGTGCTGGGCAGCCATCCATTTGATACCAAATCTCTTGATTTTTACGAGCAAGGTTGTTCAAAGCAGGCAAAATTTGTTCCTCTAAAAGTTCCAGAAAGTACTCCGCATTCAAATTTCGGTCAAGGAAAAATGGTCCAAGGATATGGTGGCCGAAAATTTCCGCCAAAACATTAATTTTGGTAATTGTCTAGAAAGTGGCCGCAACTCCGATATTGACAAATTTACATACGGTTTGGGGCGCTGATCACGAATCTGAAAAAATATTTGGCGGAAACCTTTCGTTTTCGAGATATCCATCATCAAACTTGAAAGTCAAACTAACCTCATCTACACTATATTTCCCCTTCTTTTTGTACACAATTCTTGATTTTGGCACACAATATTTTATAAACACCTTTTAAAAACTTTTTTTTTGTTTATTTTACACCTTTTTTTTGTTAAATTGCCAAGTATCACTTTCAAACGGGGCGGCCATGTTGTATATATTGTATACCTGGTTGCAGCGTTTGAAAGTGAATTTTTACAATTAAATGAAAAATAGGTATAAAATAAATATAAAAACAAATTTTTAAAAGGTGTTTATTAACTATTGTGTTCCAATTTAGTGTAAAAATCAAGAATTCTGCACAAAAAGAAGGAGGAATAGTGTAAATGAGGTTAGTTTGATTTTCAACTTTGATGATGGATATCTCGAAAACGAAACGTTTCCGCCAAAAAAGTTTCCATATTTGTGATCAGCGCCCAAAAAAATCCCCGTATACCAAATTTGGTCAAAATCGGAGTTGCGGCCACTTTCTAGACAATTACCTTAATTTTTTGTTACTCCAGTACCGGCAATTTTGAATGTTGGTTTCGTTGTTCAATGTAAAAGTGCATTCGTCAGTAAAGCAAATATTTTGTAAAAAACCTCTGTCAGTGTTTGTCCTCTCCATCATCTCAAAGCAAAATTCCTGTCCTCGTATTTCGTCTCCGCCTCTAAATTCTTGGTGTCTTTCGTACTTGTAAGCGTGGTATTTACATCTTTTTAAAATTCGAGATATTGTGGTGTGGTCTTGTCCAGTAATGTCCTCCAGTTGTCTCGTGCTTTTGTTTCCTTCGGCCTCCTCTACACAAAGTATCACGTCTAAATCCCTCTCGTTTTGTACAATTTGTCTCTGATTTTCACGTCGATGTTTTTCACATTTGCAATTATTGATTACTGTACCTGTAGTTTCAAATTTTTTTATCGTCCGTTCTATTGTCAATTTACTTGGTATTGGCCCATTGGGAAAATAGGCTGCAAACATGTCCGCTACTCTTCGATAACTATTTCCCTGATAAAATAATTTTATAATAGTGATTTTTTCTTGATTTGAGTAGTTCATTATTTAAAAATGATGTGACATTGATCTGACAACTTGAGAGGAAGAGGTTAAATAATTTTTCTGGTATTTTATTATAAACTTCTAATAATACAGGGCGCGTAAGAAGATAGGAGATTCGTAACTTATTTTAACATTTATCTCTTAGCTGGCGGACTGAGAAGAGCTGAAATTTGTACACTGGGTACAACTTTTCGTGCTCTTTAAAAAATTATAATAATATTTTCTTCTAAAATAATTAGGGGAGCCAATATTGGACCACTTCAAAATTTACATGGGGTTCCCTATGTCCCGCCTCGACGGAGCAACACCCGGTATATATATATATATATATATATATATATATATATATATATATATATATATATATATATATATATATAATATATATATATATATATATATATATATATATATATATATATATATATATATATATATATATATATATATATATATATATATATATATATATATATATATATATATACAGTATGTCCACGGAAAAGGTGTTGAAGAGGAAAAACTTTTTTATTTTTGATTTTATCAAAAAAAGCTAATAAAAATGTTTGCTACTTCTTAGAGTAAGATTGGGAAAGAAACATTTAATATATTTTATACGCGGTGTTCAGAAAATTAAAAAAAAAACTTAAAATGGTACAAGAGTAAAGTGCATTTATTTGAGAAGATACGAAAGTAAGTTACCAGGAAAAGTTGTTTAAAATTAAAGGGTAGTCTCTAATGCCAATTTTCGAAAAAATGGGCCTACTTTTATTTATTTGTAATTAAATTTATTTTAATATCAATTTAAATTTTAATTATTAATTTTATCAAATTTTTTGCTGTAAAGTAAGCATTTAAAGCGGACGATACTACGGCTAATGAATTATAAAAGCGAAGTGTCAATAAAGCTTGTCACTATCAACGCCTAGTAGTATAAAAATGAGTTGTTAATTTGGAATGAGTTAATTGATATTAAAATCATTTTAATCACAAATTAATAAAAGTAGGCTGAATTTTTCGAAAATTGGTATTAGGAAATATCTTTTACTTTTGAACAACTTTTCCTTGTGGTCGGTTGTGGTCTATTCCGAAAATGTATTGTTTTCGAAAAAAATGACAATTTAACATTTTGTATTATAAAAGTGCTATACGGCTCTTTAATTTTGTTATTAGTGGGCCATGACGTCATGACCCACTAATAACAAAATTAAAGAACCGTATAGCACTTTTACAATACAAAATGTTAAATTGTCAATTATTTTGAAAACTATACCGTTTTGGAATAAACCAGTTAATACAAAGTTACCTTATTTTTTAATGCTAAATACGATGAAAATATAAAAGTAGGGGTTTCCATTTGAAAAAATTGACTTTTTAGGTTTTTTATCAGTTAAGTTTGTACTTAATTTTTAGTCACCCTGTATTAATTTACACCCAAAATATCTACTCAATATACAAAATTGGGCCTCTTTGCAAAAGGAATTTAACTCGATTAAATAATAGAGTATGCCGTATAGGAAAAATTTCTCCTTATTTTGGGGTCTGCAAACGTCATTTTTGACATAAAAGTCAAGATTTGTCGAAAACGGTTAGACTTAGGTATAGCATATTATACACGAAATATATCTAGAATTATCTGGGAAATCCAAAAATGCAATAATATATTGGGTATTCCATTAAAAATAAGAAAGTTAGCATCGACTTCCGGTACAACCGGAAGTGCCACCATCTTAAAAATATTTTAGACGAATTGCTCTTATCGATTTTAGTAATCTACGAAATTTTTAAAATTTTCCGTTGCTAAGTTTATCGTCCGACCGCGTCGGTTTGTCGTGGGACACCCTGTATATATATATATATACACAACTCTGTGACAATATGTTAATTTTCTTAGGCTAAACATTTTTTTTTAATTAATTCATCATAAGGGGTGATCTTCAAGGGTTGGAATATATTAAATAATGTTTCAAAGAATTAAATATTTATTTTTAAAATGATATGAACCTAGGTTTTTGCAATAAGGGGTAGCTTTTAGCACTAAAATATAAAAAGAGACCTTCAGCATAATGGGGATTTTAAAAGGAGGGTAAGGTAAGCTTAAATTTTATATTTATATAGTATAATCTACTGATAAGGTGTTAGAGTATGAAAATTTTTTTATTTTTGATTTTATAAATTACTTTTGATAAAATTTGCTATTTTAAAATAAGATTGGGATGGAAAATTTTAACATATTTTATACGAGAATGTCAGTTAAAAATTAAAATATACCAGGTGTGCATTTATTTCCAGAAGATACAGTCAAGTCACTAGAAAGTGTTCGGGCTGTTTCATTCCGTACATTTTCGAAAATGGGCCACTTTATTTATTTGGACAAATTTTTTTTAATCGCGGCATTTTTTCAGGGTGTACGATAAACAATTTGCTTCAATCGGGCCCCAAAAAAAAATTATAGTTAAATCTGACCATTGACTGGTCCTTGTCTCCTTTGAATTATAAAAAGACATTAAAATACAGTTAAAAACAGTGTCGATTTGTCGAAAATTGGCATAAGGAACTTCCTTTTTGAACAACTTTCCCCAGTAACTTCTTTCCTTTTTCTCAAATAAATTGGTTTTTGTTTTAACTTGAATACCGCCTATTTGGGGTTTAAAGTTTATCTCAATCTTACTCTAAGAAGTGGCAAAGTTTTTATTCAAGAGTAGCTTCTTTTAAAAAAAAAAAATAAAGAGTTTTTCTATTCAACACCTTTTTTGTGGACATACTGGTATGTCCACGGAAAAGTATTGGAATAGGAAAAAATTTTAATTTTTTAAATTTTTTCCAAAAAAGCTACTTGTGGTAAAAATTTTCACTTTAGAGTAAGATTGGGATAGAAACATTTAACATATTTTATAGGCGGTATTCAGAAAATTGAGAAAACTTTAAATGGTTCAAGAGTAAAGTGAATTTATTTGAGAAGATATGAAATAAGTTACTAGGAAAAGTTGTTCAAAAGTAGGGTACCTTTTTACCAATTTTCGACAAAATCGGCCTGCTTTTATTAATCTGTGATGAACATTATTTTAATATCAATTTACTAATTCCAAATTGGGAGACAAGGACCAGTCCAGTGGCCTCCTAGGAGTCCAGATTTAACTATAATGGATTTTTTCCTTATGGGGCCGATTGAAACAAATTGTTTATCGTACACCTCTAATAAATGCCACGATATTAAAATAAATTTAATCACAAAAAAATAAAAGTAGGCCGATTTTTCGAAAATTGGTATTAGAGACTGCCCCCCTTAATTTTGAACAACTTTTCCTAGTGACTTATTTCCATATCTTTCAAATAAATGCACTTTACTCTTGTATCATTTTAAGTTTTTTTAATTTTCTGAACACCCCGTATAAAATATGTTAAATGTTTCTATCCCAATCTTATTTTTAGAAGTAGCAAAATTTTTTATCAAGAGTAGCTTTTTTCGATAAAATCAAAATAAAAAATTTTCTCTTCAACACCTTATCCGTGGGAAAATCGTATATATATATATATATATATATATATATATATATATATATATATATATATATATATATATATATATATATATATATATATATATATATATATATATATATATATATATATATATATATATATATATGTTGTATATATTATATATATATTTAGTTAATAGAAATGTAAAAGGTTAGAATTATTTTATTTAGGTTAATAATTTATTAAAAATAGGTTACCTTAGTTTTTCCCTTTTTCCACGGTCATTACGGATTATCCTGAGGGCGCTGGAGACATCCATTTTACACTTTTCTTACATCCTGTAGTAAAAGAATTCTTCCAGCTAATTCTAGACTTTTCCAGACTTTTCCATTCTTTTCCATTTTACTATAAAAAGCGCGAGGAAAGTCCGCACGGGCCAGTTTAGTTTTGCATTTCAAAGAGATAAGAAGTTGACAAATAGTTAAAGGTTAAACAGTTGTCACAATAACGTTACGTTGAATTTTTGTTACCATAGAAACGTTTGTGAACCTGATTTGCAATAAAAAGGTGTAAAACAGGATACGTGTTTTTATACGGGGTGTCACGGAACATTTGGTGTCAGAAGCGGAACGAGATCCCCAAAGAAGCCGAATTTGATAAGAAGAGTTTTTGAATGCCAGTTGGGACAAGACAACAAACAGCAGTTATGGAAGAATTAAGTGCTCTAATAAAGCAAATGACGGAAGATCTAAAAAAAGAAATGAAGAACAGCCAAGATTTCATGAAAGAAGACCTAAAGAAAGAAATGAAGACCAGCCAAAATTCCATGAAAGAAGACCTAAAAGAAGAAATGAAGAGAAGTCAAGAAGAAATGAAGACCAGCCAAGAATCAATGAAAGAAGATCTAAAGAAGGAAATGAAGACCAGCCAAGAGTCCATGAGAGAAGACCTAAAAAGAGAAATGAAAAAAAGTCCAGATGAAATGAAAAGCCAAATTAGAATAAGTCAAGAAGAAACACGACAACAAATAGAGAAAATCCAAAAAGACATTAAAAGAAGCCAAGCAGAGATGAAACAAGAGCTGAAAGAAAAGATGGTAAAAATCCGAGAAAACCTAAAAGGAGAATTTTATCAAAGCGAAGATGAGATGAGAAAACAAATGTTACTGGAGGTAAAACTTTCCAAAGAAGATGTTAAAGAGGAAATAGAAGAAATACAGCACACCGTACAGTCAGTTGAAAGTCATGTTCAGCAAGTCCAAGGCCAAATACAACAGGAAGTACAAGAATAACAGCGACAAATTCAAAAGATAGCTAGTACAGGCGTCGTCTTAGAAAGTGGTACGGCAACGACTATTATGAAACCACCAACTTTTAATGGCAAGGTACCCTGGTTTACGTTTCTCCGACAATTTGAAGCTGCTGTCAACGGTAATAAATGGAGTTCACAAGAGAAGGCACATGCCCTAGTACTTGCTCTTCGAGGTGAAGCTATGGAGGTTTTAAGAAACGTTCCTGAGGAGAAGCAATGCGATTATGAAACCATTGTGATGTTCCTGGAAACGAGATATGGCGAAACGCACTTGCAGGAAGTTTATAAAGGTATGTTTCCTTCCACGCGGCGGTCGCATGCGACCGCCGCAATGCGACTAACGCATGCGGCCGCCGTTTAATCAGGTGGTTTCTTAGGACCGCGGCTCAAACTCGCGATAGCAAAATTATTAGTGAAAGGGAATAATCTTTGGTAAGAGTCGTGATGGATGATCTAGCAATATATTTATTATTAGAAGAAAAAGAGGATGACGAAATACTATTACAATTAGCCAATCTGAAACATAGCAATGCCTATAAATTCAATATTTCAGCAAAGACGCGATGAGGGTTGTTATACTACATTAATAAATCGACATCTGCATCAGGATGAAGTGAAATTTAGAAAATAATTTAGACTGAATAAAGCAGAGTTTAGTTTTATTCTTGACTTTATAAAGACGATATAAAGTCCGACCCAGACAACAGAGTTGAATATCCAATAACCCCAGACGAAAATTAGCCATTGTATTAAGGTAAATCTGTACAGGGTGTACCAAATTCGAGTCTTATCATTAGGATCTCGGAAACTTGAAGAGATACGAGGTCGGTTAAATGAAGGCAAAGTTGCGCAATATGATGCTAATCAAAATGCCACCTTAGAACTTTAAAATTTTCGAATACTTACTTTTGGAAAAAAACCGATTATTCGCAATTTCGTTTTTATTTTTTATGACTTTATTTGAATCGATGTAACAAAATAACTTTTACATTTCCATTGCTACGTTTTCTGTTCTACAAGATAGTGTTATTAGATTTATACACCGACGTTTCGTCTTTGAGCTGTCATCATCAACTTTTTTTTTTTTTAATACGGCCCTGGATTTTTTAATTATGTATTTTAAGAGCTATTAAGTTCCCAAAACCAATAATGTTTTGCACTTATTCGAAAAATTTATATTAATGGCAATTTTCATAACAAACCATATGTTAGAGAGAGTCAGACAATATATTTTTGGCAGGATCTTGGGAAAACATTAAACTTATTTTTTTTGAATAAGTGCGAAACATCCTGCTCTTAAAATGCGTATTAGGAAATCCAGGATCTCATTTAAAAAATAAAGTTTCAATTTTTAACAATTAAAAAACACCGGACATTTCACAAACAACACAAACAAAATATCAGTCGCAGACACGACTGCGACTACACTGGTTCTTCAGCAGTCCAGTCGCATCAATCGCAGTCGTTGACAGCGGACGCATACGACGGCCGCTTGGAAGAAACCAGGCACATTTAAAAACATGAGTAGGAGTGCTTTGCCGCTAACGTAGCGCGTTAGACGCATGCGGCGGCCGCGTGGAAGGAAACATACCTTAAGGCGCAGCTGCAAGGACGAAGACAAAAGTACAATGAAGGCCTACAGGAGTATGAAACTGATATTGTACGACTAATTAACCTGACATATCCAGCCTATCCAGAAGAAATTAAACAAGAGTTAGCAGTAGGTAGTTTTATTGAAGGCCTACGTGATCCGGATATGAACCAGGCGTTAAGAATGGCCAGACTTAAGAAAATATCTGAAGCTTTTGCCTACGCACTTTAATTTGAAACAGCTGAACAAACATCCAGAAGTCAGACAAGAGTTCGAAGAATAAACTTTGTACCAGAAGAAGGTAATTCTGACAACGATTTGACAAGAATTGTAACAGAGTTACAAGAAATCGTACGTAAAAAGCAAACAGACGGAGACAACAGTATGACTTTCCGACGAAGAAACGGAATCATTTGCTGGAAGTGTGGCAAAGAGGGGCATGTCCAAAGAAACTGTACTAGATTAAATGTCCCTTCAAGTAATCCGGAAAACTCCCAGTAGCCCGCTTCAAGGGGCGAAAGCTGGCTAGGTGCTACCAAGCCCCATCCACAACAATAATAAAAGTATCCCGGCTGCAAAATAATGGTTCCAGCTTGGTAGTACCTGGAAATGTATGCGGTCGGGAATGTGAGATGGTAATAGTACTGGTTCCACACTATGATCGTGAGGCCGACATCGTAGCCCATTGAAAAAATATTCCGCCCTGAGAAAAATTATATTTTGAAACTGCCAACGGAGAAGTTATACGAATTAAGGCATACATGAAGCACGAATAAGTCTGGGAACAACTACATTTATACACGTTGTGTTTGTTGCCGACATAATGGACGAAGTTATCCTCGGCCTTGACATTATGGAACATCAGAAGTTTGTACTTGACCTTCCCCAACGAACACTGCGAACTAATAATGAAGAGATTGTAATGAGACTCCCACGGAACAATAAAGGATCAATTAGAGAAGTTGTACTTACAGAAGATGTCATACTACCCCCAAATTCAGAAGCCATTGGAGCAAGGTGTGGAGACTTGGAAGAAGGTGAAATCCTATTAGTTGAACCAATTGAAAATAGTCCACTACACGCTAAAGAAATTCTACCCGCAAGAACTCTGACGCAAAACAAAAGAAATACGGTATTTGTCAGAATGATGAACCTGAAGGATTACTCTCAACAAGTCAAGCAAGGTGACAAAATTGGTACCTGTCAACCTGCTAATATGATAGTTAGCCATACCTTTGCTACACCTGTAGAAGTTGCTTAAAGTAAACTACCTGATGGTTTGCAAGACCTGGTGATTTCTTCAAAAGCCCTGATAAATCCAGTGCAGGTCACTAAGCTGGAAGACCTTCTGAGAAGAAATCAAGACGTTTTCTCTTTCACCGAAAAGGATTTGGGAAAAACCAATATAGTTCAACATCGAATAAATACGGGTGATGCAGCACCGATAAGGCAACCACCACGACGAACCACAACTAACGATGAATTCCTTTGGCTAAAAGAGACGAAGTTGAGAAGTTAATTGGAGACATGCAAAACCAAGGCATTATAGAACCATCCCAGAGTCCATGGTCATCTCCAGTAGTCCTGGTTAAGAAGAAAGATGGTTCTACCAGATTTTGTGTTGACTTCAGAAGACTCAATGACGTCACGAAAAAGCACAGTTTTCCATTACCAAGAATAGACGATACTCCAGATACGCTGACGGGTTCAAAATGGTTTTCAACTTTAGACCTGAAAAGTGGCTATTGGCAAGTAGAACTTCATCCTGAAGATAAGGAAAAATCTGCCTTCTCGACCGGAACCGGACTGTGGCAGTTTAATGTTATGCCATTTGGTCTGTGAAATGCTCCTGCTACCTTTGAACGATTGATTGAGTTGACATTACGAGGACTCACTTGGAAAACATGCTTAGTATACCTAGATGACATTATTATTTTTGGAAAAACATTTGAGGACCACCTGAAAAATGTTGAAGAGGTTTTCACAAGCTAAGATCTGCCCAGCTGAAGCTTAGTCCAAAGAAATGTCACCTTTTCCAAAAAGAAGTTAAACCTGGGGCATATAATTACTGAAGAAGGAGTAAAAACCGATCCAGAAAAGACAGAAGCTATCCAAAACTGGCCTACACCGAAAAACAAGCATGAAATTAGAAGTTTCCTGGGATTGTGCACTATCGAAGATTTATACATGGATTTGCTGACATTGCCAGACCATTACATCGACTTACCGAGAACAACAAAAACTATGAATGGACCGAAGATTGTGAAGCAGCCTTTATGCAACTGAAGAAAGCCCTTTGCAGTCCTCCAGTGTTGTCATATCCACAACCCAATCAAACATTTATTGTGGACACTGATGCAAGCAATACTTCTATTGGTGGAATTTTGTCACAGATACAAGATGGCCAAGAAAAAGTGATAGCGTATTTCAGCAAAGTTCTTTCAAAACCTGAACGAAATTATTGTGTGACTAGAAAAGAACTTCTAGCTATCGTCAAATCTCTGGAACATTTTCATAAGTACCTGTATGGCCAGAAATTTCACCTAAGGACTGATCATGCATCACTTAAATGGTTGCTTCAGTTCAAGAATCCCGAAGGTCA
Organism: Listronotus oregonensis; assembly: GCA_019359885.1. Taxonomy (NCBI): domain Eukaryota; kingdom Metazoa; phylum Arthropoda; class Insecta; order Coleoptera; family Curculionidae; genus Listronotus; species Listronotus oregonensis. The sequence continues at coordinate 85,827 of JAHBCN010000531.1, forward strand.
GATAGCACGATGGTTACAACGTGTACAAGAATGAGATTTTAAAATTGAACATCGAAGAGGATTGAACCATAAAAATGCTGACGCTCTATCAAGAAGACCTTGCCCCGAAGATTGTAAACATTGCAGTAGACGTGAAGAACAAGAAGATCCCGATGAATTTCACTGCCGAAGAACACGCATTCAGTGCTCTCAAGAATGAAGAGAACAACGAGAGGATCCTTATCTCGGAGATATTGTGAAACTTAAGACAGAAAATTCAGAACGACCCTCATATCAAAAAGTAGCTTTAAAGTCTCCGAGATATAAAGGGTATTGGGCCATATGGGACTCTTTAGCAATGGAAGATGGACTTTTAAAAAGAGGCTGGAAAAGTTCTGATGGCAAAAGTCATAGCTATCAAACAATACTACCAACCAAAAGGATTCCAGAAGTATTGCAAGCCTTGCACAATGGCATAGGAGGTGGCCATTTCGGAGTAATGAAGACTCTTGAAAAGGTTTGAGAAAGGTTCTACTGGCTGGGAAGTCGTGCCGATGTCAAAGACTGGTGCAGAATGTGTAAGGACTGCGCCTCCAGCAAGGGACCCAAGACACGAAGCCATGGCAAGATGAAGCAATACAATGTTTTGAAAGAATTGCCATAGATATAGCAGGGCCATTTCCAATAAGTAAATCTGGAAATCGCTATATTTTGGTAGCGAAGGATTATTTTAGCAAATGGCCGGAAGTCTACGCAATACCAAATCAAGAAGCTTCCACACATAGTTTTATAGGTTTTAGCAATAAAGGTTAGTTTTCACCCCTAAAAAACCCATCGCCATAATATAGATTTCTTTTTTTCATGCAAATCTTTTACAGCTTCGTTTTTTCGACTAAAATATTAGCAGCTCAAAATGACCAGTATAACCGCTTGGAAACCGTAATTTTTTCCGAAGTTAATCCTATTGTTGCTATAAATATGATACCTGAACAGGATTTGGATTCAAACTGTCATATTTTTGTACTTACTTTAACTCGGTTGGATTTTATTTCTTTTTTTTTTTTGTGGCATAAACGATTGTGGAATTATATTTGTAGACTTTATGGGCATAAACTTAATCACATTAAGGGTTTTCTGGTTTTAAGCTCCGATTTTTACCTCAATTTCAACAGGTGAAATCAAATAACAGGTAAAACAGTGCTTATACCCTTTTATTTTGTAATCTTCAAGCTACTAGCCCAGTAAATTAGCCGGAAAATGTAGAAAAGTTGATAACAAGCTCTAAACCACCCTAGGAGTGACAGAAATAGGAAAATTTTGAAAATTTAAAATTTTGCCCCGGAAATCATCTCTTGGGGGTTTTTGGAATCGCTGATGACGAATCCGCGGCCAAAAATCGTGTGAGAGTGGTTGCACTCCATCAAAAGCACCCCAAGGAGTTACAAAAATGAAATTAAATAAGACTTGAAAATCAATTTTATTTTTCCAATAATTTAACTACTTTGAAACCAAAATTCGCGCGCAAATTTTATTGAAAGTTTGTGGTAACTAGACTTCGGATTTGTAATCAGCGATCCCGAAAACCCCCGAAAGATGATTTTTAAGGTAAAATTTTGAATTTTAAATTTCTTTATTTCTGTAACCCCTAGGGGTGGTTTTATTGGGGTGCAACCACCCTTACTCGATTTTGTACCGCGGATTCGTAATCAGCGACCCCAAAAACCCTCGAAAGACGATTTCCGAGTTAAATTTTGATTTTTAAAAAGTTCCCCATTTCTCCAATTTTTAGGGGTGGTTTTAATAGGGTGTAACCATCCTGACTTAATTTCTGACTTAATCAGCGGCCCCAATAACCATCGAAAGACGATTTCCAAAGTAAAATTTTGAATTTTTAAAATTTCGCTGTTTCTGTAACTCCTAAGGGTGGTTTAAATGGAGTGCAACCACCCTCACTTGATTTCCGAAATAATTTTTACAAATTTTTCATCAGTTTTACTATTGGAGATTATTTGGGGTGGGAAAACTACCCTATTTTTTTCATTTTTCATTGCAAGGCAGATGTTAGTGATTATGAATGTTCCTGAGGGTCTATAGAATACGTACAAACAAAAATCTTTAAAATCGGAGCTGTTTATCAACTTTGTCACATTTTACTGGACTATACATTAAAAAAAAATTCCGCACAAAATGTTAAACCGTCGTTGAATAAAATGGCGCCGAAGGTCATGCTCGCCGTGCTCCGGTAGGCGGGCGCACCTGGTTCAGGTAACCAGGAAGTCTAAAGCAGACGTGACCAAAAAATCGTCAATTTTTGAGAAAATGGCGGCCATATAAAAAAAAGTTTGAAAAATCGACTTTTTTTGTATTTAAACGTAAGTAAAATCTAAATTTTTTAAGCGATATTAACTTTCGAGGGGGCAACCATAGAGAGTTCAATTCTCTACAAAATGGCAATAAGGCATCAAAATAGGTTCAGTAATTTTTCAGCAATCCATGCGCCCAGAAAAATGTGAGTTTTGGGAAATCGCGTTTAAAGTTTTGGAAATGCGCTTGAGTAGACGGGACGGCCGGTCCGACAATTGTGTATTTTGAAAGATTTCCGGGCAAAACGGTTTCGCCCATATATAGATCAATAAATAAAATCGATTTTTTGAAACTTTTAAACCAGAAAACCCCCTTAAATTTCTGGTATGATTATTCATCCTAGCATTTCACAGATTGTTATCTTTAGAAATGGTAATTTCTACATATAGACACAGGGTAGATCCAAATATTTCTTTTTAAGGCGATACTTAAAAGGTTCTCAAATTACGCCCCCATTAGTGTATTTACTTCCGATAGATTATCAAAATGGGCTTTTAAAAAATCATCTTTATCCGTAACGTCTAATAATAAAATCTTATTAGGTATAGTTACGATTTTATTTATTATTATTTACTTATTAAAGTTTACCCGGGGTATATATCTACCCCTATTTGTAGTTCTAGGGATAATTAATATTAGGTAATAGAGATAAAAAATTTAACATTTATTTACAGTGATTTTGGTGATTATGCTTATATTATCGTAATAATCATTCAAATAATGAAAAATCTACTTCGCGTTCTCAGACAATCCCGATCAGAGGAAACGCTTGAATAAATTGGTATAGTTAACACAAATATCCCCTGAAACTTTTTTGTCGGTTCGCGATCGGCGGAGTGTCTTTGAAGCCAAAACATCAAAGGTTTATATGCAAGTGACCTAACTCATATATTGTATATTCTTTAAACTATGGACTGGGCTTGCCCGTACAATAACCGGTTTTTGCGAGGTTGGAACAAAACTATGGTTGTATAAACTTTAATTTTTTTAAGGGATCATAAATTAAAAAAGGTTTTTTCCATACTTACTGAACTTAGTAAAAACGAATTGTTTACTTCATTAGGAAAGATAAATATAGGCTCGTAGTAACTGTACTTGGATACTGTTAATGTAATTTTAGACAGTTCTTTTGCTGTTTCATTCATACTGGTTGATTGGCGTGGCGAACCGTGATCTGAAAGCTTAAGAAATTATGTCAGTTTTAGTTATATCATCCTTTTTAGTCCATTATAATAAGTTAAAGGATCACAGTATTTTTTTCCAATAAAAAAAATATTAGTGCAGGAGCTTAAGTCAAATAGAAGAGTCAACCTCGGAATAGGAAATCATAAGGTGTAAACTTAAATAAATCTTTATTATAGCTTTCTACAAGTTGTCTTAAAAGTATTAAGATATTTAAAGTCAAGGGTCACAAAATTTAATTTTTTGCAAATATCTCACTTCCTATGGTTTTAATGATAGTCACATATAAAAATTGTAAAGCATAAAATTTCTTATAACTTTATAAACTTTTTTTTATAGGCAAAATCATTTTTAATATAGAGCGCAAAAAATGCGCCAAAGACAATTATAGTTTTTACTATAGACGCACAAAACAATGCTACATTTTTGGTAATGCGTTTGGACTCTCTCTTACTCCGCGTCCATCGAAAGAAAATACGTTAACACGCTGCCATATGAACGAACACTGTTGCCAGAGCTATAACAATGGTAACAGTAATTAGGAATTATTTCTGTGGAAAATAGGCCAAATTCATTGTAATAATGACATTTTTTTTGCTGTATAACAAATAAATTTCAATTATGTAAATTTTAACTTTCGATGTATGTATGTCTTTGTATGACTGAAACTTACGAATTTAACACAAAAATGTTACGAAAAAAATAAACACTTTGGTAAAGGACAATTAAGGTTTAAGAAAAGCACTTGGTGCTATTGAAAGCGGCATGCCTGTCCAAAGGGCGGCAATGGTTTATAAAATTCCACGCATAACACTTTGTAATAAGTCCCTCGGTATACACAGCCGGTCGGTAAGTCATCCAAGTATCCTTAGTAGGGTGAACAGGAAGTGATTCGTAACACTTTATTACAAGTGACAAAGTGGGGTTTTCCTTTAACCAAGTGTGACATTCGTGCCGTGGTCAAAAAATTCTTAAATAAACAGGGCAAAACAGTGCGTGAATTCAAAGACAATTATCCTGGACCCGATTTTGTCGAAAACTTAATCAAAAAAACACAATCTTTTAACACGAATCGCAACAAATATTAAGAAATCGCGATCGTCTGTAGATAGAACCGACATTATTTAGTTTTTTGAGAACATAAACGAAGCATTAGGTGATGTTGATAATAAAAACCTATACAATTACGACGAAACTATTATCGCTGATGACCCTGGTGCGAAGAAAGTAATTGTTCTCAGAAACTTCTGTAGGGTAGAACGAGTACAAAACTATTCTCGGTCCTGAGTGTGATCATAATGGTCTGTTTATGGCAACAGCCCTTCTGGATGGTTCGACATGAACCTTTTTGAGCAATGTTTTTTTTTAAATTGCTTTTGCCCGCACATAATAGCAACCGAGGAAGCAGAAACACGAGCAGTTGTAGTTGGCGATAACCTGGCTAGCCATTTTTCACCACAGGTTATAAAAGCAGCCCTAGAAAATAATATATACATGTGTCCTTTTCCAGCCAACGCCACACACTTGATGCAGCCACTAGATGTGGCTGTATTTACACCCTTCAAGAGGAAGTGGCGCGAAATATTAGAAAAATGGCGAAAGAAGAGCAGATATTCTGGGACTTTACCCAAAGAACACTTCTCGGCCTTACTTTTACTTCTGTGGAACAAAGTTTCAGAGACTGTAGAGACAAATTTAAAATCAGGCTTTAGAACCACCGGACTAAACCCAATGAATGTTGATAAAGTTTTAAGGAAGATTCCTGGAGGATTGCCTGAAAACTTGAAAGAAACTGGGCGAGTTCTTGATTCATCATTGGTAGAGTTTTTCAAAGAAACGAGGGGAACAAGCGACGACCAGATAAAAAGAAAAAGGGGAAAGAAGTTTGAAGCTGGAAAACAGATGACTATTGAAGACCAGCATTCCCAGAGCAAACCAAAAGGTAATCTTAACCCAGAAATCCAACAACAGCCGAAGATATCATTAAAAAAGGCTACGGGCAAAGACAAAAAACATAAAGTGCGTCCTCCCATTAGTATAACAAAAGTTTGAGGGGTAAGAGCGATTTAACTTCAAAATGTGCTATATGCCGCATGCTTTTTAAAACCTACAGAGGAAGGGCCGACTGAATTAAATGTGTTCAATGCAAGAAGTGGATTTGCGGACTTTGTAATTCATAAAGCATTGATCAGTTTTATGTGTGCCCAGTTTGCGAAGACTCAGATGACGAATGCGATAAATAGAACCTTTAACCCTAAAACTGAGACCGAAAAAATCGAAAATTAAAATGATTTAAATTTAAGTTTTAATTTTTCTTGTTTATGCCAAAAGTTTATTTAGCTTTAAAGTTAGAATTTTTTTTCAGTTTTTAATGTTTGACATCTAGTTCTTACATATCAAAGAATTTTTCTGTTTCTGTTTTTGACGTATAAATGTCTTTTTTTTATTTTATAGGTATGTAGAAACGTAGTTTTTTCTTGTTTAATTTTAAAATTGTAAGATTATTAAAACGTTTTATTTTTGTAATGACCAGTATAAAGTGCCTTAAATAAACGTTTTTTACCAAAAAAACTGTTTTTCTTGACCAATAAAAAAATCATGAATGGTTTTTAATTCTGCGTCTATTACCGGGGAGGAAGGGGTTCTTTGACACTGCGACGCTTTAAAATGCATTTTATATTGAAATAAAAATTTGTGTCAAAGTAGCCCCAAACGCCGGGTAATTTTGACATACCCATTTTTGGGTTTTATTTTTTTTATTGTTTTTAGAGCAATTTAGAGTGCAGCTATGGATTCAGCAGGCCAGATTTGTTATAATACAATTTATTTCACAACGTTAGGTTAATAAATAGGGACGTGATCATGAAACATGTCCTAAAAGTGTGTCAAAGTAGCCCCGTTTGACGGTACCAAAAATTTAGCATTGTTTTGTGCAGCTATAGTCTTTGGTATAACGCAAGATCAACCGTGTGTTTCGGTAAATAATACGTTGTATAAAGTTGCAGATATTTTTACGAAATTTGGGATCTAACAATGAAGAAAATGTAATCATATTCAATAAAAAACTATAAATAGAGAAATTGGTTTCTGGTTACAACGCATGTATTTAACCCGCGAATAAATTATTTGCATGCGTCAGAATTTACTAATTGTTTTTTTGCCAGATTTTACAAACGAGTAGTTAGTCGTACGGGATTGGCCGAAAATAGTACAGTCAGAGCAAACATTTGTGGGCTTATGAGTAACGACGCAGTGGGACGGAGTCCTAAAACGTGCAGGAAAAATTTGATTTTATAAAGATTGTTCAGAATCATTCAAGGAATACGGATAATCTTTTTTAGAATTTTTGGATACATGGAGGTTCAAAAATACCTCTGGAAAAATGGCCGAACAAAAAAATTTTAAGACACATATTTCCGAATGACATTGAATACTTTTTGTGCAAAAAAACTTGTTCTGTAACAGCGGCTATTTTGACATAACGCGTATTTATCAATAAATATAATTGACCAATATTTTACCGAAAAATGTGTCAGCTTTGGAAAAAAAAAATTAGAAAGTCTTTGGGGATCTTCACCTAAGTTAAGGGTAAAAGACCATGTCTGCCGAAATCTAAAAAAAAGTTATACAATTTATTACATAAGTCTCAAAATTTTTCCATTCGATCATTTTTCAAAGATCCGAAAATGTATTTAAAAATTCCTAAGAAGATTATCCGTATTCCTTGAATAATTCTGAATTTTTTTTATTTAATTAATTTTTTTCCGGCGCCTTTTCATGAGTAAAAGTCTTTTATGCTTAAAAAATTTCGGAAGATTATGGCCGTTTGTAAGAATAACAAAAATGTGGCACCTCATTTACAGGCAGTTTTTTGGGGCTTATCAAAAGACAGATTTTAAGCAAAAAAATGTATCTGATCTTGATCATTTTTGCGCCGAAAATTATTTTTTTTTCCAAGAAAGAATCACGGTTTGGAGACAAATTTTTGGAAACTAAAACCCAAAATAAAAATCTCACAAGAGAAATCGATAGGCAAATTCAAGACGAGCAAAAAAAGAGCTTAAACGGTTGAACTATATGAACTGTAGAGTAATTTGGGTAGCACAGTAACGCTTCGTCCCACTGTGCAACGGCTGACCGACTAAAATGTATACTCTAGTGCAACGTTACTTAACCTTTTTTGTCAGCGGACCAGTAAAATTTGTAAAAAAAAAATTCGCGGACCAGTGATATTTTTAATTGTAATTTTATAAATTAAAATTTAGTTATTATTGTTTTTTTTAATAGGTAAATTTTTTTCGCGGATAGAAGAAATTGTCCGCGGACCAGTAAAATTTATCCACGGACCACTGGTGGTCCGCCGAACCAGCGGTTGAGAATAGCTGCTCTAGTATAAACCTTTTATTACGACTGTCATGATACAACTACTTTGAAGTATTTCATTAAAAAAAAAATAATTACACAAAGTAGGTAAGTATTATTAAAAATATATGTAATAAATATATAACTTATTGTATTAATTAATGAGTAATACAAATTATCCATAATTATGTTTTTGTTTAGTGATTAATTAACTTTACACTACGTCAAAAATCAATATAAATGTATATATTCTCCTAGATTCCTCACGCTTTGGTAAGACCCCATATTACTTCTTAAAGGCCTGGTTTTGAAGTATCGATAACAGACGGCGTTAGTGAAGAATTTCATACTTAGACACATAACCACTGCAAGCGCTAAAACCGCTATTTCGAGGCCTAGGACTCTACTTACTTTGAAAGAGTGAAAACAGAAATCAGGTTCGCCGCTTATTACGAAAAATGACCACAATGACAAGTCGAAAAGCTTATATAACATGTGTCAAAACTTGACAGATTTTTCTCTAGACGATGTCCAAGTTTGAACTTTGAAAGCAATTATTTCTGAAAACCTGAAACTTTTGTCTTGATCGCTTATCAGTAGATTTATTTGCTAATAAAATAAACTAAGTTTCAAATATTTTAATCTACAAATTAAAAAAAAAAATACTAATAATTATTTTTCCCCCAGTTAAAAATGTAAAAAACAATTGGCAACGGAGCAACCTAGCTAGAGGCCTTGTCCTTGTGAAGTCAGTTGTAAATAGGTACGTTTTAAACGGCCGCGACATTTTTGGTTGTTTTTAAATCGAGAAAAATGCAGATATGTTATAAATTTACAACTGTAGTGTCCAAGAGTTTTGAAAACGAGATGTGTGCAACAGAGAAATCTTATACTTCAAGTAAAATAAAAAGTGCTGTTTTAAAACATAATAATTTGTGCTCTAAAAATGAATATTTAGCCTTTTTGTGGTGAGTACAATTATTTTTTTATTACAAATATTAACCAAACAATAATGTATTCTTTTGTACATAAATTTAATTTCAAATTAATTATCAAAATAAATTGCAGAAAGTAATTTTCATTATTTGTATATAAATAAACATCTCCTTAAAAAAGTGTAAATATGCAAAACTCGCAAAAAACGTCCACTAGCTTCTACGAAACTGGCGCGGTGTTGCAAAATTTTTAAACTTTGAAGGGCTATATTTCGAAAACAGTTAACTTTTGACCAATATGTTTTTGGCTTTTTAGACTTGTTTTGAGCTCCACTATCGCCCATTAAAATCGTGAGCATCATACTTTTTACACCCTGATATATCACGAAATTTCAAAAACTACTTGACCTATAAAGATTAAATTTGGCACAAGGGTATATTATGAGCAGAAGACATCAGCTAATAAAGAATTTTTAGGAAACTCACCCCCTAAAGCTGTGAAACAGGGGGTGAAAGTTTATTTTAAACTTTATCCTTTTGGGACTTAGAACTTTAAAAATGAGTATGTAGGCTATTGATTTACGATTAAAAATAATATGTTTTAACATTTTTGGAATTACATTCCTTGGGGGAATTAAAATGAGTATAAAAGTTTGTATTAAAGTCTCCTATTTTTCTGGGTAATTAGAGGTCTAATTACCAACTCGCATTTTTAATTATTAAAAATAAATATTAAGACAGATCATTTTTAATCATAATCAAAAACCTTAATACCAATTTTCATACTTCTAAGTCCAGAAATGACGAAGTTTAATACAAACTTTTACCGCTTTAGAGGGTGAGTTTCCTAAAATTCCTAGTCGACGTCTTTGGCTCATAGTCTACCCTTGTTGCAAATTTCATCTTCATGGGTAGTAGTTAGTAGGTAGTTTTCGTGATTAGTTAGCATATGAATAAATGAATGAGTGAGTGAAATAAATAAATAAATAAATAAATATATATATATATATATATATATATATATATATATATATATATATATATATATATATATATATATATATATATATATATATATATATATATATATATATATATATATATATATATATATATATATATAATATATATATATATATATATATATATATATATATATATTGGGATTTGGCTTAAAGAAATAAAGTAAAATAAATAGATGATAATAGTAACTGATATTATTAAGTAACGTTGTAATGATTTATAGTCTTTAAATACCGTCTTTTTAAATATCGTCTTTTTCGGGTTTTACCGCCCGTGTCTTTACTTCGTCGTCCGAACTTCTTTCCTCCTTTCGTCTTTGTTGTCCCGATCCGCCAACCGCAACCGTCTTAGCGTCTTTTGTCTCTACTGTTACCGTCTTCGCGTCTTTGTCCTTTTCGACTCACTTCGCACACACACACACCGGTATTAATGCGGGGTTGCGAGGGTGACCAACGGTACTTGCTGCATCATCTGATCTGAAACCATTTAGTGGAGTCTTCTATAGAGAGTTTTGCTAGCACAGAGATTAATATTGAATTTATTCTTTCGATTTGTCCGTTTGCTCTGGGTAAGCCGGTAGTAATAAGGTGATGATTTATTTTGTGGTCTGTGCAATACTCTTTAAAATCTTGCGCTGTAAATGCGGTACCTTTTTGGGAAATAATATTTTCAGGACTTTCAAACGTTTTTCTTTGAACTTCCAACTTCATTATAACTTTTTTTTTTGTTGACTTTGTAGGGTATAACCAAACAAATTTTGTAAACGAGTCTATTATGGCTAAAATGTGCTTATAGTTTTTATTGGTCGACTTCATCGGTCCTAAATGATCTATGTGGTAGGTTTGTAGGGGATAACTATCTTTTCTTAGCGGATGAAGGAATCCTTCCTCTTTTCCTCGTTTTCTGTTGTATAAGATACATGGTACGCAGCTTTTAAACTTTTTCAATTTCTTCCTTTAGTTTGTGTATGAAACTCTTTGAATTATTTCTGTAGTCTTTTTAATGGAATAATTTGGGTTTGTATCGCTCTTGGTATAACTAAAATTTCATTTCCATCACAATATTTGTATAAAATGTCATCTTTAAGGAAATAGTCTTCATATGATTTATCTTTTAAAACTTCTTTTATAGCTCTTGTTTCATCATCATCTTCCTGTGTCGATTTGATTTTTGTTATACAGGCATCTTTAAGTACAATCTGCATAGTTGGATATCTCTTTAGAGCATCGACATGTCTCATTCTTGTGCCACTCTTATGCTCTATGGTGTAGTTAAATTCTTCTAATACCAATACCCATCTAGTAACTCTAGTCGTTAAGTCTTTTTTGTTCATGGTCTTTTGGAAAGCAGAACAATCAGTCACTATTTTGAATGGAATGCCAAGTAAGTAAACTCTAAATTTCTTAAGCGCTTCAATTACTGCCAGTACTTCTAACTCGTAACTGCTGTATTTCTTTTCTGCATCTGTGGTTTTCTTACTCATGTAATATACTGGATGCATTGCATTGTCCTCTTGCGATATTTGCAACAAAATTGCTCCATATCCGTCTTGACTGGCGTCTGTATGTAGTTTCGTCTGCGCTTTTCTGTTGTAGATCTTAAGAACAGGATTTTCCGATAGACTTTTCTTTAGTTCGTTAAAAGCATGTAATTCTTTGTTTCCAAACTTAAAAGTAGTATTCTCTTCTAGCAAATCTGTTAATGGTCTAACCTTTATCGAATACCAGGGAATAAATTTTCTGAAGTATCCTGTTAAACCCAAAAAACTTTGTACTTGTTTCTTTGCAGTGGGTTGAGGAAATTTTATAACTGCCTCTGTCTTACTTTCTGAAGGAAATATTTGTCAATTTTCTATGATATGACCCAGAAATTCTAGACGCTTTTTAAGAAATTGACATTTCTTAAAATATATCTCAAATCCATATTCCTTAGCTAATTGCAACACGTTTTTTAATTTGCTTATTGCTTCGTTTTCATTGCTAGCTGGTATAATCAAATCGTCCATGTATGGAAGTACTATGCCCTCAGTGATATAATTTCGAAAAATGTGATTAATGAATCTTGAAAAACAGCTGGTAAGTTGCATAATCCAAATGGTACTTTTAAGAATGTATACTGTCCCCTATGTGTAACAAAGGAAGTATACTTGCGACTGTCTTCTGCAACACTGACATGAAAAAATCAATTTTTAAGGTCTAATGTAGAAAAAATTCGAGCCTCTTGCAACTGGTCTAATTGGTCTTTGATTAATGGTAAGGGGAAGTGGTCTTTAACAACCTGTCTATTAATTTTTCTAAAGTCTACGCAAATTCTGTGGGAACCATTTTTCTTTTTAGTAACTACCACGGGAATAGCAAATTCAGAGCTACAAGGTTCTATTATGCCATCAGCTATCCATTCTTCAACTTGGTTATCCACAATTTCACGTTCTGGAAAACGTAACCTTCTTGGTCTTTGATATATTGGGTCCTTATTCTTTAAGATTATTTTCATCTCAATGGGCGCTTTTTTTGTTTTTTCTGATTGGTAAATCACAATTAATTGTTTGACTTCTTCCTTATATTGCAAACTAACTTCTCCTAAATCTGGTTCTTTAAAAATATAGGTAGTAATATTCATGATTTCGGCTTCTTAGCTATTTTTTCTTAAACTTACTCCATTATGGTTTATTGTTAACTCAGCTTGTTTAAACAATTCTTGACCTAAAATTGCTGTTTCGGAAGTGGTGTCATCAGGAACAACATGAAGGATCGTAAGAAAACTTAATTCATCTACCAAAATATTTGCATTAAATTCACCTAAGATGTTTACTTTTGAATTGCCAAAGCCAACTAGAGAAATGTTACTTGGTCTTAATTCAGGAAATCCTAGCTTTTTGTATATTTTTTCTGCTATAATATTTACAACACTGCCGGTATTAACTAGTGCATCAACTTGTATGTGAATTATAAAAATATTTTTATGCATTAAACCAGTAAAATCTAAATTTTTATTTATATCGGCCGATGTCGACATAGTAGGTTTATGTTCATTTTTATGAGAATTTTTTGGCTGAAATTTGACGCCTAAATGCTTTGAATTACATTGTGACGATTTGTGACCAAGTTGGCCGCAGTTATAGCAACGTTCTTTTAAGGTTTGAGAGTAACTTTGACCTACATTTTCACGCATTTGGTAAGCATTCTGTTTGGGATTAAATTTGTGATGGCTTTTTTCGTTTTTATTTCTTATTTCCTCATATATTTTTAGCTTAGCTTTAAAGTCAGACATATTTTTAAAGCCATACAAAACTATTTTATTTGACTGATCATCTTTTATACCATCAATTAATACTGAATCAAAGCTTCATGCTCAACAGATCCCCTACTGGCCAGCTCTTTTATAATTAAGAAATATTCTTGGATAGTTTCATCTTTTTTCATTTTTTTTTCTATCAAAAGTTTATGTATTGAGGCACTCTTTTAAAAGAGCAGTCTTAAGATGCTTCCAAGATTTAATGTTTGTTTCACCTTGTATAAACAGTTTGAGTAAACCAGTCAAAGATTTTTTGGCAAAAATGAATTGGTGTAACTCACCCCATCCAAGTCAAATTGAAATGTCTTCGAAATCTCTTACCCACTGTTCTATAGAATAGTTACCAGTACCATCAAATGGCTTAATTGAATCCTCTACATTACGAAAAGACAAGGCAAACTTAGGCGTAGTAGATACAGAAGACGCGGCGTCGTTGTTTTCGCTGACACATTCACTATCCTCTTCTTCTTCTTCCTCGGTATTCTCGTTGGTTTCGACTATTATTTTTAAAGTGTCCTAGTCCATTAAAAGATTAAAAATATTTTTTATTAAGTCAGATTTCGGAGCACTGTAGTCCAACAACAAAATGTTTGCAACCGACGATAAATCACTCTCGGAAAAAGTTTCTAAATACTCAATTTTATTCGCATAGCACTCAGAGTCTAACGAAAACGCGAAACCACTAAATTCATACACTTTTTTACGACTGTTTTTACCACCGTCAGTTTCAAAAGAACATAAAATGTCTTAATTACGGGAAACGGCGCGATTTTAAATATTCTCGAGCACTCGCGGTGTAACTTCGCTTTTTACCGGTTTAGTATCTTACCGTTTAAAAGTCAAAAAAACCTTGTAAATTAAAACATACCCTTTAATAAATAAAAATTTTAAAAATAGTTATAAACTTTCCCCTTACGCATCAAATTTTTCATTAAAAATCCTAATTTTTAATTATCTAATCTTAAGGGTTTTATAAATCGTTATTAGTTAAAATTTTATTATTTAAAACATTTAAACAAAATCCTTTTTCCGTTTAAAATTTAAAATCTTTTAATTGTTTATAAAAAATTATTTAAAAAATAACAAACTTTTTAAAATTTTACCCTTTGGCCTTTTCACTTTTCAATGGTTTTAAAACGTGAATAACCCCGGAGACCAAAATTTTTGGACTAAAAAAAACTAACCTTTTTTTTTTTTTTTTTTTTTTTTTTTTTTTTTTTTTTTTTTTTTTTTTTTTTTTTTTTTTTTTTTTTTTTTTTTTTTTTTGGTAATCTAGTCTTCGAACGGAAAAATTTTCCCGCGTTTCTGTCGTATTTTTTTTAAAAAAATCACTTTTAATTGTGTGTCAGTATTATTATTTATAAAAAATAACACCATGTCCTAGTTCTGTCCTTAAAAGTTTTACTTTTCACTCTTACAGTCACTTTACACTTTTATTCAAACAGGTTTTATAAGAAAGTTATTGCATTTTTCTTCGAAAACGATCCCGGACGAGCCCCCAAAATTTGTGGGATTTGGCTTAAAGAAATACAATAAAATAAACAAACAGATGGTAAATGGTATGGTAATGGTAATGAAAATTATTTTAATAACAATAACTGATATTATTAAGTAACGTTGTAATGATTTATAGTCTTTAAATACCGTCTTTTTCGGGTTTTACCGCCGCCCGCGTCTTTACTTCGTCGTCCGAACTTCTTGTTACCCGTCCTTTCGTCTTTGTTGTTCCGATCCGCCGCGCCGACCGCAACCGTCTTAGCGTATTTTGTCTCTACTATTACCGTCTTCGCGTCTGTAATTTATATAATTTTTATATATATATATATATATATATATATATATATATATATATATATATATATATATATATATATATATATATATATATATATATATATATATATATATATATATTATATATATTATATATATTTATATATATATATATATATATATATATATATATATATATTATATATTACCCACACACTTTTGTAAGATCGTGGCCTAGCGAGTTCTAAGAGTTTATTATTCTTGCTTTACAGAGATCGTTTTAAATTGGCAAATACTTTATTAATTTATGGGGGCAGCACCTCCTGGATTATGCTCTGATGCCTGATCTTACAAAATTACTATAAGTAGTGAGGAAAATACTGTGGCAAATGCAGATTTAAAAATAATTTTAAATGTGCAAATTTAAAATCTAAATAATTTAGCAAGATGTGGGGCTCATTGCAGTTACATGTTATATAATGGAAAAAGTTTTAAATATTTTAAAACACTTAAAGACTTATGTACTTTGAAATATGGCAGCAAGGCGTCTGCGGCATATTACAAAGAAAGACACACCTTATCTGACCTGTTAGGTATCTAGTTGTATATCGATCCTTGACGGTTGAAAAAAAGTGTAAAACAAAATTTTCAAAGAATTTCATGCTGTATAATTTTTATAATATATGCAAATATTATTAAAACAATAGTAAAGTGAAGAAGTGAGATATTTGCGAAAAGCTGAATTTTGTGACTTTTGACCCTGAATATCACGACACAAGATTTTATAAGCCTCTGAAGACAACTTGTAAATAGAAGAATAATTAAGGTTTAAACAAGTTTACAGCTTATTATCTCCCATACCGTGGTGAAACCCCTAATGTGCCTGGGGTAGAGTGTGGTGTAGTAGTGATAACATTTTTATTTTTGGAAGGTGTAGCTCCAAAACAAATTTACAAACGTTTGTTAATGGCAGAACTTTTCATTTTTAATAAAAACAGTAGAAAGATGGTTTTTTGAATTAAAAAGTGCTCGTACAAGTCGATTCACTTAAAGGACGTCCAAAAAGTGCATCAACACTTGTAGCAAAAATACAGGAAGTACATGAATCGAGATGAAACCTTTTGCATTCTCTTTAGAAACAGATCAACTACTAAGTGCCGAATAGGGATATTGGATACTATGAAAGGGGGTGTTTTTTAGCCCATTTTTTCACTCCCTACACCCCTAAAAAATACATTTCGCTAAAAAAAACATACAGGTTTTTTGGGCAACTCAATTCAAATATAATATCAGAATTTACATTTAAGGGCTAAGAAGGGCTAAATTTTTTTTAGCCACAACACCCCTAAAACATACATTTCGCTAAAAAAAGTTTTTCCCGTTTTTAATTTTACATATAGGTTTTTTGGATCACTGAATTCGAATGTGATATTAAAAATTACATTTGAGGGCCTAGAAGGGCTGAATACACCCTTTTTTACACCCTACACCCCTAAAAAATACATTCCGCTAAAAAAAGTTTTTCTCCGTTTTTAATGGTACATATAGTTGTTTTGGGTCACTGAATTCGAATAGGATATTAAAAATTACATTTGAGGCCTTAGAAGGGCTGAATACACCCTTTTTACACCCTACACCCCTAAAAAATACATTCCGCTAAAAAAAGTTGTTCTCCGTTTTTAATGGTACAAATACATATTTAGCGTGTAAGGTGTAAAAAAAGAGTGTATTCAGCCCTTCTAAGCCCTTAAATCTAATTTTTAATATCATATTCGAATTCGGTGACTCAAGAAACCTATATTTATCGTTAAGACCGGGAAAAAACTTTTTTTTAGCGAAATGTATGTTTTAGGGGTGAATTTAGCCCTTCTTACCCCTCAAATGTAAATTCTGATATTATATTTGAATTCAGTGGTCCAAAAAACCTATATGTACCATTAAAAATTAGCGAAATGTACTTTTTAGGGGTGTAGGGTGTAAAAAAATGGGGTAAAAACACCTCCTTTCGTAGTATGCAATATCCTTTTCCGACATTTTGTAGTTGATCTGTTTCTAAAGAGAATGCAAAAGGTTTCATCTCGATTCATGTAGTTTCAAAATCATTTCTAGGTTTAAAGTGTTTTTTAACAGATTTACCCGTATTAATATGGTTTTGGAAGATCGTCCATTGTACAGAAGAGATTAAGTAGATCATTAGCGATTATATAAGGCAGAGTGAACAATACTTTGGCCGAAGATTTCGTGTTCAAAAAGCTGTGTGCACATTCGTTTTTTTTTTATCTTGGGACAGTCTACGAAGGATGAGGCTTAAGTACTAACGTACTGTAGTTGTCTTAAGTGTGGTAAGAGGAAGTTTATTCACACGGGACTTATTTGTAGATTTGGAGAAGAAGGAAAAACTTCTGCGGGTAGCAGGTTTCATAGTCTGGATACTTTAGGGATGCAGGAACGAAGAAAGTCTAAAGTTCAGGACCTCCCTAGTTAAATTGTAAAAAGATGCAGTACGTGTTGCTCTGTTGGGAGCTCCCAGAGGAGGTTTTTTGTAAGCGTGGAATCGTTAATAAGAAAAACAGCTTTTCTTTCAATGGAATTCAGAACGCTTAGAGCTGTAGGAGATGTCATTCTCATTGACATGAGAATAATAATTTTAAAAGATGGTCTGATTTGGTATGCATACAGATTGAAAATATAAAAATATTTTCTGGCATGAATTAGGAATCCAAGCTTTTTTCAAGCTGCTAAGGGTATACATATAAATGTGTTTGTGCCAGTTAGACTTATGCTCAAAATTAACGCCGAAAAGATTAATTTTTTTTTTGGTTTTGACATTGCTAATGTACTGAAATAAATTTTTGCACCATATAGAAATACTTAGAGTGTGTTTGTGACATTGTCCCATCTTAGTTTTTAGTCGAATGGTCTCCCTGAAAGGTCCCTAGGAATTTGCAAAGGTTCTTGTTAGAAAAAGTAAAGAAACAGGGATTTATTATCAGAAATATCCCCAGAAATATAGGGTTTCACCTCTTTGCTTCTTGGATGTATTAGCACCTGAACTCCTGTTTAATAGATTGCTAAAACATATTTACCTGTTACAAACTGCCATTTAAATCCACGTCTTCTAATATAAATAGAGAACATTTTTTAATAAAACAAAATAAATCTAAGAAATATTTTGATGGAAGTGCAGAAGAAAGAAAAACTTTTAATGTGGGGGAGTTTAGTTAGGGTAAAATATGGGTGGCAGCTGTTGTGATAAAAAAGTGTAAGACTCCTAGATCCTACTTAGTCTGAGATGTTAACGGTGCAGTTTATTAAAAAAATTTTAAATTTTTAAGGCAGTCCCAACATTCTTCATACTGTTGGCCTTAGTGCGCTGATTTGGATGATGACTTATTTTATTTAAGTCAAAGACAAGAAATCACTACTATCACTACTGAGGGACAAGTCGATAATAATAGTTCTAATATAAATTTAAAATGTACAAGAAATGGTAGGGTGGTTAAAGAACCTTATCAATTAGGAAATTTGATAAAAGAGTTTATTTTTCGTATTAAACTTTAGTTATTGTTGGTACCTTAAATATTAAATAAATGTCAGATAAAAAAAAAGTTGTCAATAAATATATTACATTTATAACTGATATAAATATAATAAAGCTAAAGTTGGGACAGCTAGTTATAAAGTATATTTTTAGGAAAGATTTAAGTGCAAAATTACCTCGAGCTGTAAAATGTAAGTGCCATAAAAGTGGCGTAAATCCTTTAAAGCTACCAAATGCCATTGTTTTAAGGTATCGTTAATTTTATAGTCGTCTTCTTTTGTCATGTTAAATAATTCTCCGGTAAAATCAATATTATCCTTTGTAACTGTTAAAATGTGAATGTCAATTTCTGCGTTATCTCCTTCATCTATATCTTTAGCTATGACAATTCCAATTGACCCATCCTAAAAAAATAGACTTGTTACAATTTCAAATTTATTATCTGGTTGTATTGAAAATTCATAGTTTATCCTTTTTTTACACAATAAAAAGTATTTTGAAAAGCCAACCGTAGCCAAATCTCAGAGCTGGGTAGAAATCGAATCCTTTTTTAATCGAGTCCAGAAATCAATTTCTTTTTAAAGATCCATAGTCTGGAATCGATTACCTTTTAAAAATAGGATCCGTTATCCGGATTTATTTGATAATTTTAAAATGCCATTTTAATTTTTTAAATTTTTATCTAAGGTTCTTAATCAGCATCACATTTATTTTCGGAAAATATAAGGGAAAATTTTTAAAACATTTGCATATTAAAATCTTTAAATAAGGAAACACACCTAACAAGTAATTTTTTTACCAAAATATGTTGTTTTTTAAATTGCGAAGAACAACATTTTAATAAAACAATTTTTTCCTAATCATAAAGTTTGTATCCAAAAAAAAATCACAAATTTTACTTGCTCATAATTTGTTAATATGTTATCCTCGAGATAACCTTAAGGGACTTTTAAATGGAATATTTTATTATAACTATTCAGGCTGTCTTATAAAAATGAATTTAAAATCTTAATACATATTTATATTTCGCAAGCAGAAAAATTATCTAACTGTACTTGTAAAACTTCCTGTTAAGTTACAATAAAACATCCCATTTCTAAGATGATTGAATTATCTTAAGAATAACATTCAAAAAACTTACGAAGATCTAGCATCGTAAGTTTTGGAATACAGTTCGAAAAAATATTCCTTTTATGGATTCATGTTGATCTCAGAAATGGAATATTTAAATTAAAAAATATTTAGCAAAAACTAATTTGTTTAAGAGTTACAGCACTTAAAATGAGGCTAAAATTATATTTTGCGCCTGGCGCTTCGTTTTAAAATCTTTGACGCTTGATCCATCATCTGGGTTATGTAGTATCATTCGTATCGTAGTTACCATTTCTAAGTATAAAAACTAAAGATGTTTTGGATTCGTGATCCGATAAACAGGAATTGATTTCCTGGATTTGATTTCCTGGATTCGATTTCCTTTTTCCACAAAAAGGAATCGTGATTCGTATTAGTAATTCGATTCCTTTTTTGAAGGATTCGTCCCAGCTCCGCCGAATCCTAATATTTCCTGTTATATTAAATTATTACGAACATTTCTTGGTAGAACGTTAATTCGATATATCAAGATGAAAATTTGATTGCATATATGTAGGTTTAAAATTATTTTCTCCTTTTACATCTGCCATTAAAATTTGCCTGACATCAGAATAAAGCACAATAAACAGCTCCTTTTACAAAACTTCACAAAAGTTACATCTACAGAATGGCTAAGATCGAGCTTGGGATAGGATTTTTGTGTAAAACGTGTTTTTTTTTTAATTATTTTTGAGAACACAAGGTTGTTGGATTTTCGTCTATCCTGATCAACCAACTTTTTAAACAATCTTAAATATTTTTAGAAAGTTTAAGAGGTCGGTTTGTATCAATAACTGGAAAAAAATGTTATTGCTGCCTTTTTTAAAATAATTTTTAATTTTGTTAGCATTTAGAATTTCTTGTTTTCTTTTTATTTTTAAAAATTATATTTTATTTTAAAGAGTTTATCCGGGATTTGTATTTTGATTAAGGAATATCACGTTTTATTTTAACGCCGAATATGAATACCAATAAATATTGATATCTTTTAATTAATAATTTAAATTTACAGTAAAATTAAAAGCTAACAATGATTTACAGTACATTTCACAATAATTCGTTGATTTCTAGTTTTACCTCTTACTGTTAGTAATAAAACTCCATGAACTTTGGGTACCCGCAGGTAGGTCCGGACTTAAAATTTCCTTTATTTATTTTTGTACCTACGTGTTAAATTCAAATAATACAAAAATGTCAAGGCTGGTCGTGTTCTAATGTGGAATCACCAGCAGCAGAGGATTCGTTTGATACTGACGAACAGACATGCGATACGTCGCTATTGACTTAGTTCAGGAATTTAAAAAGAAGAAAAAAAGAAAAAGAAAATTAAAAAGAAGATCAACAAGAAGAAGTAATTGAAGATTATAAATCGGAAGAATAAATTTTTCTACTGTTTTTAATTTCCATCGCTTTTATCAATTCCAACCCTTGCGAATATCTCTTATTATGCAATAGTTTCCAGTTAAACAGAATCACAACAGACCTGTGAAATAGGGCTACTGGGGAAACCACGTTAAAAAAAAGGCGTTAAGTACACTCCCTCGGAGGTGGCGTGGAAAAGTGTGCATACAATGACGCTTACAACTTTTTGAATCGTTATATCTCAGGATGAGTGACTTTTAGAAATAAAATTATAAATTCCTTTTTTTATATCTATAATTTTTGTTTAGGATAATTTTATGATAAAAACAACCGTTTTGAAGAAAATCGCGAAAAACTCATTTTTTTTTACCTTTGACCTCGAGTAAATTTTTTTCCACATACGGGAACGATAGGGAATTTTAAAATGTTATTTTTAATTATGTTTTGAACAATTTTACTTACTTTCAGCTTGATGTAAATTTATGCAACTTTACTCGTATTTTTTGGCCTAATTTGACCGGACTATTATGAACCGTTTTACACATACAAGAATTGTAGTGAAATTTATAAAGAAGATTATCACCAAAAATTTTGATGAAAATTTTATAGGACTTTTGGTAATAGTACATTTATTTGTGTTTGATACGTTTAATACTTGATACAATAAATTTCAGTGGAATTATTGCTAGAATTCATGTAATGCTCATGCGCACAAAAGCTAATTTTATAACAGCTGATTGGTAAGTTTAACATCATGGCACAATGAATACAAGGTAGGATCTTGCGCATGACGTTTATCACGTGATAGCCGCGTCCTACGTAGTAATGTGAGTAAATAGAGTTGAAGCCATTTGTTTTTATTGGTATTTTTATCAATTTGTTTGGCGTTTTACTTCGCTTCTTGCCATTTTTGTAACTCTAAAACTAGTTGAAGTGTAAGATAATTTGTTTTTAAGTGCCTTTTATAGCGATTTATTATTACATTTTTTAAAGTTTACCTTCATGTGATTAGAAAAACGATACCGGTATTATGGTCCAGACAATGTTTTCTTAATAATTTTTTATGTCCGGTTGTGTTCCAAGTGGGTAATCTCTAAACAATTATTGTATTAATTGTGGAGTTACATACATTTTTAAAAATACGTTCTGCTGTTGCTGGTGGCAATAGTAACAATCAAAGTAAAAACTTTCATAAATCTATAAGGTTTTATAGTTTCCCCAAAGATAGTGTGACAAAAAAAAATATGGGTTGGGGCTTACTGCTCAAACCCAAACGCTTTGTTCACACATCGTCTTTGTGGTTGGGCCCAGTAGGATCTTTTGGAACATGCGCTAGAGTTGCTGGTTATCGGCAACTCTTGTTGTCACCGTATGGAACGGGATCCGAAGCTAATATAAACACAAGGCTTTAACTCATGGTGTTAGCATACCGTGCTGATGAGTAAATGACATCCTGTGCCTTAAACAGATGTTCCCAACGGTGCCTCTGAGATACAGGGTTAGAGTATCTAGCCTTACTGCGGTAATGCGGAGCTCTAGCGTGGTGGACTAATACTTCCCTAGCTCCAAACCGAAAGCGGACAACCGCTTTCATAGGAAAAAAGTGACAAAGGTGCGCTGACCGAAACGGATAAATCCGTTTCGAGAGGTGCCACTCAAGGTCACAAGCAGACAAAGGTTCGCCGACCGAAACGGGTGAATCCGTTTCGTAAGGTGCCCCTGAAGTCACCGGCGCCTGTTTTACGGGGAAGGGCTAATCCATCCCAAACAAACAGGTGCTTAGAAAGCGTTCCATGAATCCAAACAGAATGCGGACAGAACCTTCTTTATAGGAAAAAGGGTTCCCTGGCTTTAAACAAAAAGCGGATAGGACGGTTTTCATAGGATAAGGCCGGAGATGCGGCCTCAGAAAGAACATCTGGTTCCTGTAACAAGGACCTGGTAGCTACCCACGTCACTAGACCGGGAGAGGAGGGCATGATGGATCTAATCGTCTGCTCGTCATACTCTCCAGGAGACAGGGACACCAGAACACATTGTGCACGTGTCCGGTAGCGACACGAGTAAGAGGAGATGTAAGAACTCTCTCCAAATCTGGTATCGGATTCATTAGAAGTCCGAGCCTATTGGGAGAAAGATAAAAAGGTGTGAGCCACAATAGACCGAGCGGTCGCAGTGGAGGGCGTAAAAAGCCCACTCACTTTAAACCTACCTACCTACCTACCTACTGCAAAAAAGACAATTTTAACTGTTCTACTTCGAGAATTTGTAAAAAGCATTTTTAAAACAAAAATTTCGAGAGAAATCTACAGCAAGAACTTTTAGGTTATCAGTTAAAAAAGGGACTGAAACTGATGTCTGACGCAGTATCTACCCTTAATTTGCCAAACGAAGGAAATCAAAGGAGTTTGTTGAGCAACTTCTTACTTCTAAATCAAGGTATGGATATAGTTTTTAGTTATAAGCATAAATTTTACTACTTTAACATGACTATTTAAATACTATAAAACAAAAAATTTGCCTGTGGTCAGCTACTTATGACATCCATTACATTAGTCATAAATTATGAATAGAAAAACGTATATATACATGGAAAAATTATTAATTTTTATTATTTCTTATTAGTACCTTAAGCATTATTGTCTCAGAGGATGTTGCTCGAATATCAACAGCAACAAAACATCTCAATAAATAATTATGATATATCCGAGGCTATGCCATCGACATCAATGTCAATTGGATAAGTTATTTCTACTTCAAGTAGAAAATATTTTTACATTTTAATATTAAAATAGTTTATACTAATTTATTTAAATATTTGAGATTAAATACATATTTAACTAAAGCGGCTTTGGAACTTTCTAAAATGAAGGAACAAAACATAGTATTAAGTAATCAAGTGGCTCAACGACTGCAAGTAAAAACAGCTGCAGAAAAAAAAATTACAAGTAGGCAAGTTAGACAAAATTCAAATATCCGTATGATCTGTGGAAGAAGTGTGACAGGAAACAACAATACCTACACGCAGCTGGTTCCGGAGCATATCGTTTACTCTTAAAAAAGGACTATCCTTTAACCTCAACCTCCATTTTAAATTAAAAACGTTGGACAACAAATAATAAAATAATACCTGGAATAACCGAGACGCCCTAAGCCCGGAAAAAATACAAGACTTTAGTAAGTATGTCCAAAGAAGTGGACATTAGCCCAATCAAATAGTACATTTTGGCAAGCATGAAAAAGGGTATTTAGTTTTATTATTTTAATTGGTCTATTAGGGTGCTAAAACCAAAATTTTTGTTGGGAGAACTTTTGACCGCCCAAAAACCACAAAATTTTTGGTCTTTTTTTAGTTTTTGCTATATATCTCGAAAACTAATAGTCCTATCGATGTTTGTATTTTGTGCTTTTTTAAAGAACATTAAATTTTCTAAAATTTTTATTTGCTAAAGTCCCGTCTAACTTTATCAGCAAGCGAGCTACAGCCAGTCAAAAATTGACTTTTTTTGCCAACATAGCAAAAAATCGCCAAATACTTCTGTTAACTCCTTTATATTTCATTATCACTCATTCAAAATATTATTAGAATGCAATAAAGTAATGCTCGCAGTGTATAAAAATTATTATATATTGAAAATATATTGTTAATGGGTAATTCTTGGTAACTAAGTTCCCACGTTACCGGACATGAGGTGTATTGTGATTGGAACACTTAGTACAGTAAAAACAATGGCCTTTAATTGGTACAAAATTATATAAAATGATTTAATTAAGAACATAATTATAGAATATATACATAATACTGTATATACATGTCACATATAAAAAATTAATAGCTCAGTTAGGTCTTTTAAAATAATAAAAAATAAATTTATATACATGTATTACATATAAAAATTTAATAGCTCAGTCAAGTTTTTACGATAATTTTTGTCTTCTCGTCCATTTGGAGAGACTTGGGATTCTGTGGCGGCTCCAATGTCCATTTCATCATCATAATAGGGGTCGTCATCATCGTCGGGGGATGGCTCTACAACATTGTCGCAGTTGACCCCATTACAATTTTTGCATATTGGTGAACATTTGAGGCCTGCCTTGACGCAAATGCATGCCCTGCTGCACCCTGTTTTACATTGGCAGGACACGACGTGGACAAGTTACTTTGGTGCTGGCAGTTGGGATATAGGTGTAGGCAGAAGGATATCATCTCGGCTTGAGGTCCACCCCCAATCCCTTGAAGGTTTGTGAATTTGTAGCCAAGCCTGGACCTGATGGTACCAGCGCAGGAGGTGATGGCGGGCGGCATACTCTGTTAGTGGTAGCCTTGGCAAACTCAGTTTGCTTTCTGCGGACTTGGCAAACAGCTGGTATCGTACTGAGGTTCAGGGTTTGTTCTGGGTTGCATGTGGTGCCACTGTAGAGAGCCATTAAAACTGCTCTCCAGCGCTGAAAATCTGCATTTGAGTTTTGTTGGGGTCATTAAAGATATTAACAAAGGTATCCAGGTTTGGGTGGTTCTTGAGGGACAATCAGGACATCTACATCCTCAACAGCCTGGTGCACAAATATCCCACACTGCTCGAATTCCGATTTCAGGAGGGCGATGAGTCTGCACTTATTACTTTTATTTAGCAAGCACCTTTTCTGGGGTATTTCGTTTATGACTTTCCAAGAAATTGCGACCTCGGTAGATACTTGTTGCCTGGCTCGCCTTAGTCTTTTAGCACTTTTTGTACCCATTGGTTCGCCCTCTTATGGATAACCATTAAAAACAACAGTCACGTGAGACCCAGAGTGGTTATTTTAGGGACACACTGTATACCTCAGTCATGGCACCAAAAACTTAAAAACTCCTTAAAAAGTATAAGCGACGGGCTGTAGATAACATTTTTTTGTTTTTAAATTGCATTTGGTATAATCAGAGTTATGATTTTTGTCCCGCCATACCATAGGATCGTAACACTGTGCGTCACCCCTCTCTCCTTTACTCCTCCGCTCTAAAGACCAAAGCTAGGGCTTTTTTAAGTCAACCATTTTTAATTATAAAAAAATTTATGATTCTTATAATACTATGGACGAGTTATAAAGAAATATGGTGGAGTTAATAGGACGATTTGGCGATTTTTGGCAATGTTGGCAAAAATAGACAATTTTTGACAGGCTGTAACTCGCTTGCTGTAAGAGTTAGATAGGACTTTAGTTGGTAGAAAATTGTAGGATATTAATGCTTTTTAAAAAGGTACACAATGAAAAAATCGATACGACTATTAGTTTTCGAGATATATCGAAAAAATTGAAAAAAGCCAAATAAATTCTTGGTTTTTGGGCTGCCAAAAGTTCTTCCATCAAAAATTTTGGTAGGAAACCACAGATTACTGTTATTAGCACCCTAATAGACCAATTAAAACAATAAAACTAAATAGGGGAGAGTGGTGCACATTCGGCTGTCGGGCACATTCGGCTACCGCAAATATTTTCTGACCTATTTTGAATTTGGCGCCAGTTTTTCCCGTCTTCTGTCACTTGTCATTTGTTTTCAGTCGGGCAGTAAATATTCAGAGTGTATGAATGTGAAAAAATAAATATTGAAAAAAGTGTGTTTTTGGCAATAAAAGATAAGATTTTTTAATTACTTTTATTCTTTTATAGTTTCTGCATTTTATGTTTGATTAAAATACTTTGTACATCATGGAATAATGTAAAAACATAAATTTTAATATTAAGCAGTAACATAACCTCAAAATATTTTTTGCGCGATTTTCAGTATCAAAATAAAATTTTATCCGGTGGGACACATTCGGCTAGCTAAGGGGGTCATGTTTCGGCTATAGCTGAATGGTGACCCACCTTGAATTTTGGTGTTATAAAGTCGTAAAAAAAATAATGTACCAAAATAACTGCAATAAAGAATAATTTTAAGAGTGACCAGACATTTATTCTTACTTTTTATTGCAGATGCCAAAAAAACGTACCCATAAAACCGATCGCTCTAATATCAGCGAACCACATATCAAGGAAGCTATTAAGGCTATTTTGACAAACCGCCAGACTCTTCAGTCACGAATCAAGAAGCTACTGCAGCATAAAACAAAAGAAGAACTACTGCGCAGTTGGGAAGACTCTGGCAACGAGAGCGACGATACGGATGGTCCAGCTTTTTCAAATAAATATACAGCTCGTCAAGTCATTACTTCGGCACAAGAAAATGAACTGTCACATATATAATAACATGCTGCAACCTAAACTATGGACTTACGTATAAGGATATACGAAATCTGGCTTATGAATACGCGAAAGCTAATAAGTCTATCAGCTTGCCAAAAACTTGGGAAGATAACAAAACTGCAGGTTTGTTGGCTGATTTTATCTTATAAATTTCTAACCATGACGAGTTTCTTAAGTCGCATTTATCCCTGTATTAGTAGGTAACACCAGCTATATAGACATCTAGTCTAATTTTACTTTTTTTTTTATTGCCTTATGCTTGACTCACATTCGCGCGTCCAGCAGCGGCGAGCTTCTGCATGTGTCTCTGTCAAACGACAAAGAGGGAAGCAGACGCTTGGCGCAAGACGAGCGAATGTGAGTAAAGCATTATTATAGGTATTTATAATTATATATTTTTTTTAGGGCGTGATTGGTTACGGACCGACACAAAAATCAGCTGTCACTGCGCAAACCGGAGAACACTAGTCAAAGTCGGGCAATGGCTTTCAATAAACCCGTTGTTAATGATTTTTTTAAACGGTATTGTTCAGTGATTGATAAATATAAATTCAGAGCAGATCAAATTTATAATCTAGATGAAACCGGCTTAATGACAGTGATGCCTCCAGTAAAGGTTGTTGCACCCAAAGGGCAAAAACAAGTAGCCCATACAGCGTCACAAGAACGGGGCGAGCTCGTAACTTTCGTTGGAATAATAAGCGCATCTGGAGTAGCTGTTTAATCTGTATTTGTTTATCCTAGAGTAAGAAACCCGGAGGAGTATCTAGGGGACGAATTTCCGATTTCGGCCATTGACCTTGGCAATAAAACCGGATGGATGACAACAGAACTATTTCCAAAAGCTATTGAACATTTTGCAGGCCAGGTAAAATGCTCCACAGAAAATAAACTGCTTCTTCTTATCGACAACCACGAATCGCACATTTCAGCACAGGCGATCAAGGTTTGTCGTGAAAAAAGAATTGTCCTCTTGTCTTTTCCTCCTCACACCACCCATAAGTTACAGCCTTTAGATACTAGAATCCACGCCTCTTTGAAAAACTATCTTAGAATTGCTCAGCATGATTGGTTGCTTGCAAATCATGGCAAAATCATAACAATTAGACACTTGGCACGAATGGTAAAGATTGCATACGAACAGGCTTTTACCATAAAGAATATCGTCAGCTCCTTCAAAAACACCGGACTTTGGCCTCCCAACCAACTTGTATTTTCTGATTCCGATTATGCAGCCAGAGATGTGACTGACAGACCGCTGCCTGCAGACGACGACTTGGGTCAAAACCAAGAAGTAGTCATCCAAAGTGACGAAATTGATACCATTGGTTTACCATCTACGTCTACGTCAACGTCAATATCAATAACTGATGTAAGACCGTTTCCAAAAAGAGATGTAGCACCGAAAAAAACCAATCGAAAAAGAGGAAAATCAACTGTTTATACTGACACACCTGAGTATAAACACAGGAAGAGCCTTGAGGAAGAAAAAAAGAGACGATGAGTCATTTGAGCAGCTCACAGAAATATCTGAAGAGAACAAAATTATTATCGGCAATTTCGTTCTCGTAAAATTCGTCTTGTCTAAGTCGGATATTTATTATATTGGTAAAGTCACAGGACTTCCAGACACAAAAAATGAAGACTTTGAGGTCTCATTTTTAAGAAGGAAGGGGACTTCAAATAATTTTGTATTTTCTGATGTTGATGATGTTGCCGCGGTGCAAAAAGATGACATTGTTGCTATTTTACCTTCTCCGCTTACTAAAGGTACTTCAAGAGTAACAAATTGTCACAAGTTTAACGTTGGTTTTGCGTGTTTAAATGTACGTTGACCTAAATCCAGTATTTAACAAAGTTTATTAGCTATGAAAGAAGCCTTTATTTTTCCACTAAGTAGTTACATTATTTGTATTAGAATTAAGGTTTTTTCAAAATATGTATAAGTGTTTTTAACATCGTTTTACTTTATTCTTATATGCTATCCATTAATTTAATATCTAGCCGAATGTTCACTACCCCTTAGCCGAAACTGCCCACCCAGGGGAGTACTTTCAGCTATTTGACATAAATTGTGGCCTAAGAGAAAGTAACACTAAAATTAAAAGAAAAATATTTAAATCCTGAAATCAAAACCTATTTTCTAGTAAAAAATATTTGTTTTTTTTACCTTCGTCTTTGGTCTTGTTTTAACTTATATATATTTTCTTAATTATTCTTAAATTTACAATATTTTTTTTAATTTATTGGGTGTGAAAAAATGTTACATTCCTTTTTGTACGCTGACTCTTCGAAAGCGATTAAATAACACTACAAGTTCTGGGGTTAATTTTTTCAATATATTGTTTTTTAGGGGTAGTTTACATCCCCTAAATAAGTAAAAATCATTATTGTTTGTTTACATGTAATTAGTCATTTGGAATAAAATTAAAAATACATATTATAGATAATACCTTCTATAATATGTTATTCTTTCTAAATATTAAGAGAAATTTAAAATTATTAATTAAATTGAATCGTTCATTTCAAAAACGACTTAAGTCAATAATTTTGCTTTTTGAGATTTTCTTCGAGCATAGACGCACAGTCTGGGCTAAAATGACAAAAGTCCCAAGAAACTGTGTGACAATAAACCAAAAAAAAATTGAAAACATCCGGCAAGCGCAGAACAGTATTTTAGAGCAACATAAAGGGTTCTACGAAAACATCCTGCGTTGGCCAACCAATGAAGATAATACAGAAAAGGCTGAAAATTACCTTAAATTTGACTATGTGTTCTATTTTTTTTTATTTGGTTTACTTATTTTTATAATGCAGAACTACAATATTTTTGTTTTATGTACTAACTTAAATTTTGCAATAAAATATTTTTTTTTAAATATGTTTTTTTTGTTCCTTGCCAAAATGACCTAAGTTATTTTTTGTATCATTTAAAGAGCACGGTTGATTTTCTTTTCTGGGTGGTAAGTGTTTTTAAACTAGCATATTATACTAGGTATTTTCCCAATGCGTATTTATTATAAATTAATTTATTCTGTGTAGTATTAGTTTTTGGCTTCTCATGTAAAATCTAGTTTTTTGACTTAAGTCGTTTTTGAAATGACCGATTCAATTTTAAACAAGGTAAAATAAAATTAATATAATAATTATGCTAACTGTAATATCATCAAATTAAAAGCCTATTTCTTTAAAATAACCCTAATATTTAAAATGAGCAAAACATTGCAGGCTTTCAAGTGCAGGTAAACATGAGCTTAAAAGTAATCGGAACGCAAAGATTGTTTTCAAACTAATCTCTTTGATAGAGATCGAACGCTGTTAGAATAACACCGATACGTCACGGTTTTATACGGGTTTGCCATATGAGACCGTGACGTATCGGTGTTGTTCTTACAGCGTTCGATCTCTACCTATCGGATCTTCAGTGCACATGAGATAGGGAAGCCGCGTCATTTCAATCCGAACTTTTTTATATAATACCTATAAGAATTGTTTCATGTTGTAAATGCAATTAGAATATGCAAACTATTTTGAAAGTGAATTTGGACAAGTGACTTGACAAGATAAATGTATATATAGAAAATTAATAAATTATAAAACCCATCTATAAATATAAATCATGTACAGGGTGTCCCAAATTCGAACCTTTTCACTAGTTTCTCGGAAACTTGAAGAGAAACGAGGTAGGTTAAATAAAGGAAAAGTTGCGCAATTTAATGCTGATCAAATTGCCACCTTAAAAGTTTAAAATTTTTAAATATTTCCGAAGACTTTAGAAAAAAAACGAATATTCGCGATTTTATTTTTATATTTTTATGGCTTTATTTGACTAGATAAAACAAAATAAATTTCACATTCTTAATGCTACTTTTTCTGCTCTACAAAACAGTGTTAATAGATTTATACACCGACGTTTTTGAACTGCCATCATCAACTTTGTTTCTTTTGTAAATACGGTCCTAGTTTTTTATTACTAATTTTAGAAGCTTTTAAGGTTCCAAAACCAAAGCTGTATCGCACTTATTTGAAAAAAGCATTTAAATGATTTCCTGGTAAGATCTTACCAAAAATTAATTCTCGGTCTTTCTTGCCATTAGTATAAATTTTTCGAATAAGTGCGATACATCATTACTTTTAAAACCTTAGAGCTCGAAAAATCCGTAAAAAAATTCAGGGCCGTATTTAAAAAAACAAATTTGATGATGGCAGCGCAAAGACGAAACGTCGGTGTGTAAATCTAATAACATTGTCTTGTAGAACAGAAAAAGTAGCATAAGGGATGTAAAACCTATTTTGTTACATCCAATCAAGTCGAGTAATAAAAAAATAAAAATGAAATTGCGAATATTCGCTCTTTTCAAAAGTGTTCGGAAGTATTCGAAATGTTTAAACTTTTAAGGTGGGATTTTGATCAACATTAAATTGCGCAACTTTGCCTTCATTAAACCGACCTCGTATCTCTTCAAGTTTCCGAGATCGGAATGATGAGGCTCAAATTTGGGACACCCTGTACCTAAAAATGTATAGTTTAATGTAAACAAAATATTATGCACTTTTTTTTTATTGTATTTCTTTCATTTTCTAATTTCGTCTGCAAATCCAAAACATGTTTTTGCAAACTTTAAATTACAAACAAATTTTTAAGTTACCGACGATTTTTTAAAATTAAAACCTAACCTTACTTTTTTTTCGTTATAATCCGATCTGGTTCAAAATATTAGTATAGAAGTTTTTTGACCCGGGCTAACCGAATTTGAAGTGAATAGCGATCTAGCTTAGTAATTTAAAAAAATATCAAAAGTCTATTTTTGCGATTTTTTTTTTAAATTTTGTTGATTTTTTTTTCTCTACGAAATTGCATATGTATCAATTAAGCATAAACCCAACGATAGCCGAGGTTGAAATTTGCCGGAAATTAATTATTCGGCCGTTTGCCGAAATCGGCACATTTTTTTATTTCTTTCATTATATTCTTGTTCTCGTCGTTTTTTCTCTTTAAAATAATATAAATACGAATTTTCTGCTCTTAAATTTAGGCCTTTTGTTATTTTTTAGATTTTTAAACTGTTTTTATTTTTACCCTCCTGAATCCAAATCTCCAAACAAATTTTAAATATTTCCGCAAATAGCCGTGAAAAAATAGCTATTGGAAAAATGTATATTATATGTAAGATCAGTTTCACCCCATCAGTTCAGGGTCAAAGGCATTTCAAGGGTAAATCTACAAAATTACTCGCAACCAAATTTAAACAGTGTATACTTATATATTTCAGGTCGCTGAATACGAATTCGTTGTCAGTTTGACCCCATCCAATTTGGTTGCGATTTGGCCTTGAAATGCCCTACTAAAAAGAATGAAAAGTCTGAAAGACTTGACCATGGTATCTTTATGTTTCTAAGGTCGATAAATCCAAATTAGTTTGGTCCCATCAGGTCAGGGTTAAGGGCATTTTAAGGTCAAATCGCAACCAAATTTGATGTGACCACGGATTTGTATTCAGCGTCCTCAAATACATAAGTAAACACATTTTAAATTTGGTTGCGATTTATTTTGAAGATTTGCCCTTAACATGTTCTTGACCCTCACCTGATGGGGCTAAATTGACATCGAATTTGGATTCAGCAACCCCAAAAACAATGGTCAAGTCTTTCAGACTTTCAAGCATTTTTTTGTGGGGCTATTTTTTTGTAACCCTACCACACGCATACATATACAGGGTAAGTCTGTGAAGTGGGACCCCCCATTTATTGCTTTTAATATTCTAATTGGAAAATGTTTTATAAAAAAATATTTTGGTTTTGGCTGCTCTATATTTTGTGAATAACGTTATGTATACAGGGTGTATCAAAAAGCCCGTACAAGGACAAAGTTAATTTTTTTAAATGTCTCCCTATATTTTTGGTTAAATTTTTGTTTTCTACATGAAATTCTAGATATTTTTTATCTGGAATATCATATCCCTATATTCAATTGTTAATGAGATATTCTCATTTAAATACAAATTCAGAATGAAAAAATCCGCTTATCTCTTAATGTTGTTTTACGTTTCTATGGTTTTAGCAGTGTTTGTAGAGTGACAAAACAGCCATAGTAATAATCAATAAGTAATTAGATATCACATGACGAGTAGAAATAGGTGAAACCTTAAACGTCATTGCGCAAAGCGAACCGATTTTGGATCGCTGGTGGTTCTACCTTGTATTCATTGTACCATGGTTTAACATAACCTAGAAAGGCGAAAAGTAAATAAATAAAAAAAGGTTTTGTGTTCTTTAAATTATGTCAAACATTGGCAAGGTGAGAAGTATATGGTGGGGACAGCTAAATCGATTGCAGCGCTCGTTGTGGTCATATTTTCATTAAATCGTGCTTAATTTAAATATAAACAATTAGATTAAATATCAAAAATTGGGCAGAGTAGTTGTTGTGTAGTGTTAAATGTAAGAATACTGGCGGAAATACTAACTACAAATTTTATACATTTCCGGGACTTAAAACAAGGGCTTACATGTCGTGGTTTACCCGTGTCAGGTAATAAAAATGTCTTAGGTGAAAGGTTAGTTGATTCATAAATAGCCTGCAAATGAATATGATTTCTTTGCTTACTTTAGTATGATGCCTCAATGGCTAAATAGGTATCATGTTTGACCAGCAACACGAAGGCCCCAAGTTCTATTCTATAAAACTCCAAAAACTTTTTTTTATTAAAAACACACTTTTTATACTTACTTTCCAAAATTTAAAATTATTTATTCATTATTGATATTATTGCACTTTACTTTTACAGTGCTGACCAGGTTTTTTTTTTAAAATTTTTTTAAATTTTAATTTTTTTTTAATTATTTAAAAATTTATTATATAAATTTATATTATAATATATATATATATATATATATATATATATATATATATATATATATATATATATATATATATATATATATATATATATATATATATATATATATATATTTCACAAATATAAATAAATATTATAAGTGATGTTACAGCTCTCTTATGGCTTTAAAGCATAATTTAATGCAGCCGTCGGATGTCGTTGTCATCGGGCACGGTGCCAATAGATAAACGGGAGTTGTTATCTACTATTAGATGTGACAACAATTAGCTAGTTTCTTTTTACCTTATAAAATAATTTTCAATGACATTACCGACCCCAAAAAAGTTCTGCGTCGATTTTGGTGCAAAATCTAGAAAATATAGAACAGGTTTAATATTTTGGTTGCAAAAATTTTAGTAAGAATTACTGTAAACGTGTAATAAATACACAAAATAGTTAGTGTGTAAATTTTAGCAAAAATATGGCAATCATTTTCAAAATAATTCTCGTATATGTAAAACGGCTCTATGACAAATAAACATAACATTATACTATGAATGCCTTTGTTTCCAACCTTTTTCATATCTTCATTTGTTGTCAGCTCATGTATCAGTAGTTCGGGACAATGGTCATTTATATCACGCAGTTGAATTGTAAATTCTGTTTGATTTAATTTTGAACCTTCACCTAAAAAAAAAAAATAATTGAAAAAAATTATTGCCTTTAGAGCGTTCTGTTTTTTTTTTAAGTTTAAGTATAAGTACCTTAAATTTGTAAGGTTTATTGTTTACAATGTATAAATTCGAAAATCAATTGTGATTTAAATAAACAATTTATCTAAGTTCCAAAAAACCCTGGTCAATGTAGATATGCAAAGGTACAAAAAATCGCATAGGGTTAAAAATTAGTAGGAATGTATGGAACACCATTATATGTGAAATCTAAAAAGTCCCCACCCATCCTGTACCTGAAAAAAATATATTATATAGGTTAAAGGTAACAAAAATGGGTTTTTCGCGTTTTTCAGCAAATTAGTAACTTTAATTAAAAAATTAGTTTTAACAAAAATTGTAGACTATAGAATTATCTATAAAAAATAATTCAACATTTTTTTCTAAGAGCCACCGGTCACAATAGGTCCCTGTTCTTCTGCGTCTTTTGCTTCTTCCTCTTGCTGGGTGCTCGTTGATATCATTCAAGTCCTGTGCTGTTGGTGATTCAACATTAGAGTACGACTGGTCGTGACATCTAGTACATGCTAGAGAACAAAACAATCGAACTTTTTTTCAGCCGCATGTAGCACTACACTCCTTTTTGCAATTGCAAAAAATTGTGTTAAGGAGTTTCTCCGGCACAGGCGGGAATAAAGTCTGGACTGGTTTGAATGTATTTTCGATCAACTTTCAAACCCCGTCTACTGGGTCTAGTTGACAACCAAGTCACACTTTAATAATATATCCGAAATAGATGTTGATGAGCAGAAGCAAAGAACGGAGGAAGACAAGCTTATTCTAACAGTGTTATATTACGAGTATTTTTAACAAAACATGCGTATCGGATCTTATCTAAACAGGTAGTTCTTTTAGAAGCTCCGTACATAGAAAAAAATATATTTTTGACTGATGTTTTTTTAAATGTTGGGACAGTCCCCAAAGGCTGATGTCGTTTTACTAACGTGGGTATCTTAAATGTGGTGAGGGGGAGTTTGTTCACACGGCACTTAAACATTTGGAGATTGGAAGGAGAAGAGAAAACTTTTGCGGGCAGCGGGTTCCATAGTCTTGACACTCTAGGGATAAAGAAACGAATTGAACTGTCTGATCTGATTTGGGAGAAGAAGAAGAAGAATACTTTCTGACCCGAAAATGCAAATCCAAGCTTTTTGGAACCCGCCGAGGCTATGGATGTCATGTGTTTGTGCCAGTTGAGGTTATCTTCAAAAGTAACGCCGACGAGATTAAACCACTCTTTGTTCTGCAGAACTTGGCCGCTCATAGGTAACGACGATTATTGGCACATGACTGTGTTTTTTAAGGCATTAAATTGAAAATGATTTTTGGCTCCCAAATCCAAGACAAGTTTAAGGTCTTGTGAAAGAGATATCTGCATTAACCTGCGCTTGTTTTCCAAATCAGAATTACATGGTGGCTAAAGAAATTGAATACTAGAGTGGAGGGTACTGTCGTCAGCAAAACTATGAATGGGATTGATTGTGGAAGAGAGAAGATCGTTAATGTGTAGAAAAAAGTGTGTGG
The DNA here is from genome assembly GCA_019359885.1 of Listronotus oregonensis. Classification (NCBI taxonomy): domain Eukaryota; kingdom Metazoa; phylum Arthropoda; class Insecta; order Coleoptera; family Curculionidae; genus Listronotus; species Listronotus oregonensis. The sequence continues at coordinate 122,092 of JAHBCN010000531.1, forward strand.
GTATCAGCACTGAACATTGGGGCACCCCAGCATTAATTTGGTAGAAGCTTGAAGAATAATCATCTACAGTACAAAGCTTAGGTGGAAGACCGAGAAGGAAATTTGTTAAGAAGCCCATCAGGTCTAACCTGCTCGAAAGCTCACCAGACAACTTAAGGGACTTGTTCCAGTTGCGTGAGACAAAGAAAAGAAGATCAGCTGGGGATCTTCTGTAACGCAATCCATACTGTCTATCATGTAAGATCTTGTGTTTTTCCAGATACTTTAATATTTGGGAATTAATAAATTTTTCCATTACTTTGCAAACAACAAAAAGAAGAGATATAGGTCTATGGTTAGAAGAAAGAGTTTTGCATCCTTTTTTGGGGACAGGTTGTACACGTGCAGCTTTCCAACCGTCCGGGAAAATGCCCGTGTCATAAGAAATTCGAAAGAGCGAGTTAGGATGGGTGCAAGCTAGGGGGCACATTTTTTTAAGACGATTGTTGGTATGCCATCCAGCCCAGACAACTTTTTAGTAGTAAGAGAAGAAAAAATACGTTTGATCAGTTTGACTAAATGATATCCGACATTTTATGAGAAACAGGGGAAATTGTTTAGAAAGAAAGATTAATAGGAGGATTAAGTGTAGGATTGGCGGCAAATTGTTTGGCAAATAGTTTGGCTTTTCCTTGAGAGGTAAAGACAATTCTATCTTCAGAGATAAGGTGTGGAAAAGAATTTGTGCAAAAGTGTTGAGTAATATTTTTGGCCAGAAAGCTTTACTGTCCTTTGAGCAAGAAAGAACTTTAACTTTTATCCGATTGTTAAAACGGTCTTTTGCTTCTGAGATGGTCTGATAATACTGATTTCCTGCATCGATGCTAGCATGTCGATTTTCGGTACTAGGGTTTTGGAGAAACTTTTTGTGGTCTTGAAATTTTAAAACTCTGGCTTTGTCACAAGATTTGGAAAACCACGGTTTGTGATTTAAAGTTATGGGGTTCTTTTTAGTGTGGGGAATATAGGTCTCAATGCCTAGTTGAATTGTTTTGGTAATTTGTTTACATATTTCGGAAGGATTGTGAGTAGAAAAGCAGGTAGGTTCCCAAGAGTAGCTGGCAAGGAAATCTCTCAGACTATACCAGTCGGCCGAGTTGTAGTGCCAGACGGTTCGTCGCTGCATGCGTTCAGTTGCCTCAGAATGTGTGGAGTAAAATACGTTGATCAAACCATGGTCAGAGAGACCAAGGGGAACAGTTACTGATGCTTGGTAAAGTTCGGGGGTGGAAGTAAGAAAGAGGTCTAGGGGGTTACAATTATGGGTGGGAACCCTAGGAAAGTAGGTAGGTTCCATAATTAAATTAGTGAGCGAGTTACTGATAAAGCTAAAAAATTAAATATATTATATCTTTTTTTTTGGCTGGAGTTCTAGCATTAGGTAATACTAGTAAGTCAATATCTTCAAAACCATAATAGTAGTATTTGTCAAGTTGAATTGTTCTATTGCTGGTTTAATTATTATCAGTACATTCGTATTATTATTAGCTTGTTTCACTGATAGTTAAAAAATGTTTTTTCCTTGCATTATTGCATCAGTGATCTATATACGTGACGTGGTTTAAGCTAATTTTTAATAAAACTTATCATTTTGCTGAAAAAACGCGAAAAATCCGTTTTTGTGACATTTAACCTTGCATATTTTTTTTCCAGGTACGGGATTGATGAGGATTTTTTTAGATTTTACATGTTATGGTGCTTCGAACATTTCTACCAACTTTTAGCTCTAAACGAATTTTTGTAGCTTTACTACTATTTTCCGGTTTAATTTGACCAGGTAAAAATGCATTTCCTTTTTCAGTACCTACCAAGAAAAATATAGAAATTTTAAGAACTTATGGTCTATGCTTAGAGAGGGGGGTGCGTCAGGGGATCCGGGTCCCCTCACTTTTTGAAATAAATTAAAATATTTTCACCTTTATTATTTTATTAAATTTTTAAATTAAATCGCTGGAACCCCCCCACTTTTTGTTGTCAATATACGTCACTGCCTACTAAGGAGTTTAGCGATCAGGATAATAACCTCCAACAAAACCGAGAATTTTAGAAAGTAATAGTAATTTACCCCGGTTCGGTAGATTACCTACTTGTTACAGTACGAGCTAGACATTGTGGACGAGACGACGCTAGGAGCCGAGTCAAGAATGTCTAAACGAGTAAGTAACTGTAACAAGTACTACCGGACGTGTATCGTAATGGATTTTATTTCATACCGTAAGTCAATTCTGTATCATTATTTGATTTTAAAAATGAAAAAATCACATTATATTCTATAAATCGCATCACATTTTTCCCTGTGGCAACAGTCAACAAGTGCAAGAAAATGTCATGTTGGCATATTTTTAAATGTCTAATTTGATTTATAAAAATGAAACAGTTCGGTAATTCTTGCTTAGCGACACTATCGGCTCTGATGCTGTGTAATGACTAACCTACCGGACTCAAATGGGTAATGTAATAGAAGGTCTCTAAGAGATTTTTCAGCATTTTTATAGAGAACCTGTGTGACCTTGCTGATTATCCACTAGCGCTCATGGTATCAAAATTTAGCCTTTAGTATGTGAGAGAAATTGAATTTTATACTGATCGCCATAGTAATTATAAATTAATTCTTAATAATAACATAATAAATATACACTATGTATGTAATATATGGAACAAAATAATTATTTCCTCAGGTAAAAAAAAATAAAAAATTCCTTGGACACGTAAATAATAATTTTAAATTGCGCCTTTTTTGTGATAAATGGAAAAAATGTCATCTATATATCTTCACCAAACTAAAGGTTTATAATGATAATTTTGTACAAAATTGGATTAAACATTTTCCATAAAAATATTACTTATTAATGGTGATAAAGGTGGCCATGCCAAAGTTTGTTTATAAAAGTCAGTGTTATATTGAAAGTATATTGATTTTACGCAAAAAGTTAATAATTTAGGAATAGAGTTTATGTTTCGTTTGGTTCTTGTTGAGTTTTAAGTTTTAGTAACCTTGTATTTAAAATAAAGGTAAAACCAGTTATGTAAATAAAAGTCAAGTTTGACATCAAGTAAAATAAAACTGTCGTCTTTTTATCTTTGCCCTTAATATTCTGCTATAATTCCAAAAGTTCTTTCGCCAAGTTGGACATCATTTTCTAATTTATTTCTAACAATATTTAAAGTTTTATCGACAGGAACATTTTTAAATAAACTAACAACATCGAAACTTACCAAGGTGTTATTTGGGTCTATGTCAATGTGTGTTAATTTTTCTAGAAAATGTTGAAAATTTTTGATGTATGAGTTAGTATTGTTTACTAAAGGGTCTAAAATAGTGAGTAAAAATTTTGCTAATGGATGTGTAAGTGAGCTTATGCAACTAATTATAGGACGTAATGGTAAATCAGGTTTGTTTATTTTTGGTACTCCATAAAAGTGTGAAGATTTACCGTTATGGGGTGTAAGTGTGAACCTTTCTCTATCTGTAAAGCTGTTTTTATGGTTTTTTTTTAATATTATATATTCATCTTTTAATAGTTTCAGTTAAATCATTGTTTATTTTAGTGTAATTAACATCATTTAAAAGATCATTATTTTATTATCATAAATATCACGGTCTATTATTACTGTTGCATTATCTTTATTTGCAGAAAGAATTTTTATAGTATTGTTTCTTTTCAATGATTATAATGCCTTTTGTTCAATATTTGTTAAATTTTATTTAATTTTAAAAGGGTTTTCTAAAACAGTTTTAGTTCTAATTCTAAATTTATCTTGGTGTTTTATTGGTAGGTTTTGATATGTTTCTTTAATGCACGAAATAAGGTCATGGGAACTGTTTTGGGTGTAATTGCAAAATTTAAGCCATTAGAAAGAACAAGGATTTCAGCGTCTGTTAATTATTTTTTAAATAAATTAATCACAGTTTTAATATATATTTCATTATTGCTTATGTTAGATATTTCTAAGTTTAATTTTTCCTGCATTAAATTATTAAATTTATTTTTATGTATATCTTTCTAAATTTGAAAATTTATTAAAAAACTATAATAAAAACAATTATAAATGTGATTAAAACCAAAAATAAAAATTTATTTTTTTTTAAATAGATTTTAAATTATTAATCTCTTTCAATAGATTGGTTAATTTTCTAAGTTTTTAAAATCATTTTTTTTTAAAGTTAGTTAAATTTTTTCCTTTAATTTCATCGTGACAACGGTGGCCGACTTGCCACCGAAACGTAGATTAGTATTGTTAATTTTTGGGGGCTTTTTCTTTTTTTTTTTTTGTTGCAGGCGATCTGCAAGTTCATAGAGGTCAATAGGGCTGAGTAGGCTTAGCACGCTATACCCCTGGACCTGGACCGAACATGTCCCATTTTATAGAAAATTTTAAGGCGAGTACTTTGGAAAAAAAACATATGAAAACCCTGTACATAGCCAGTAGCCTATATTAAGAGATTGCATAGTCAAATTAATTACCTTGCTCACTCCATGGGTTATCTTCGCAAGTAACTGTGCATACATAACGTGGTGTTCCTTCATCCCTGTCAAGTTCAGTTCCGCCTAAACTAACCACAATCTCATTATTTTCGTTGACTTTAAACTGTTTATAACATTCTTCGCTAAAATTTTGAAATGAACAGCGGGAAGTTCTAAATGGAACTAAAAGTAACAAACAAAAAAAAAACGTTTTAATAATATGGCATTTATAATGGGGCCATTTTGAAACTAAAATTAGGAAAATAATTATAGTCTATAAGCTGGCAGCCATTCTGACTAACCTGTGAAGTGGGGAAGAGAGGGGTAAGATGGGGTACCCAGCAAAATTCAGGGTTAAAACCAAACCTTTTGGTTTCCCGGCTATTATTGTTCTCACTGCACGCCTGCCGAAATAATCCGAAAAAACTGTTTCTCTTAATCCTATTATATGTATGGCGCTGTATTCCATTTCCATTAAGGGTGGTTATCGTGCAAATTGTTGAAAATGGGCACATAATAGCTGTGCAGAAATTACCGATGATGATGACGAAGCCATTTACGTTTGCGAGTTCTGTCAGTGCAAATAATAATTATTTTGTCTTGTAATCACCATAACGCCATCTTACCGGAGGGGGGTACCCCATTTTACCAGCACTATGGGGCAAGAAGGAGCAAACACCTTTTGTTGATTTTGATGTTTTTTTTTCCTAAAATGGAAAACTTAAAGTTCCTAATGTCACCAAATGTTGAAGGAATAATAAATAATAGTTAATTTAAAAGTAAATACGATTGTTTTAGTGTAACAACTTTGCTTTTATTGACCTTTAAACCTTAAGAACCCCATCTTGCCACCTCCTCCCCTACAGAGCTAGAAGTTGGTGTAAGGCCCTAATCTCACAGCTCTATACGAGGCAACAAAAAAATATCTCCAACACGAACTATTCACGTAAGACCACATATTATATTTAAAAAAATAAAAAAAAACATTGCTGGTTCTTTTTAAGATGTCACGTGAAGAAGACGAAGTATCTAGTGAGGAAGAAAGAGACATCCTTAGATATTTATATTTGTGAAATCGGACAAGAAGGAAAAAATATTGATATCGCAAGAAATAGAAAAGGAAGATTGTTATGCTGTGATTAAATGACATAATATCTCGTTTAACCGCCATTTTCAATAATAATTATACCAAAAAGGTGATATGTGTGCAATAAGTTTTAACAGGCAAGTAAAAAAAATGTTGACAAGCTTCATGTAGAGTCGGCGATTTAATGCGTCGCGGCAACATCCTGGCGATATAATGCTCGCATGTCATGTAGTGCCATGAGGATAGGGCCTAGGGCAAATGTTGACAAGCAATATGTCGCCGAGTAGTCGTATCGTTTCTGTGTCAAGTCTGATTCAAATACACGGCGGCAACATCCTAGCTACGTCGTTTTGATGTCGTGTAGTGCTATGAGGATAGGGCCTTAGGCCCTATCCTCAGAGCACTGCGTACTTATCAAAATAAAGACATTGAAAGTTTCCTTTCTTTATAGTACAGTCACTGAAGGGTTTCACCTCCGAATTTTTTAAACCTTCATCGATTTGCGTAAAAATTGAGGAGTAGTTAGAGGGTGCCTTAAAACTAAACGAGTTATGATCAAAATAAGACGGGGATCTTGAATTTTTAAAACAAAAGTGACATAGTGGTGACTTCTGTTTTTACCCAGAGGGTGGATGCCACTCTTCTCGGGGGCCAAAATTATTTTATCAAATTATTATTGATAAGTCAATATGCTTCGAGTTATTGACAATTAAAAATGTTGATTTTTCATGAAAAAATGCATGTTTTGAAACTGTTTTTTACAGATAGCTCCAAAGTTATAGCCCATTTTAACCTTCAGTGACTGTACTATTAATGGTAACCCTGAATGATTGTCTACCATACTCTGACAGACATTTAAATTATTCCTTTCATTTAGTAGTATTTTAAAAACCTAACTATAACTAGAAAGTCAAAAAGGAATAAACTTCGCATAACGGGTATCCATTAATTACGTAAGAGGATTTTTCGACTCCCCCTCCCCACTTAGGGAGATGTAGTGAGATTTGCCCAATTCCCCTGCTTTTCCTAACCCCTAATCTAAGATCTTTCGAAATGCATATTTTAGTGTAAATATGTTAATATGTGCTTGTTATTAAAAATGTCTAATTATTTTTATTAAAGACTAATATTTAAAACTACAAAGAACGTAGTCTAGATTCACAGCGAGAAAATAGCTGTTTACGAACAACCACTTTTCTTACCTAAGTTAAAGTTAGTTTCTGACCTGAGCTAAGTCCCCAAAACGATAAAAATAGTCAAATTTTGCTCAACTTAGGTTAGCCAAGATATCTCAGACAGAAATCCGGGTACCTTAGCAGGGGCAAGGGAGGAGGTCAGATTCTTACTTAGCTGTGACAAATCGTACGGCCAACTAAGTTAGTTTCCTCAACTTAGGTCAGAATTTGTGCGGTTCGTAAGCAGCTAATATCATTATGTAAGCTTAGTTGGGAAGGATTAGCCATCTTTTAGTGGAGAACCATATTTGACTAGTCTAAAAGCCAGCTTAAAACAGACAACACATATTTTAACAAACCTCAAATACCATGCAGTGAGTCTATTATACCCACTAAACAAGACATGGGGACTCTCTAAGCCCGGCCGCTTTGGGTTCGGGGTCGCTCAGGTGTGACAGGTATAAAAATCGGGTTATTTCAATAGTATTTTAACAAGTCTGCCGTTTTAATATTTTATTACATAACTCTACTGCAGGGGTCTCCAAACTTTCCAGCCTTAGGGCCATACTGATTACTCCATTAAGTTTCGAGGGCCAAAACCATATTATGATTGTTGCCGGTGGTAAGAAGTGAAATAGTCCACTGATGAAAAAAAAAATCCGAAAAAGTACACAACGTTTAAAAAAGGCTGCAAATCGGACTAAAGTCCGCAAAACGGCAACACTGCATGTTATTAATTTTCCTGTCATTATCTGTAATTTCTAGATTAGTCGTAGAGTACGAGCCATGAGGAGTAACGTGACACGACATCTGGTGGACATAAGCGGAAATAGGTAGTACCTTCTATCGCTAACAGATGGCGCTAATAGCACGTACAGAATAATCTCGTTGGTTCGAGAAAGTTCTGGTGTCTTCCACTCACTTCTAGATGGCAGTAATTGGAATATATAGGAAGGCTAGTGGCGCAACCACAAGTCAGTTCCTATGACACTGTTGTTAAATAAAATATTGCATACCTCCTTAAAACGTGTTTGTGCGTGTTTAAGTTTAAGACATCTTTATAACAGTATTTTGATTTGAATTGTTGCTTTTGTGTGTGAATTGATAGTATGGAAAAGAAGCGAAAAATTGATAGTGAATGCAGAAAATTCAAAGATCAGTGGAACATTCAGTATTTCGTAATTGAGTCCAGTAACAAGGCGCTATGTTTGATTTGCAATGAAAGCATAGCCGTTCTCAAAGAATATAACATTAAACGTCATTATGAAACAAAACATTTTCAAAATTACTCAAAATGTACAGGAAGTTTGCGGACAGAAAAATTCGAAGCTATGCAGCGCGGATTGAAATCGCAGCAATCTTCATTTACAAAACTCAAAACTGAACAAGAGGCTGCAACTCGTGCCAGCTTTCGTGTGGCTCTTGAAATTGCAAAACGTGGAAAACCATTCACCGATGGAGAAATGATCAAAGAATGTATAATTGCAGTAGCCGAAGAAATGTGCCCTGAAAAGGTAAATTTATTAAAAACTGTCAGTATGTTAGCAAACTGTGGCTCGAAGGGTAGAGAACATCGCTGAAAATATATCCTCTCAACTGTTCGACAAAAATGGACATTTTGAGTGGTTTTCTTTGGCCTTGGATGAGTCAACGGATGTGTCAGATACTGCTCAGGTGTTGATTTATATTCGAGGAGTAGATAAAAGCTATGAAGTGCACGAAGAACTTCTTGATATGTATAGTATTCATGGCACAACTACTGGTACAGATATTTTTAAAGGAGTTGAAATGGCCATTAATCAAAAGAACCTTCGATGGAAAAACTTGAAATGTATTACAACTGATGGAGCCAAAAACATGAGTGGGAAAGATAAAGGAGTGGTCGCTCTTGTGTCAAAGGCTATAGAAAATGACGGTGGTTCAAAACCATTAGTCTTACATTGTATCATTCATCAACAGTCTTTGTGCGGAAAATGTTTGGCTTTGTCTGACGTTCTGAAACCAGTCATATCAACTGTTAATTTTATCAGATCTTTTGGGCTGAATCACCGACAATTCCGACAATTTATTGAAGAGATTGGAGAAACTGACTTAGCTTATCATACTGCCGTACGCTGGCTTAGTTGTGGGAAAGTCCTTCAGCGCTTTTTTGAACTTCGAGCAGTGATCGAAATTTTTTTGAATGAAAACATCGCCCTCTTACTGAATTACAAAACAACGCATGGCTGTGGAAGTTAGCATTCTATGTTGATTTGACAAAACATGTGAACGAACTGAATTTGGGATTGCAAGGAGAAAACCAGCATCTTCCTGATTTATACACTAATATCAAATCATTCCGGAAGAAATTGAGACTGTTTCAATCACAACTACGAAGTAAATGTTTTTCACATTTTAAAACATGTGAAATATTCAGCCACACTACTGAGACTGAGTTTCCTATCGATTTTGCAATCGAAACTTTGAGTGCTTTGAAGATAAATTTTGATACTCGTTTCTCGGACTTTGATGCCATTGCGAATTAAATTAAGATTTTTCAGAATCCTTTTGATACTGACATTGAAACCCTAGCCCCGGAACTTCAAATGGAAATGATTGATCTACAATGCAGTGATATAATTAAGAACAAATATCAAAACTCATCTTTGTTGGAATTTTATAAGAGTCTTCCACTGACACAATTTGATAATTTGCATAAATTTGCTCGTGGTCTGTTTTCTGTTTTTGGTACTACTTATTGTGTGAGAAAACCTTCTCCAAAATGAAGTACACAAAAAATGTTTACAGATCGAAATTAACTGATGAGCATCTTAAATCTCTTTTAATAATTGGTACAAGTAAAATTAGTCCACAACTACAAACTATTGTCAGTGGAAAATCTCAATTACATATATCTCATTAGTATTTCATATGTCATTATGTTTGTTATAAGTTATGTGATTATTTAAAATGTATAAAATGTTAATTGGATTCATTTCAATAATTTGTTAGTTATTATATACTGAAGTTAAATTTTCTGCATATTATACATGTCTTTACTCATTACAATTCTGTGTTTCTTTATCCAACTTATCACAAAAACAATAACAATAAGCCTACAAGAATGTTATGAGTTAGCGGAGTTAGCCCATGACCATATCAATGTAGATGTCATATTAATAATTATTCAACATAAAATTAGAATACTTCAGTAAACTAAATTTAATTTGCTATAAAAATTATTTGTTCTCTAAAAGGAGTTTTCAAGTATGCTAGCTCTCCGCGGGCCGGACAAAATCTGTCCGCGGGCCGGATGTGGCCCTCGGGCCGTAGTTTGGAGACCCCTGCTCTACTGTAACCAGAAAATAATGATGGCAAACACTTTTAGCGGTTCTGACGTCACAGCAAACACCTTTGAATATTTAAAAAAATTTTAATTTCGAAAGTATTGTAACAAATCTAAAATTTATATATGTTATTTATTAAACTATTTTAAAATCATATTAATTTTTGCAGACATTTTTTCCGGTTACAAAAACCCGACAGACATGCAACCTTTCGTCCAACGCGTACAGGTATTAAAATCGGGTTAAATTTAATATTATTTAAACAAGTTTGCTTATATGAACTTATATTAATTTTGGCAAACATTTTGTTCCATTACAAAAACTCGGCAGATAGTGCCAACTTTCGTCCAGGGCGTGCATACTTATGGCCATAATATTAATTTTGCACCTTTTTAATCTGTTTACCAGTAATAATACGCAATTAAATTTAAAAAATTATATGAGTATAGACATAAACAAGCACATTCATTGGTATAAAGATGGACAATAAGGAAAATAGGCTCATTTTAAGACTATAATATATACAAAAGTATTATAGAAATATTACAAATAAAATAATAAAAATTCTTATTCATACTTTTAATTAGTTTATGCCAGAATATTAATTTAATTAAAGAAAATATTAATTTAACACTTTCTCAAAGTCGTAATTATAACATCAATATCAGTAATTATTTGATTTTAAGATTAATTATCATCTTCGGAATCGCCCTCATTGGCACGTGACACGTTTTCGTCATCCACGGGATCAGTTTTTGTTAAAATGGAATTAAAATTTGCAAATTGAACTAAGCACAAGGAATTTTGAATATTTATGGAATGAAGGCCCATGCTGTAGAACAAAATTGCCCACGCGTGCAGGGCAGCGGGGATACAGGAAAAGGCCCTGCAAAGTTTGCACAATGAATAGTAGATCTAGTGCGGACTTCCATAATTCTTTGTTACCATGTGTAAAGTTAACATCATCAAATGTCAAATATAAACTATTTATACTTTCACTATTTTTTAAAAATTTTTTTGCGCAACATGGTTGGTTAGAAACAGGTAATTTGCTTAAAAGGGTTGATGAAACGATCGGCACAGCGCGGGTATGGTTTCATATGCGCCGCGCTGTCGCTCACTAAAATAGGACTCCAACTCTGCCAAAGTATAATGTGTTGCCTAACTAACCACTGATTTATCAGTGTGTAGGTGGGCAACACATTACAAAATTTCGTGGAATTTTATTATTGCGAAGAATTATAAGGGAACCTCATATAATTTTTTAAAATTATGTGCGTGGTAATAATGGTAAACAAATTATAAGGGTGTAAAATTAATATTATGGACGTAAGAATGCAAGCGTTGGACGAAAGGTTGCACTGTCATATATTATTTGGTTTAATAAATAACATATATAAATACTTTTGAAATTAAAATTTTCTGGAATATTTAAAGGTGTCTGCGCTGTCGCTAAAATTGTCTACCATCATTATTTTTCGATTACAGCAGGGGTCTTTTATAATACAAAAATTAAAACAGCAAACATGTTAAAATACTATTATAATTATCTCGATTTTTTTACCTGTTCGCGCTGCACGAAAGGTTGCACTTGTCTGTCGGGTTTTTGTAACTAGAAAGATGTCTGCAAAAATTAATATGAGTTTAAAATAGTTTAATAAATAACATATATAAATTTCGGATGTGTTAAAATACCTTCGAAATTAAAATTTTCTGGAATTATCATAGGTGTCTGCCTTGACGTCAGAGCCGCTAAAATTGCCTGCCATCATTATTTTTGGATTGCAGTAGAGTTATATAATGAAATAATAAAACGGCAGACTTGCTAAATTACTATTGAAATTAACCCGATTTTTATACCTGTTACACCTGAGTGAACCCGAACCCACCGCGGCCGGGCTTAGCTCCTCCCCATGTCTTGTTTATTGGGAATAACAGACTCACTGGATGGAATTTGAGGTTTGTTTAAATATGTGTTGTCTGCTTTAAGCTGGCTCTTAGACTTACTTATTTTAACCTACTTCTTTAGCAATTTTAAACTTTTTTTTTTGAAAAAACAAAACGTGATATTTGCGGAGACCCCTCCTTTCCCCTACGTGACATTTTGCTCGGATTCCCCCTTTCCCCTAAACGCCTTACGTAATTTATGGATGCCCCCTTATATCTGATAAATATAAGAAAAATGCAGGTATTGGACTTGCGTACTTACCATCTCTATCAATGTCCGTATAGTTAACATATGCGACGGGTGTATTTTTAGGGCTTTTTTCGTCGACGTATACAGTGTTGTTGATGTGAATTTTCGGATAATTCTTATTTGTATCTTTTATATAAATTGAAAACTGCAAAAAATGTTATTTATTTTCCAAACTATTTGTAATACATACAAAACTATAGAGGGTGACTTTTTTAAAGTGTTGCAAGGCAATACGTTAAAGGCGGTTTTAAATATATTCATTAAATCTTGGTGACGTAGTAAATATGGTAGGGGGCATATTTAACGTTATTTTTGACATTTTTTCCTTCAACCCGCTTGGAAAGATGGAGGGATACCTTTGAAATGACCATGCCCACTTTTAATGGGTTTTTGACGACCGGTGAAATTTAACGAAATTTTAATATGTTATTAGGAACCTTTAAAGAAGCAACTTTTATTCTTGCAACCAAACACTAAACCTACAGGGTGAGCCGCTAGAGCTAGGTATAATTTGCGTCTTGCTAATTTAAAAAATAATGGTTTTTATTAACTGTATTTAAATAGTAATTAATACTAAAACTTTTCATATTTACTGTGTACAGTACCGGCCATTAAATCTTGGGCAATTCTTTTTTCCTTTCGTAAAATAGGCTTATGCCTATTTTACTGAATATAAATACCTGTTGAAAAACCTAATAGAGAAACAGGTGTCCGTTGGCAGTGTCTAAAAATATTTTTTAAAAAGCCAAACTTAACTTTGGATCAAAAAGTATTAATTATACATTATATTAAGCAGAGAGGTTAGCCAGAAAGGGATATGGCGAAAGAGCTTAACATTCCAAGGAGTACTATTCATTTTGTTAAAAAAAAATGGCAGGAAACATATTGCACTCCTTTGAGAGAAGAGCTGGAAGTGGTCGCCCCAAACTATCGAATCAAGAACAAGACAATAATTTTGTTAATGTTTTGTAAAAGCAACCATTTAAATCTGTAGTAGCAAAAACAGAAAGCAATTTCCCAGCATCGGTTAGAACGGTACGGCGAAGAATAAGGCAAATATCCGAATTGCGCTGCCACCCGGACTACATTTCTTGGAACCGATTTTTGAAAAAAATATAATATTCACCATGAAAGTGTTTCATCACGCTATAATTTTGGGATACATTAATATTCACCGTGAAAAAGGTTTCAGTCACCTATAATGTGATACCCAAGGATAAGGCCTCAAGGGAACAGATTTATAAATATCACAAGGACTTGGTGTATGTTATTTTATCGAAGGAAGGTTCAATGCGGAGGTATATATATAGATCTACTACAGAATATCATGTTTTCTTCTGTACTGAATCGATTTCCGGAGAGAAATTTTATCTTTTGGCAAGTTAAGTGTCCCGTTCATACGGCCCGGCAAGTCGATGAATGAATGGAAGAGCAGCATATCAGGGTTTTACCGTGGCTCGCACGGAGTCCGGATTTAAATGTTATGGAAAAAGTTTGGGGCTTATTAGTTAAAAAAAATAAATAGGGAAATCAGTTTAGGCTGCAAAATGTAAACGAACTTAAGGATAAGGGCTTTGGTCTGTTTTAGAAAAAAACGGGGCCGCAATAAAATATTAAATTTGTTTGAAAGAATATTTAAGTTTATTTGAATTTATTAAATTGTTAATTAATTTATCAATTTGTTAGTTTTTATAAAATATAAATATTTTCTTGCTTTATTTATAGTAATTAAAAGTAAAACAAGGAAAAAAAGAGCGATTTTCAAAAATTGGCAGAGAAGTCAAAATTTGACAAATTTTGTGCCCAAGATTTAATGGCCGTCACTGTACATTAACCTGCTCAACTTATAAAGTGCTATTGTGCTATAAAAATACAGGGTAAATTAGAAAACCAATTGTTTAACGCCGTATGAAAAATAATAAGTATCCTAAATAAGTAACCTGTAATATTACTATTAGGAAAATAACAGATTAAGCCAAAATAACTGTACACAAGCAGGAATTTTAAATAATCTTTTAACTGCAGATTATACAGGATACCAAAAATACAATGCAGAAAAATTAAATTATACGTATTTTAGTTATAGTGCAGGCGCCAAAGGAAGTTGAGTATGCAAAATCTGAAGACCGGCAACTAGGCTTACATTCTTTTACCTGAGACACCAAAGAAACGAAAAACTTATGTTGCCGGTAGCCGTGCTGGTCCGTTTCCCAATATTAATAATAATAGTAATATTTTTTTTCAAACCCCGAGAAGAAGTTACAGTTTGTTTAAATGCTTTGTAGTGCCGCTCCTAGATATACACAAGTAAAAAATTGCTATTTATATACATTGCTCAACAAATGACGTGGATATTATAGAAATAGGATGTTTTCCTTGGCATTTATCTCTTTATTAGTTTATAATAAAACAAAATCGGATAAAATCAAAAAAATATTTATTATTTTACTTTACAATATAGCCAAAGAAATGAACATCAACATATCTGCCATTAAAAAAAACAATTCAATGCGGCCGTCATAACATATAACACGCAAACACCACCAAAAAGAGTGGTTGGCGTCATCAAAGTTTCAGTGTATCGCTGCCCTTTTTCCCACATCAATATTCGATCATCACACATATGCAGCCGAAATCAGGACTCGTCCGTAAATATACAGTACCTCCAATTTTGAAAATACTCACCGGTATCTACAACGCTGTTCCGCAGTTAACCGTGGATGTGTAGTCCGTCTTCTGGCTCGTAAATTACATGCATGCAACCGTCTCCTAATAGTCTGATTAAAAATTACTCTTCCAGTGGCAACTCTAAAGAAGCTGTTATTTCTTGAAGCCGTAAATGTCCTGTTTCTTCTTGCAGTTAGATCTATAAGAAGGCCTTGAGCAGAAGTTGTAGCTCGTTCTCGTCCTCTTCTATGTCTGCACGCTGCAGATCAGCAGTTTCCACATATCGATTCCATGCACGACTTACGACACTTTGGGACGCACTTAGCCGTGTAGAATTTCTTCTTGGCTGAAGCCTTCGTGTCTCCAACGAACTAATTGTTGTTGCACTGTTGTACTTGTACACTACTAAAATGATAAAATTTTTGGGTCCAATTCCTACAATTCTCTTTAAAGGAATAAAAGCCTATAAAAATAATTTTCTATAAACAGGATTTACCAATAGCCCGAAACGTGACTTGAAAACAAATATTTTTATGCACAATTTTTACTAATTTAGAAAATATTCACTTCAATTTTTGAGCAGTGTATTTGTGCAGGATCTGATGATCCAACGAAATGTTGCAAATAACACGGTTCTTCATTTTTTAAAGTACCTGACTTGAATTCGAACCATTTAGAAGCCGATTCAAGAATGTTTTGTCACATATTTCACGTGGTAAAAATTCAATCTGCCCACATCATAATCCTTAGCGTTGATTAGATATTATTAGATATTTTCATCCTAAAAATTTATTTCTGGAATAAGAAAGCTAGTCTAGGTTGTTCAGGCCTATGATTTGACGGTTCTTTTAAGAAAAAATACATTTTAGAATGTCATTAAGCTCCTCAATCCCGTGGTGGAAATATTTGTTGTATTTTGCAAGCATTACATTCTCTAAGTGGTTGTGATTCAATTAGCAGATTGGCTCGAAAAAACAAATAGTATAAGCTGCATCGATGGATTTTGTACTAAAAGCTCTAAGGCATTTAGGAAATACATACCTAAGTGTCGATCAGTTAACATGATTAGAAACCACTTGCACCTATCTATTTTCAGAACAAAAATTTACTGCTGATGAACTTCGGTAAAAATTAATTTAGCAAAATATTGGCTTCGGTTTAAACTTATTAAGAATAATTTGCACATCAGATGCTCTACATGTACATTTGTGAAGAGCTTCAGTACAAACATATGTATATATAAATGCTGACCAAACACCATTACAGCTTACTGATTACACCTTATTGAGTTATGAAAAAAAAAATATGGTAAATTGTACCCACGGCAGATGACAAAGCGACCATTGCCAGAATTGTTGATTCAAACCTGTAAATGTTAATCGAGTCGAGCTTGAACCTTTGTACAAGCAAGAAGAGTATAGCGAGTAAACAAATTTTTATAAAAAAAACAAATCCAGCAACAATAAAATAGACAGAATTCGTACACAAGTTTTTATTCAAGTATAATAATCCAGTGACTACGTTTATTACCAAAACCGAATGAGGGACCATCTCTGAATACCCCCAGATGTCAAAACCGGGTGGGGGTGCAAGCCACCCCTAAAAATAAAAACTATGACCGTAATGAAGAGTTACGGGCAGTAATCAACCCCAAATGTGCAGAATGTCAAAAAGTCCTTAAGGACGAATTACCAGTATTGGAAATTTTTGAACATTTTAAAACTCAACACGTTGAAGAATATGTCAAATATGTTTTAAACCAAGAGAAGATATCTAGACAGACAGCATCACCTGAAACTGCAGCTGCGGCCTACGACATCTTAACCGCAAACTCAAGATAATGCGAATGCGAGTGTTATGACATGCTTAACCCCAAAGGACCCAACGCTAAATTACCACAAACGAGAACCATAATAAAACACCTTAAAAGCAAGCATGGGATAAAAACCACAATACCAACTTTGCAATACATCCCAGAACCCAACAGTAGAACAAAACGCCATTCTTTATACAAAGAGGAAATACTCAAAGCACTGCCAAGAGTGTATGCAACTGGGCAAAGACTTGGAGGTAAACCAAGAAAAAATACACCTTAAAGAAAAACACAAATACGAATACACCTTAAAAGCCTACCTTACAAAAGACCCAAGAATCGGACTAAAACCGGTGGAGACCATAATAGCAAATATGAATAGAAATGACTTCGATATCCTAGAAGACTCACCTCAAACCAAAAACCAACACTAAATACCAACAAACAAAGAACATGAACTCAACCCCGAAGTCGCCAACTTAACAACAATAAATAGACCCAACATCGAAGCACGCCGGGGTGCATTTGGTACCACGATGGCCGTACCACTAGTAATCAACCCTCAGATGACACAAATCATACAACAAAACCAAAACATGGAAATCGATGCAGACGAAAAAGCGAAAAACCCAAGAAAGAGACTTAGCAGCGAACATGATAGCAACATTGAAAATCAAGAATAACAGTCCGAATATGAATTTAACCAATACCTCCTATACAACCTCCTATGACTTAAAGAAAGAACATAACGTAGACGCCAGACGCGTATTTTTCCTAGAAACCCAACATAGACCACTGTACATGGTAATAACAGGCCCTGAGATAACCCTTAAAAAGCTTTACCAAATTAAATATTTAAAACACGTAGCTGTAGGCTGGAAAAGAAGAGAGAACAAAAAAAAATAATTCAATTTAAAAAATGCTACTTATGGGGACACGCACCAACATACCGCTTTAAAAGAGTAAGCTGTATGCACTGTGGCTCAAACCATTTTACTATCAACTACCCTACACCAGAAGCCACCTTTTGTGTAAACTGCAAAGGCGACCACAAATCGAACAACATTGAATGCCGGTATACAAATTTAAGCTTTCCAAGATTGAAGAAAGAAAAAACCAATAGGAAAGAAAATATCAAGATGCACCAGCACCAGCACATAACCCTTGGAAAATGGCCAGGGCAAGTGGCCCAACTATACGAGCCAAGCACAAAGCTCCACCGAGCTAATCAATCCTCCAGCCCATCAACCCCCCAGGGAAGCCTATGAGAACGCATTTCCAGCTCTTGTAAGTGGAAGTGACGGACAGAGAATGAGCTTGCAGAGTGTAAACCCTCTACAACAGGTTAGTGACCTCAGGGTACTCTTAGATTGCTTTAAAAACATCAACTTAAGTGAAATTATACGACTTTTAAAAGATCTCTTTACATTGATACAAAATTGCAATTAAAAAATGGATTAAGTAATAGCCACAGCTTCATTTTTAGAAAATATTGAAAAACATAATATATAAATTTCTCAAATTATTCATTTTAAAAAATTAACCACATAATAATAACATTTATTATTTGTTATAAAAAACATCAAAATTTAATATTATATAATTTTAATAACATAAAATATTCACCAAACCAAATTAAAAATTTCCGTATGTATTGATTGTAAATAATAAACCGTTTTTTGTAGACCTGACCTACAAAAAACGGTAGTAAACAAAAAACAAATATTAAATATCATGTACAATGGCCATATATGGAAAACTGCAGTAACCTGCCCCGTCCACCTTAAATCTAAGGAACGGTGGGCGCTAATTGGCCCAACAAACCCATATGGTCAAGCGAAATGATACATACGGGAATTTACCATGAAAATATGTGAGTAACAAAATGAATGACTATGAATGAACAACCGCATGGATGTATAATGTATATAAAGTAAACTGACATGTAAATAAATAATTGAATGAACGAAATGAATAACTGGAGTATGAATGCATAATGTCAAAGACAATTGTAGTTAGTGATAACTACAATTGTCTTTGATAATGTAAATAACAGAGTGAAAGGGACCAACATTTCCGAACTCATGTATGTTAAAATTCCAACGTAATTTGGGTTGGTGAAGCGCGCTAGTACCTGAATAAAAGCAAGCAGGTTTTTTTAATCTTTTTCCTGTAAGAAAAAAGTTAAACAAAACTAAAAAAACAACCCTTTCAAGCCAATGGCAATAGGCAATCTAAGAGAACCCGAAAGATCACTGATCGGAGGGTTCTAAACCAGTAGAGTCTTTACATCTATGCTACCACGGACCAACACCAGTCCACGCTCTGTTCTCTGACCGTTATTCTCATTTCTAAGGCCTGAAAAGGCAATCAGAAATGTACTTATGTATTATATGATATTTATACAGACAGGTCCACTGTAGTAGAAACGTAGGAAACACTTAGGCGAATTGACTTACATTCGCCTGACTCGAGCTAGCGAAACAAATCTCGCAAAAACTATGCGATAAATGTGGAATGTTTTTGAAGATTTAATTTTGAATTTAAATATTGTTTGCTTTCTTGCAGCCGCAGTCATTGCGAATACGTGGTAAGTTCTCTTGGAAACTCGTTTCTTCATTAAAAATAAATAATAATGGTAAAATAGTATTTCCAAGAAAAATCATATCGACAAATTCATAAATCCTTTCCCGAAGCATTCGAAAACAGACCAGTAGACAACTTGCTGAGGTAACAGATTCATCGCCTACTACAGTTAAGAAAGTAAAAAAATGGTTTCCGATCCTACAAGGCCCGAAAAACACATGAAATTTTTCCCGAAGACCAATTTCGACGTATGGAGTTTGGCGAGTTAATAATGGAAAGGGCAAATACAGATAAAACTTTCTTAGATCGATTGTTTTCACCGATGAATCGACCTTTCCATTATTAAATCGACATCCAACTCAAGTTCGATATTGGTCTCGTGAAAACCTACACAGTTATTTTAAGGTTCGAACCCAGTATCCTCAAAAATTGAATGCTTGGGCTGGTATGGTGGGAGAACACCTTATCGGACCATTTTTTATTGAAGGCAATTTAACTGCAGGAATTTATTTGGATCTGTTTCAACAACAAATTGTACCGGCAATTCGCCGATTATTAGGAGTAAGATTTGGTAATATCTGGTTTCAGCAAGATGGTTGTCCCGCTCACAATGGACGTAGTGTTCAAGAATATTTGAACAATACGTTTCCTAACCGTTTGATTAGTGGACGTGGAACCATTTTGTGGCCCGCGAGATCACCAGACCTTGCTCCTAATGATTTCTTTTTGTGGGGTTATTCAAAAAATAGGGTTTATGGTCATGGCAGGGCTAATAATTTAGAAGAACTTCGAATAAAATTCGAAGAAGCTTTTCAAACTATCAGCCCTAATATGCTAGCAAACGTTAGACGGGGTTTTTACGATCGTTTGGGATATTGCCTTGCGCAAGAAGGAGGTTTGATTGAATATTTATTATAATTTTATTTTAGAGTATTTTTTATGTTTATAATTATTTATTTTTTCATTGCGTACTATTTTAATTTTAGAAATGAGTTTTGGGTTTAGAGAACTTGCTTTGGCAATGAATGAACTGATAAATAAAGCTGTTGGTATTTAATTTCCTATTTATAAATAACGGTATTAAGTATCAGCTGTTTTCTCAACAGATTAGACCGCATAAATTTATTTTTCGTAATTTTCAAGCGCGCCTTAAACCATACAACACATCCGTCCGAAAGCATATTACAAACTGAGATCTCGTTCGGTTAATTATGGATGTTTATCGATCGAAGCGGACGGTAGTAAATTCATCAGTTTCCTGTCTATGTTTCTACTACACTGGACCTGTCTGTATATTATGTATAGTAGCCTAAGATATATTGTAAAATACGAATTAATGAATAAAGCTTTGTCAAATGGTAAAAAATGTAAATGCAAGCAAAAAGTAATTGCAAGAAGTTAGAACTAAATTGTATTTCGTTGTGCAAATGTATTATTAAGAACTGACAAAATAATTTTTTTTATTAGCTTATAATATCATTGGCTTTGTGGTATTTAATAGTTTTTTACAACAGTTCTTGTTTTTATTTTAATTATTTTGTTTTTTGTTACAATCGACAAGCTACAAGTATCTTTTATCATTAGAAACAATTGGATATTGTCATTAAAACAATCATTAAAATAGTTCCAAAGCATTTATTCAGTCTATTTACTTGATATGTAAAGGGGTGTGGTATAAAAAATAAATGGACCAGCAAAGCTCCTGGCAACATCCAGAATTATATTCTGCAAGCTTTGCTGAGTTCAAAACAATTTACAGAATGCGGTCCTCATATTTTGCAGACTCAACTTCATCCAGAACCCGGTCTATTAGACATACTTTGCAAATAGATTTTACAACTCGCAACCCGAAACACGAAAAGCCATTTTATATACGGATTGTACATACATTGAAATTTAAAAAGTTTTAATTTTGCCGCTTAAAGGGAATCATGTTCAAAAAATATATAATTTTATCAAAAAAGGTTTAATAGTTGCACCGGATGGTTGGTTGATATGTATAATCCATATTTTTCTGATAGGCTAAACAACAATGCAGCAATTCTTTAAAATGGGATAAACGATGAAGAGCATGACCTTGGACGTAGTGTCAAGATGGAGATATTTTCGTTGTAGATAAAGGTTATAAAGATGCAATTGAATTTATAGAAATGCCGCCATTTCTTTCTAGAAATCAAAGATAATTTACGACGCATGAAACTAACTTGGCCAGAAAAATAACCAAACCAAGATGGATTATTAAGTCTAGAAATGGGCATTTGAAATTAATTTTTTACTTTTTTTGAAAACACTGTGTCTATAAAACAATGTGATTATTTATGTCATTATTTAAAAATAGCCTTAAGTCTTATTTATTAATTATATAATTAATTAATAATTGGACTCTTTGTGTACTTTCGGAAGTCCATAATATTTTGGACAAACTCCATTATATGTAGTTAGACGTTTTTTTGTCTTGAACATCTTTATGATAAAAAATATTTAGATATCAATACAAAAAAACGTCTAACTACATATAATGGAGTTTGTCCAAAATATTATGGACTTCCGAAAGTACACAAAGATGATATACCCTTGCGACCTATTGTCTCCTGTGTGGGTGCTTCAACTCAACCGTTGGCTAGTTTTGTGGCAGACATTTTGTGTATATCCTTTGCGTCCTTTAATAAATATAGAGTTAAGGATACGTTTGACTTTGCGGAAAAAATTAATAACTTTCAATTGCCTCAAGGCTTTGTGCTAGTGTCTTTTGACGTGACATCGCTTTTTACAAACATACCGCTTGATTTGGTTCTTGAAATTGTGGATGAGCATTTTAATCTAATACAAGCACACTGTAATACCAAAAGAAGAATTAAAAAGAATTATTTCTTACTTGTATGATAACACATTTTTTTCTTTTGAAAACAATTTCTTTCGGCAGATAAAGGGACTACCAATGGGAGGCGCTGCGTCCCCTATAATTGCTGAAATAGTAATGAATAAGTTACTTTATTATGTAACTGAAAAGATTGATTTCCAATTCCCATTCCTTTTCCAGTATGTAGATGATTTGCTCGTATCTCTACCAGACAATAAGGTTCTATCAACCCTGAATATATTTAATTATTTTAACAATAATCTAACTTTTACTAAAAAGGAGGAGTCCGATCAATCGGTGCCTTTTTTAGACACTAGAGTAATTAGAACAATAAATAATACTATAATTCTAGACTGGTATATAAAAAAGTCTAGCTCCGGTAGATACATACCATATTCTTCGTATCACCCCTACAAACAAAAAATTAATACCATTTTAGCCCTCAAAAATAGAATTACTAGAATATGTCATCCTTCTCTATATGATAAAAATTTTAAACGCCTAAAAAATATATTAATTGATAATAATTACCCGAAATCATTAATTAATAAATTACTCTTCTCTAATCGTATGAACAATGATAGAATATTAAATAATCAAAGTAATGAAGGCGAAGAACCCAAGAAATATTTTAAGTTACAGTATATTGAAGGATTGAATCCCGGGATTACTAATTTGTTTAGGGACCAAAATATTCTGATAGCTAATTACAATATAAAAAAACTTGGCTCCTTTTACTCTCGACTAAAGGACATTACAAATGAGCAGCAATGTTCTAATATTGTTTATGGTATAAAATGTGGAGACTGTGACCAAATCTATATTGGACAAACTTCACAAAGACTATCTAAAAGGCTTACGTTACACAAAAGTGACTGTAAACATAAACCCCAGATCACTAGCTTGAATACCCACGTTAATAACTTAGATCATAGAATTTTGTTTAGCGAGTCAAGGTGTTTGGACAGGGATAGTAACACATTTAAGAGAAATTTTCTCGAAATGTGTTACATATTTAATTGTAGCAATTGCATGAATAGTAAGAAAGATGTTGAGGGGTTAAGTTCGATTTATACATATTTATTATCACAAAATATTACTAAACCTATAAGATTTCCACCTTTTTATAAACCAAAATAAATTTAATAATCACCACTTCTTAATAAGTTAGACAAATTACATTGTTTTGTGGTTACTCTTCAATATATTTTTTTTTTATTTTTTACTCAAGCATGGAAAGGTTTAAAGGAAGGGGTGACAAAAAAATATAAAAAGATAACAGAGTACAGAAGTTCGTGCGGTGCCCGGGTTTGTTGCATTCAGTATTGATTTCAATAACTTGAAGTATGTAAATATACATTTTAACGTGTGTTTTGATTTTCGTTGTTTTGTTGAATTTTAAAAAAAAATTTAAAAATGTTAGTTGAGTGACATTAATGTTTTTCACATTCCAGTGTTTTCCTGAACTCGTAGAGGATTAACTATATGTTCTGTAAGTCATTATAACCTAAGTGTGTTTTTGTTTGTGAATAGAACGTTCTTTGTTATAGAA
Organism: Listronotus oregonensis; assembly: GCA_019359885.1. NCBI lineage: Eukaryota > Metazoa > Arthropoda > Insecta > Coleoptera > Curculionidae > Listronotus > Listronotus oregonensis. The sequence goes on from JAHBCN010000531.1 coordinate 145,860, forward strand.
TCCTGATGAAGTCTGTAACCAATGGGCGAAAGCTTGATATTTGAATAAAATTAGTTTGAAACCGAGCACCCAACATCTTATTGCTCCCTCTATTTTGGTATTTGGGGGATCCTGCTGTGACTACCTACTATATATATATATATATATATATATATATATATATATATATATATATATATATATATATATATATATATATATATATATATATATATATATAAATATAAAAAAAAAAATTATTAAATAACTCGAAAACTATAAAAGCTACACAAAAAGTAATGAAATACAAAAATGTAGGCTTTTTCTTTATTACAATTTTGGTTTTTTCATTTTTGCTTGCTTAAAAAACAACGGAGATAGAGCTGGTTGAAGTTTGTTTTATAGCGCATGGAGCACCTGTCTCCGGCCTTTTGCCCCTTGACTGTTTAAATATGAGGATAGTTTTTAGATGGATATCGTAGGATTAAAATTAACAAAGTTATTGTAAAAAAAACTAATAGCACTTTTTAAAAAGAAAGCACACTAAGAATATTTTCAATCGTAAAATATATTTTAAAATTTATTTTAGCAAAAAGGGGTAGTTTTAATAGTTAAATTATTGCAATCATCATAAAAAGATATTCTATAGCAATAAATACATTTTTGTAAAAATAATATCTACACTAAAATTTTTTTAAGTCGTTGCAAATAGTTTTTAATTTTTAATTTAATAACAATTTACCTAAAATATTCTTGTTTCGTACACTGAATTATTTTATTAATTTTATAAGGGTTGAAATGTTCTAGTTATTAAAAAAATATTTTATGAGCAGGATATTAATTAATATTTTTATTTGAATACATAATTAAAATGTTTTAAGCCGCTAAAACTTTTTTTATGTTATTTTTATAAAGAGTATAAGTTTTTAAAGGTTTTTAGAGGTTTTAAAGTTTTTTGCAGTTAAAATATTATTTTAAATTCCTAGTAGGTACAGTTATTTTGACTTAATTTGTTATTTTTAAATAGTAATATTACAGATTACTTATTTAGGATACCTATAATTATTTTTCATATGGCGTTAAACAATTGGTTTTCTAAGTTACCCTGTATTTTAATTTTACTTAATAGCACTTTATGACTTAAATAGGTTAATATTCACACTAAATATGAAAAGTACTAGTATAAATTACTATTTAAACACAGTTAATACTTAGCAAACCATTATTTTTTAAATTAGCAGAATACAAATTATACCTAGCAGCTTACCCTGTAGGTTAGAGTTTTGATGAAATGATAAAAATTGCTTCTTTTAAGGTTCCTAATAACATATTAAAATTAAGTTATATTTCACTGGTCGCCAAAAACCCATTTAAAGTGTGCATGGTCATTTTAAATAAAAAAAGATTTTAATTTAAAATACGAATCAACAGTAAAAGTTAGGTCTGCTTGCAAAAAAAAATATTTTCTTCTACTGGTTACTGAATTATGACTAATAATTTAGTCATTAAAAACATTACTTACAATATAATTTTAAATTATATGTTTTCTGTTATGCCTCTGAAATTATTTAAAATCTATCTACACAGAAAATAAAAAGAAAAATAAATTTTCTCAGTTACTTAACCAACACATAAATCCTGACATATGGTTTTAACACCCCA